>OX439136.1:11539312-12006463 GCA_949318235.1 Ecdyonurus torrentis
ACTACACTTTAAAAATGTTGTGAAAGATGATCCATCTACACTACCACCTGTCTATAAAAAAACGTTATATTTCTGATTTAAACAAAGAAATCAAATTATTCATAGAAAAAAGCACATGTCATAATTATTCAATGCCTTTTTTGTTTTTTGTTTTTTTGTTTAGGAATGATAAAGCAAAATAAAGAATGATATTTACAATTTTAGTAATTGTTTTGAACTCCAATTACGTAAGAGACAGAGGAAATATAATATATATATGAATTATTTTTTTACCCAGCAAAAGTTTTGTAGGTAGATGATATTAATTACACTTGTCAACAATTTATTTTCATGAAAGTTTACATTAAATTTGTGACCAAAAAAAAAAAAAAGTTTAAAAAAGTTTACGAGTTCTGTTTCTTCATTTTCTACACATTATATATATGAGAGAGAGAGAGAGAGAGAGAGATTATACTGGTAGTCAAAATGAAATAGTCCATATTTATTTTATTTTTCCTCTTTCATTTTGATGACAGTAATGTACGGTATGTAAAGTAAAACAAAAAAGTCATTATTTAATTTGAATATTATATTTATTTTACACTTGTTTGTTATTTAATATATGTGGTTATTTAATGATGATTATATTGAAATACCATATTATAACGTAAATAATTTTATTAGGCAGATATAATAAAACAGAACTAGCCAAAAACAAGTATACGTGTAGAATGAAATGAAAATATTTAAAATTGTTTTAGTTTTACTAGTTTATTAGATTATTTTTATACATGTATATATAATGAAAAGTAAATTAAAATTAATAAATTATTATTGTAGTCATATATATTTGATAATATGAACTATTACTAATAAAAGTGATTTATTTACCATTTGCAGTATGTAAAATAGATGAAGAGATGGTTAACTAACCATAATTAACAATAGTTAATCCTATATAATTTTTATTATATTCTATTAAGTTACTTTGTATTTTATTTTTTTATTTTCTTTTAATGCATTGAGAATGAGTACAAAATTAATACAGTTGCAATTTAATTATTGTTTTTCGCATTCAAAAACTTTGATAAAATATATAAAATCAAAACAGTGCGCACATGACCCCGAATGTACGCGCATCAAAAAAAAAAAAAAAAGTTTTTTTAACCGCCTGATATTGTAAATACAACTCCTATGTATATAGGCAACCCGTATTACGTGAACTCGTCTAACTTCGGTAGCTCTCGGTAACGTTGAACCTTTTTTGCTAAAGACTGGCTAAAATAACCCCGCTTTTCTCTTCAGATTGTACTATACACCTGTGCTGCATGCATACTATCCATCCTTCAATATACTTTTTAATAAAAATATAAACTGTGGAAACTTTTTTGTTTTATGAAAGAACATACTTTTTTTTTCTCTTCTTTAGTTCATTAAGGATGCTTTTGAAGATTTTGTGCAAAATTATTTATTAAAGTGATTTTTAGTGTTATTGTTTTCAAGTATTTTTTTGAAATATTATATAGATGGACCATAGTTTTTTGTTCTAAAGTTATAAGAAATTGTGCTCAAAGTGATTTAATTTGTAAGCAAGCTACACCAACATAAGTGAAGTACTTTTTCATTCATATTTTAAGTGACTTTACATTTTAATAGTCTGATATATACATAATATATTAAAATATTATAATTTAAGGTATATAACATGGTATAATAATTTGATTAAATATTATAAAGCCAATATAAAAATATATATTCTTTTTAATTAGTTTCATTAATTTTTTTTTCTTTAATAAAATGCGTATTCGAATCAGGGAACTGTTAATTATATGAATATTTAATACTAATGAGCGACCTCGTTTTTTGTTCCTTTTGTCGTTTTTCTAATTTTAGTTCGAGTGGCTTTTTTTGTTTACGACTAAAAAAAAAAAAAAAAAAAAAAAAAAAAGTTCACAGCTTCACGCTTCATTTTATTTTAGTCATCATTAATTTAGTTCACCGAATTTATTTTTATAATTATCATGCTAACGAGCGAAAGAAATTTAAATATTGTTTGAATTTTCTTAAATTTCTTAATATTTTTTCTGTCATTATTTTTCCTTCTAAAAAAAGGGTTGCGTAATATAATTTGACTGGATGTCTTAATTGTATAAGAAAACATTTTTATTATTAATTTTAAAAGTTTAAAATATTTAAATTCATTTACCTCTTTTTTAAATAAAATATTTGATGATAACAACTTTAGCGTTGCTTTTTCTGTTGTAAATTGTTGTACAACTTCGGAGTGACTTAATTATGATACACTTTTGTATATAGTAGAAATAGAAAGTTAGTGACAAATAAAAAAATTATTTAATTGAAAGTTTGTATGGATCAGCGTTATCATTTTTAAATATATAGAGTGTATGTCCATGATATCATTTTAATACGCTTGGGTGCCATACTGGAGTAATGAATAACATTGCTAAGCATAGGACAAACTTTGTTTTGGCTATTTTCTCTGCGAAATCAGTTTTTTATTAATTTTTGTATTATTATTATTTTTCTCACATATACTTGACATATTAATTCAACCTATTGACAGCATCAATGTTCTCAATCAAAAGTATTGCTTAGTATTTTTAAACTAGCAAAATTAGTCATTTTCCTATGCGGCCCATGTTAATGAATGATCCAACATAGATAGATAATACATACATACACCCTTTAATATATATATATATATATATATATATATATATATATATATATATATATATATATATATATATATATATATATATATATATATATATATATATATATATATATATATATATATATATATATATATATATATATATAATATTAAAAAATCTCCGAAGTTTGTATTACATTACATTTGTCTATTTCAGAAATTCAATTTTAGTATGACGTAAAAATAGTCAATTGAAAAAAATAATGCAAATAAACAAAAATTATTTTTATCTGTGTATGTGGCAATAGAATATATAACTAAATGAATAAAGGAGAAGAACAATGACTGCTATATATTTGTTTTTAAACAACAAAATTCATGACAATTATCGATGAAAAAGGCAGTCTCGGTAATCATACAGACAATATATATAAATAATATACAAAAAGCTAGCAACCATATTATTCTCATCGTTTTTTAGCTCTATTTTAACAGTATACATATGAAACAAAGGACTTTTTAATTCAAAATTACAAACATTACAAATAAAAGATTTATTAGAAGGAAAAAAAAGTATTCTCCTTTGAAGTAAAAGTTTCAAAAAATTCATTTTCCTTTGGTTTTAGTCAAAAGAAAATTTAATTTTCCTCAAAAAAAATCTCATTATACAATGAAAAACGAATATTCTAGTTTTGACTCATATTTTAAGCTTTTCTGAATATTATTTAATTGCGCTGTCAAAATCATATTTTCTCAATTAAAGTTTTATTTTTTCCCCCTTCTTAAGGCTGAGTAATCATATTTGCGCATATACAAACTACATTTTTTTTTTTTATAAATCTGAAGGAAAATTGCAATTAAAATTCAATAAGTTTTCCTATTAAGTGGCTTTATAATTTTTAATCAATTTTAATTAAAATTTTATCCTTTTTACATTATCATATTAAAGTAAAACTAAATTTTAAAAAATTAAAGATTAAAAGATGAGGAAAAATATAAGTGAAAACAAATATTGCAAGCAGGTTTTTAAAAAATACTGTTAACCCAAATTTTTATTTATTTTTAAACACTTTGTAACGTAGTGATCCATTTCCTTATGCAAATACTATATTTATATATAATGGAGAATTATATTAATTGAGGTCTTCATACAATGGAGGTTATCGGTTTAAAAAAATGTTTAAATTTTTCTATGACTTAAAACACGATAAAGTATGCCTAGAATTTCTCACTTAAATTTCTCCAAAATCGGTGGAGTAGTTTTCTCAAAAATCGCACAAAAATGTGTTTTTCCCCATAAGCATAATGTTAAATTAGGGTACCCTTAGCTTTCCCCGCGTCTCCGCGCGCGCTAAACCGATAATATCCATTGCATTATATTGTCATAATGGCATTAAATTTTATATCTCACAATGTCATAGAGATCATAATAAACAGTTTGAGAGTAAGGAAACTATATAAATACAAAAGTAGCAATAATTTGATTAATAGGGTGTGTGCACATGACGTCATTCTGAATGCTTTTTGATGCTAATAATAATTCTTGCTCTTCTTGAGCAATAAATAACATTGCTCAGCATAGGACAAACGTAGTTTTTGGCTATTTTCTTTGGAAAATTAGCTATTTTTTTTGTAATTATTATTTTTCTTTCATAGTTGAAAAACTAATTCAACCTGTTAACAGCATCAATGTTCTCAAAAATATTGCGCGAAGTATTTTTAAACTGGCAAAATGAGTCATTTTCCCATACTGATCCGTATGTTATTTAGCGCTCACTTAAGGCGTCGATTTTAACATGAATAAAGCCACCATATAAGAAAATTATAATAAAAGTATGTTACATTATTCTAAATTATTAACTTTGAATGCACATTATGTAATAAGCCTCTATGTTAAATGAACGTTTGCAGTGTAAAAAGTATTGTGAAATTTTATTTTATTAAATTATTATTTTTTTAATAAAATTTATGTCAATTTTCATTTCTTACTGTAAATAGTTTTTTTTAAGGCTATTTGATAAATTTTGTCGCAAAATAACTTTAAATTTTACAATTTTTCCCTAATACTTTAAAATTTACTTTAGTCTTATTAGTATAATAACTACAAATAAAACATATTTGCTACTTAAGTGTCTTATTTTTATATAAAAGAAAAAAAAATTGTTTTTTAAAAATTCTTCACATATATATTTATATAGTTTTTCATTAAAACGATATATTTTACTTATTGATTTTAATTATGTTATCAATCAATATAATAAATAGTGTATGTTTGGAACATTCCATTAAAAACAAATGCCTTGCACACATATATTTGAAATTTTATACAAATGATTTACTATACTGTACAATGTAATTCGCATAGTTACAACATTAAACACCGGTGTTTAAAAACCGGTCGGTTTATATTCTCACAATATTTGTTTTCCTCATTAAATTTGTTATTATTTGTAATGTTAATTTACTCATCAATTATCATAATGATAAAAATTAATATAGCTCTTTATATATATACCATTCCTTACTATAACGACTTCAATATGAAGTTAAATAAAAAATAATTTTTAAGTTCTTTTTACACGGATAAATATTTTCAATCAATAAAAAATTTGACTTGATAATTTAAAGAGTTTTAAATGATTGATAGCATAATAGTACAATCAAATTTATTACACTTCGGTAAATATTGCCTCGTGTGAACAAGTCTTTAATGTATCGTGTGATATTTATTTTTATCATGAAAACCCATGGGGTACATGATGTCATACTAAATGCGCTTCGACGCCATACTGGAGCAACGAATAACATTACTCAGCATTGGTGAATCGTTTTTTTTTTTTTTTTTTTTTTTTTTTTGGCTATTTTCTTTGCAAAATTAGTTTTTTTATTATTATTATTCTTGCATATACTTGAAATCCTAATTAAGGCTGTTAACAGCATCAATATTCTATTTAAAAAATATTGCTAAGTATTTTTAAACTTGCAAAATATGTAATTTGTCCTATGCAAGTCCATATTATTTAGTGCTCACTTAAAGCGCCAACTTTTATATGAATGCAAATACCCAATAATAATACTTATTATTATATATTTTAAAGGACTAACACCAATAAAATATAAATACAAAAATGGCAACACCACCAATTGTAGTAAACATATCAGAAGCATCTGAAGAAGAAGATGAAGCTATGTCACCAAAGATATTATCATCCTCTTATAACTCTGGACTACGTCATACATACATGGATATCACATGTGCTGGTTCTTCTGCCCCCACTTCACATTTTACACCGGTAACTATGTCTGAAATAGGTAGAGAAGGACGTCAGTGGCTAACAGCTCGTAGTACAAGAAGAATCGACTGTCGTTCTATGGAAAGTTTAAGACAACAATCATCTACAACAACATCAAGTATTCATTTATCAAATACAAGTATGAATTCTAGTTTAAGATCAATGGAAAGTTTAAGAAGTAATAGTACAGATTCAACACAAATACAACAACAACAACAAAATCAATCATTATTAACTACAGATAGATATACTAATATTAAAAGTAGTTCTGAAAGAGATATGAGAAAAATAGTTGCTAATTCTGTTGAAGCAAGATCATTAGAAAATTTAGAAAGAGATATTAGAATGTTAGGTTCAAAAAGAAGAGCTGTTTCTGGTGAAGAAATTATGCATCCAAATTTACAACCTGGTACATCATTTTTAAATACAAGTTTTGAACCAAAAACAATAGGAGAAAGAAGACATATTGTACCACAACATTTATCATTACCTGGTAGTGATAATGTTAGAAGATTAACTATTTTATCACCACATTCGCCACAACCAGAAATGTTTCAAATGAGTGCAACTATGTGTACTTTAAAAACTAGAAGAAAAAAAGCAATTGTGTTACCTAAATTAATTTTACCTAGAAGTGAAAGTGATGTCTTTATTGAGTAAGTATTAATTACATATTTATTATTATTTAAATATTTATTCAGTAATTTGGAAAATTTTATTACATCCTAATTTTTTCTTTCTTTTGTTTTAAAACGTTTTCTGAGAGCTTCATTTTTTTTAAATTTGATTTTTCCAGGTTATTGGCTAAAAATGAAACTTTTCTTATTAGTTTTAATGTTATTTTGAAATAGGATATTTTAAACATTCAATTTACTTTTAGAAGTTATATAATAATGTTATAAATATTGGAAAGTGATTGTTATTGCCTCTTATCGTAAATTAAAAAAAAAAAAATACGTATATTTAAAAATACTCCTGATAAACCTAAAATATGACAAACTAATCCAAATTATTGAAAATCGAGCTCTTTTTCAAAAATTAAACTAACATGTTTAAATTTTGGAATCTAATATTATTTAATTAATTGGCATTGATTATCGATGTTTTTATCTCTTTCCCTTTAAAAATTATAATACTTTAGCTTTATAGCTGGAAAAGTTAAAAACATATTTGATTTCAAAACTTGCAACCATCATTTTAAAACGTGTATTGAAAATATATTGAAATCAACCAATAAGAAATTAAATTTATGAATCATTTTTAAGTGTAAAACTGTATAAGAGAAAATTGATTTCACATTTAACTACTTCAATTTATTACAAACTGGTACGTATAGATAATAAAAATTTTACGCATACAATTTAATGCTTTTAAGAAGTGATGATAACAATAGTTTTTAATTAATTTATTCTTATTACATTACTTTAACGAGTTTTGAATAATGTTTAATTACATTTATTATATATATTTTTTACTATATTCAAATTAAAATGTAGTGCTATTAAATATTGTGCCGCATATTTCTTTTAGTGTTTGAATATAATTAATATTTGCGACGCATATTTTAATCCGTTGTTATTACGTTGTCTATTAAATTGCATAAATAATTGCTAACACGACAAAATTGAGAATTAAATGAGTTTGCCATTCTATGAAGTTGAGTATTGAATATTATTGAATAAAAAATGTAAATAAGATACCATTCAGAAATTGATATCATAAATAAAAGAGATTTCCAATGTTTTTTCACGAGACAAATTCTATAGAAAGCCTCAAAGTTTTAGACTTATTAATTAATTTGTAAAAAAAAGGCGAAAAAAAAAAGACGAAAAAAAAAAAAGACGAAAAAAAAAAAAAAAAAAAAAAAAAAGACGACGAAAAATGACTTTGTTTATATATTTTTTTTTTTTGTAATAAAGTTGCTGTATGAGTTCAATTTAAAGAGCTCTATACAATACAAATTATTGATTTCAATTTTTTAACACAACAGTTTTAAAATATCTTTTGTTCCGTTTGAAACAATAACACAATTTCATTTACAGTATATACATTTTTTTTCTTTCTTCCTAATAAACCAAATAAATTTTTAATAAGTTTATATTGTATATAGGTATAATATAATTATAATCTCTTATATAATATATTGCAGGTTTCTTAATGATATTACACAATTTATAATACGGTCCGTATTTATATACTCTAGGGAGTAATTGTAATAAATACACGAAACCAATTTAAGTCTTGTGTTAATATTATTAGCATTGAAATATTGTTTAACATTACTTGTTAGTCTTCTATTTACGTCACATGTTGATTTATTCTATATAACTTGGACGATACATACTGTTATTTATATTAGTTAAAAATACAAATATAAGAATATCATACAAGTAAATGTGTTACAGCTATATTTTAAACTAAAAAATATTTTAAATTTAGGTTTATACATTTTTAATAATTTTTAAAAGTTATAAAATTATATTCAGCATTATTACATTTTTTTTTATTAAAATAATTAAATGTGTTAAAAATATAATAAATAAATACACGAGTTATATTATGATGAAACTCATTATTTAACACAGAATATAATAAAGTAAATTGAATTAAAAGAATCTCGAATTGATCGTAGCGCTTTGAACAGGCAGACGATTTAACAAGAACGTTATCTTGGAGCTCTCAAATTGCAATAAATAATCCAGAATTGTTTTAACAGCAAAAAAAAAAAAAAAAAAAAAAAAAAATGGGCATATTAAATAATATTGCGCTGAAAAAAAAAATAGATAATTTGACCATCTATGATTGTAAAAGCATTTCTTTCTGCAAAGTAATACTTTTAAGATACACGTAAACTTTAAATGTGCACACATTTTAGGGGTTATTATGTAAAAAAAAATTATATTGCTACATTTTGAAATTTCAAGCTTCTATACTTATTTGTCGAAAAAAATAAGTTCAATGGTGATTTTTCTTTACTGTGATTTCTTTTAAGACTTTAAATAAGAAAGAAAAAAAATCATATTTTGAATTTACGAGCTTTCTAACAGCAAGTCTTAAAATATCTTCAAATGCTAAAGCAATAAGGCTGCTCTTTTAACACACCTCTTTACAATCCCGATTAATAGAATTAGTACATAATATAGTAAACTATATTTGTACAGATTTTACACTGATATTATATTACAACACATTTTAATGTAATTACTAATTATATACCTTAAATTGATGTAATTGAAAGTTTTCTCTATAATAAATTATAATAAAGCCATAGGCCACATAAAACAACATGTGCTTTTTAATGAATAAACAAGAAATGGGATCTTCAAAACTGATGACAATTTTTACCAGAATGTTAATGTAGCCCCACGAGAGAACGTTAAAAAGCTGTAAAGTATGCAATTTACGTAAAAATTCATGTTTATGACGTCAGAAACATGCAAAAATTAGTTTGAAAATGTGTTGTGCGGGTTGCATAAATCGAATTTTCTGATCACTGCTACGGAATCTTATTTATGTAAATCCCATCAAGTGTTTTCTGATATAAATGCTTATGTTTTTCTCCGGTCTATTTCCTTTAAAGAATGTTTTTGTTTTTTTCCTAATTGGCTTAAAGTGCATACGTACCACAGTTTATTTAATTAGGTAACCTTAATTATACTAATTCAATTATTTTGTTAAATAGAGAATACTATAGAATACACTTAAAGTATAAAATGTTAACTATGTACTGTATAGCATGTTGTGTATTTACATACACGTGACTAGCTTATATACTTCTATAAAATTAGCTATATTGTTTACGTATTTATAATATTATACTCATGAGTAGAACGTAAATATAAAGTTAACTTCGTAGATTGTACGTACTCAAGGGATTGGTAGGTGTATATATATTTTAAATTTATTTTAAACATGTTGGTAATTTATAATCTAAAAAAAAAAAAAAAAAAAAAAAAAAAAAAACTTGACCTTTTTTTATTTGAAATATATTTTTTTGCAATTAAATTTAAAGAATGGATTTTGCGTATTTTTGATACAGAAATTTTAGATGCATTATTGTTTTTTTAATAATGTTATGATTTATTATTTTATCGTGTGCTCTTTTTAAATTATTAGCATTTTTTTTTATTAATTAACCATAATAATTTTAGTTTTTTTTTTTAAACATCTTGTGATTTAAAATTATGTAATTGTAATGATGATCTTAATGCGTGATAGTGGTGATTTTATTATTATTTTCACTATTTCTTATTGTAATACATAATATGACATAAATTCTATAATAATATAAAATTTAACAAACGTATACATTACAAACATTTATTGTTAGCTGTAAAAGTGAATTTTTATATAAACTAAATATAATGGCAAGTGAATATCACTTTACATTTAACTTAACTGTGACAAAATACACACTTTTGCTTTTTATTATTCTGAAAGTTATATAGCCTAAAATGAAAATGTTTTTGCAGGTTTTTTTTTTTAACAAGATGAACTTGACATGTACATGACGTCATTCTCAAACAGCTAACTCATGTGATTTCATGCAAACTTATGCTTCTATTTTTTTTTTTTTACTAGTATTTCAAAATATAAAGAAAGTGCAAAATTTCAGTAACTGTCAAAAATATATAGTACTGATTTATTTAGCATAAAACTAATATCTTCGGGGAGGAAATAAATATTTATTATTATTAAATATTTTTTCGTATATTAAACGTGACCGACTTGAACCGGAAATTGCTAAAAGAAGAACTATATTTTCCAAATCACTTTTTGTACATTATTTGTTTCTAACAAAACAAGCGCTATAAATTTTTAAATAAAATCTAGTAAATTTAAAATATGTATTTTTTTGTTCCGAAAATTTTTTATTACTATTTTTAATTTTAAAAAAGTTTCTAATTTGACTAAAATTTGAATTTACACATTTATATGTTATCTAAGTTTATTAGTTATCTCTAAAGTGGAATTATTTGGTCGTGTTTTCATTCACATGTTTGGCGTAGCTAATCTTTTAAGTACCATTTTTTCTTTATTTTGTGTTGATATTATACTTGACTCAAAAAAACCTGAGTTACCTGCCATTCGACCTTTTACGGTATCGGCCAGCCGCCCCTCTTCTCCTCAAATGTGACATTGGGCGATATTAAGGCATGCCCGATTTAAATCGACTTAGGTTTTTTGAGTCGAGTATATATAATTCGGGACCGTCAAGTTTGCGATATATTAGTCGGTCCCCTACCCCTTTAACTCAAAAAATTGTTTACAATTTACAAGCCAAGGTAGTTACCTAATCGGAATACGTAGTGCATATCTTTAAATTATCTCAATTTTATAACTGCAATAGTTTGCTTCAATATTGCTAAAAGAACAGAGTTGCAATGCTAATATAATAAAGGATAATAAATTAGGGATTCTCCTGCCGTTTTACTGCAGATGGGATACGCACACTGTAAGAATAAATTACGTAAATTATGCTGAATTTATGTCATTATAGCATAAGTAATGCTAAATTAGAAAAACAGAAGTTAAGTATATAATTATGCTGTACACAACATGACTCTGTATCATATAGTTATTATTGCAGTATAGCATAGATTTTATGCCTGTATTGAAGATATTCAATTGAAAATGAGCTAGCATAATTATTAGATATTTTTGTTGGCGTGCATCACCACCGCGAAAGCAACTATTAAATATGTAACTTATACTATACAAAGTTGATTAAAAACTTTTATTATTTGAAGTAAAAATTAAACTATCATAGATTCTTAATAATAATAAAAAGGAAAGAATGAATGAAAGCATGTAACACCAAAAATACTGACAAATTATTGATTTATTAATATTTAAAAATAAACGTGCAATATTCTTTAATTGACATTTTTCTGTCACAAATCATGATTGATATACTATATAGAAATAAATCTTCTCCACAGAGAGTTGTTAACATATTTATTGAAAGCAATTAAGTTCTTGCTTCTCTAAATAAGACTCAATGAAAGAAATTACAAATTTTTCTCATCTGTAACGAAAAGCACTTAAAATGTATTCTGTTCATTTCAAGTGAAATGAATATAGGAAAAATAAAACAAGCAAAATGTTTTAGAATTGTTATTAACAATTCAGTGAATTAGTTTTAAGGTTCTTAATTTTCTCATCTCTTTGTATAGATAATTAATAATCACATAATTGTAATAATAATAATAAAATGTGAATTGTGATTAGCTGAAAACAATTGTTGTTTTTTTAATTAGAAATATGTAATTACTTTTAAAAATAAATTACACATTTTAGGTGAGAGAAAAAGAAATTACTATTTTCATTAATGTTGATGACAAAAATTGCATTCAAATAAATAAAATCATTGAAATTCCTATTTTAAATTTGGTTACCAAAATTGGAAAATAAAATTGCTACTGTTTATATTGCTACTTTTAATATAAAATAATATTGGTTATCTGTTTTATGTTTAGTTAATATTTGCCTCAAAGTTTTAAGGTTTCTAGATTTTCTGCTTGTCAATATATCTAATAATAAACTAGTAGCGTTTTACCTGAAGAAAGTGAAAGTCACAGAGAGAGAGAGAGAGAGAGAGAGAGAGAGAGAGAGAGAGAGAGAGAGAGAGAGAGAGAGAGAGAGAGAGAGAGAGAGAGAGAGAGAGAGAAGTAAGTGTGCATGAGCATCATGGAAAGTTTTATCAATCTAGTAGTTTGATCCTAAAATGGAGGGGAAAAAAACGATAGAGAAAAATGAAAAGTCTAAGTTGAAACGAAAGATTGAAAGACGCCCCTTCTAAACTAAAATTGACCAAGACCACGTGTCATATTGCCCTTTAACCTTAAATCTCCCCCTATATACCTTTTTTCCTCTTGGTTTTATACTTCAATGAACGAAATGCTACTTGTAATTTTCTATGGGGGTTTTTGATTAGAAAGAAAATCATTCAGAACATACAAAAAAGTTGTTAACTATTATTGTGAACATAGAAAGACTCTTGAAATTACTGTTTTTAATTAAAAGACCCTACACTATATATAAAACTTTAATTAAGCTACGTTTGAAAGAGAAAATTTTGTTCGTACAATTATTTGAGGAAAACATATTGGAAAATATCAATGTAATTATTCTATGGTCAATTTTAATTATATTTTTCATGATAATTTTCGAACAACTACGTAATAATTATGCTACCTCATTTTCAGAGCAATTTATAATAATAAAATGCTATACTTCATATCAACTTTGTTGCAATACGGTTTTTTAAAGATTTTTTTTGGTTTCTTATTTAGTTTTTTATTTATTTATTTTATTTTATTTTTTTTTACATTCGAAACAAAAAAGTAATGGAGAGGATATATGACTAATTAGCATTTACGCATGGGTTAAAATAATTAGGTTATTTATACTAGTCCAATTTTTTGTAAGACATATTCATATTAATAACAATAACATTATTTCCACAGGGTTAAGTATAATAATTAACCTTCCCACCATAATAACACAAATTTATACAATAGAGCTATCAGGACTTCAATATATATATATATATATATATATATATATATATATATATATATATATATATATATATATATATATATATATATATATATATATATATATATATATATATATATATATATTAGTATGTATAATGCTAAAAATAAAAAACGCATATAGGAAGTATTATTAATTTGTCGTTAGAAGTAATTTAAGATTAATATAGTCAATGCATTAAAAAAATTATAAAGTCTCTTTTTACATTATATAGAATATAATTTTGTAAATGCAATTCTCTCAGACAATGCCTATACCTATAGAAATAAAAATACAAAAAGAGGATTATTTTCTACTTTACAATAAAAGACTGATATAGTCATACAGTACATGTATGTAAAGAAGCTTTTTTACATAAGTGTTTTCTGATGAGCGATTATTAGGGTATAAAATAAACAAAAACTTTTAGGTATGTTTTTTAAATGAAAAGTTTTGAAGCGACAGAGTCAATATTTACTTTAGAATAATTACTTTCTAATCAACAATGTAAGCTTTTTTTTTATATATATTATATAAATAACAAATTTTAATAGAATTAGCAATTAGAACACTATATCGTATAAAATATGCAAATAAGGGTAAAAGTTTCCTTGTGAAACGACACAAAAAGTACATTTCCTAAGAATTACTTTTGCTAAAGTACTATAAGTTGTGTGTTTAGTCGTATGATAAAATAAAGCTCTTAACCATGTTATTTAAGTTCAAATAAGAAACGCTAAAAAAAAAAAAAAAAAAAAAAAAAAAAAAAAAAAAAAAAAAAAAAAAAAAAAAAAAAAGCCATGAAGTACATATCACGCAATATAGCCGGAATTTATTTTTAATAATACATGACTTGTGCTTCACAACATGATAAATTGAGTTGACATATGAATGCATCATTACAGTAATGCATGAAGTGTGAAATTAATAATAAAAGTACCATTTGTAAAACATATATATATATATATATAATCATGTAAAATTGTATATTACAGTTTTAGTTTCAAGCTAAAAATATAACACGATAGTTACGGAAAAATTTAAGTAAAGAGTTACTATTAGCCTTTTTTTTTTATTATAAATTCGTTAGATACATACAAAGTATTTTAAGATCTATATAATTATTTACCACTGAAGAAATTACGTTTATACTAGCAAGTTACTGTTTAAACTTTTTTCAAACAAGTTATTGGTTTTTACTAAAGATTTAATATCCGAATAATTTCTTAAATATATGTTTTCCGTTTAGGAAATTAAGTGTCCCAATTGCCATTATCGTGCTTTCTGTAATTGGCTGTATTGCGCTCAAACGATAAAGCTTTTTTTATATATATATATTTATTATTATTATTATTTTGACATTTGTGATTGAATTATTTGCGTAAAGAAATGTTACCCCAATATAAACAGAACTTAAAGGTTATGTTTGTTTTCCAGAAATTGTGTCTCTAAGAAATGTAACTTTTTGTTTTGTTATTATTATAATTTTAATGATTTATTAACCTGATGAGAATTAGTTGTTATAACCTTTTTATGTATGCTTATAGACTCGGTTGCACTCATATTTAAGTTGCACTCACATTTTGTTGGTCAGGAATACATAGGCCAGCAGGCAAAACATCATAGCAAAAATAGCAAAAGAAGCTTTAAACCTCAAGCAAAGTCTTATTTCTAGCTCCCAATAAGCTCGAAGAATATGAGACAAATTCATTCAGTTGAAATAAACTCTTGTTATGTGAAAAATTAGGAGCAATGATGTTTCCCCTATGCTGGACAATGCATTAGGCACCACAAACATGGCGACAAAGCGCAAGGATGTGCAAGGGGTCTATACTTAATAACTACAATAAATTTTAAATAAGTATAATTATTTTATTTAATTACAGTAAAACTTACATCTCATATTAATCTCATTCTTCTCTCTCAATTCTTATCTTCTGCAAACCATATTGTATAATTTAATCCATATTGTATATTATAAAATTTAATACGTATATATCTATACAAAATGAAAATAGAATAATTTAGACATAAACATAAAGCTAAAATATTGTTTCATAAGAAATAACAGGTAGTTAGCTTTATAACAGGTAATATCGATTATTATATAATAGTAGTCTTTATAACAAGTACAGTATAAAGTTTTTGCAACATCTCAACCAGGTTGTGTTTGATGTTAACCTTACTGCTTTCTCTCTCTCTCTCTCTCTTGTAATTCTGTTTTCTCTTTAATAGGTAAACATTTCAATGCTTTAGGCTGCATATAGCATAGAATTTTTGTTTTAGGCATGTGTTACAAAATTACGAACTAAATATTACAATAAAACACAATGAATAAAATTACCACATCCCATCAACATTGTTAATAAAAAATAAATAGTCTCATCTCATGTTATTTTATTCAAAAGTAATTGATAATTAAAAACTAAATAATAACCAATTAAGCCTAAGGGTTGTATATAGATAGCTTATATCTCAAAATATATAAAGAAAACTTCCAAACTTTATGATGCCATTTGAAAGTTAATTGTAACAACTACATATGATAAAATTTTCAGCATTCTTGACCATCAGATAAGAGAGAGAATAATTATAAAAATTAACATGGGCTCTTATGGGACTAAAACTTTAAAAAACTTAATTGAAAATCTAGCACAATCCCCAAATTTTTTTTTTTTTTACATTTTTGAAGATACCTTATTCTAATGTATCACCATGCAAAATTTCAGATTTTTCTTCTTTCTTTACAGTTTTTTTAGTCAAATCCCGCAGTACATGATTTCCAACTATAAAACGATGATATAAACTATAAATTAAACAAGTTTTTAGACGAAAAAAGAGGCAAAATTGTAAACAATACGAAAAATGTTTGAAAGAATACATAAAAGTAATTTGAGAAGTAAATTTCATTTTGAGTTAGGGTAATTGTTAACATGTAAGGCGTAAGTTGTTGACAAGCAATTAATATTACAAAGTTGTTAAGTTTATATGTCAGAAAGGTTATATATATTATTATTTTCCCCTTCTATTTGCGGCAAAACCTAAACCGCTCTATAGAATATGCAAAGTGAACACGCGTCAATCAATTTCAAAAACTAATCCCAGCTTAAATTATTTTATGGTCAGCGTATAATATTTACTTATTCTGGTTAATTTGGTATGTAATCTGGCCCATATATTTAATGCTTTTTATGAACAAATTAATGATTTTAAAAAACAGCATTAAAAAAATACAAATAAAAATTAAAAAACGTAAATCATACATTGTAAAAGTCATTTTCCATTAAAGGCATAGAAAACATGAAACGGCACGTTCTTTTTAATCATTAAGCAAAAAATGGGATTTACAAAATTGATGATAATTTTTACCAGAATGTAAATTTGTTCCCACAAGAGAGCGTGAAAAAACTGTAAAGTATGCAATTCGTATGAATATTTCTGTTTATGACGTCAGGCAAAAACTAGCATGAAAATGTTGTGCGGGTTGCATAAATCGAAATTTTCTGATCACTGCTAAGGCGCTACAGTTGGGTTTTGAAACCAGTTAATGTTATTTATGTGAGTCCCATCATGTGCTTTGTTTTGTAAATTTCTTTCTCTTCATGTTGATTATATGTCTTTAATTTATAGTATGTATGAAAAAACAATAATTATTACTATGGATTTATGCGCATATTTCATTTAAAATTTTATGCCGTAGTTTTCATGGGCAGTATATGACGTCACCTTCATTATTTATCAAACGGAATACTAGAATATGAATTTCGTTCGTCTTGAATGCTTCTTTTCGGCGATGAAAATTTTTTATTCGCTTAAAATCACGTTTGAAGTATTACTAATATCCCTCTGATTTAAAGTTTTATGAATTGATGTATGAATGATGTATCTGAATTAGTGAAAACTAAATAAACATCTTATTTATTTATTTTATTTATTTAATTCAATGCAGTAAAAAAAAAAAAAAAAAAAAAAAAAAAAGGAAAAAAAAAAGGAAAAAACGAAAAAAACGGAAATAACGAAAAAAAAAAGTATTTCTGGTAAATTTCTTTCCTTACGCGTAATACTGATTTTGATTGGTGCTACGCCACCACCGATAAGAAGCATTCACTAATAATGTCTAACATTTAAAAATATGCTTGATAAATATAATGATTTATTAATATACATTTCATAATATATTATGCTTCAATAAAAATTAATTTGTCAAATCCTTAATTTACAATCCCCTAGAAAAAGCCAGTGTTAATATTTTATTTATTTTAATAAATAAATACATTATATTTATATAATACACATTAAAAACATGTACAAAAATGAAAAATAAAAATTGACAAGACAAATTATTTTGACGAAAACTGAAAATGGACGGGAAAAAAAACAGAAAAGAAAAATAAATAAATATTTTTTATAACTACGCTTTGTTCCATTTTTTTTAAAAAGGAATACATAAAACCAAAATTGAAACTCTTGTGCTTTGATATGTCTAAATAAAAAAAGCACTTCATCAATAGTGCTTGAAAATTGTATTTTATATATATGTAACGTACAGACTGAAGGATATAATGTAAAGTTATAAAATGAAACCAGGTTTACTAGCTTATATTATGTTGCTTTTTTATATTTCAATATTGGTGGCAAGAGACTATTTAGTTTATATTTTCTTCATCTTGCAAGAAATCTTCTTTTTATTATATTATGTAGATTTTCAACGTACAAATTTATAAAATGAGTTTCTTACAAAAAAGAAGAAGAACAAAAAAAAAAAAAAGAACAAAAATATTTTACGTTACGTATAAAGTAACTGAACTCGTGTTTTATTTTTATAAAATTAAATAATGAAAATGTTATTGTGCAAATAAAATAAATGTTATTAAAAAAATTAATTTTTTTTAAATTTATTTATCAATGAGGGTGACAGACTTGTAGCCGACTAGCCGAAATAGTAGTGTTGTTCGTAAACCCTGTTTTCTTGCACCAAAAAATGCGCATTCCATTTGAATAACCATAGGCGATCGTCATTTTAGGAGCAGAGAACAGGGTTTACGAACAGCATTAGTCTCAAGAGAAGATTAACTACTTTTTCAAAATAATTCTTTCAACGTTATATCCAAGAAAATCCAGCAAAACTGTTATTCCTTTATTAGTCAATATTACTAATAAAGGAATAACAGTTTTGAGGCCGACTTGCTCGCACCCGCTTCCGTTTTGACTTACTGCGCATGCGTATTAAGTAGAAACGGAAGCTGATGTGACTGGAATCGCTTCTACGTATAGTCGGCCTATATGTTGTTCCTGTACTGGTCAATAATTTTCAAATAAAAGTGAATGAATTTGAAAAATATATATTTGTTCTATAAAAAGTTTTAATAATATTTTTAATGTTAAAAAAAATTATTTGATTTGAAAAGTTGGCGTTTCAGTTTGAATTTTCACATTTATATGTTAACTTTATAGTGGAATAACTTTAATATTTGACCGTGTTTCCATATCTTTGACAAACCTATTTTTTTAAGTAACATTTCATCTTTTCTTCATGTTAATTTTATATTTCGTGACAGTTCTGTTTATGAGATATCAGCCGGTAAACCTACTCCCTTAAATTCATTCATCATTATTTGTTTGTTTGTTCATTTTTTAAATTTGGAGTGATAATTTTGTCATGATGTAATTATACCATTATTGACATTAAATTACTGTAATCGTATAAAACAAGAAATTATATTCCACATAATAATTAATCAATATACCATTGATTTGCTAGCTTATAACCAAATTAATTACAGTAAAGGATTCGTCCTGGCTCAATCCCACAAGGGAATTATATAGCATCAAAGATGTATCATATAGTAACATTGCCATTCAACAGCAAATTTTACTAAATATGGAAATTTATTTCTTGAATGGAGAATCCCGGGGAACCGGGACTTTATGCCTATAGTATACTTTTCCTAGCAATAATAATAATCTTTAATGAAATGTATTTTAAGTGTGTTTTAAGAATTTATAAAAATTTATTAAAAATAGTAGGTTCTTTGAATTTTAAAATGAATAATTCGTACCTTCACCTGGAATCAAGGAGGATTCCGGTGTTGGTGTTACAAAAGAAAAAAGAAGAGAACAATTAATAAAAAAGGCATTATATTGCAAAAAAATGTTGCTCATTTTGGAAGAAAAAGAAAATGAATAGTATATAACGCCAATTAAATTAAAAATATAAGTATTATATAAATTTTAATAAATTTTATATTGCACTCTATACAAAATAATTTTGTTCAAATAATGTCAGTCCTCTTTTTTTTTTTTTTTTTTTTTTTTTACCTCTATCATAAATGAAGTAAATTTTACACTTTTTTGGTACAAAATGTTTACACCGAGTATTAATCTGACAAGATGTTAGTTTTATGTTGGAAATGACGTCATCTTGAAGCTTATACAGAGTTTTCTCTATATTTTCTGTCGTTGAGAAATTGTGAACTCTTTATCATAGTCTACAGCAAAAGATATGAACAAACTTATTTTTTTTTTTCAGTGACACTTTTTTTTCTTTCTCTTATTTAGAACTTTATATCTAGAGGTAGAGATTTAAATTTTTCATTCCAGCAGTATGTATGCGAGTATACAAAAATACTGTATATTACTCTTTCTAGTGTTTATTTTTTTATTCGAGTTTTATTAATTTGAAAAGAGAGATAGTACACATATGACATATATACGAATGTTACACTTTGCTAGAATTTATCTTCTTTAAATGTACACTGATACAATTCAATGACATGTTCTTTTCTTTGATGTAAATTATTTCAAATCACGGTAATTAGTGTTTCGTTGTTTTTAATATATGTTTATATTAATTATGGATAAAGATTTTACTAATTTAATTCATTATACTTCTTCTTTTAAATTTAAATTATTGATTACTAATTTTAAGGCAAGGAATCAGCTACTGCGGGATTTGATTAAAAAGTTGTAAAGAAACAAAAAACTGACATTTTGCAACGTGATACCTTAAGATAAAATATCTTCAAAAAAAAAAAGTAATTTCATTACATTTTGATAGCAGTAACGAGTAACGGTAACTCGTTATTTTTTTAGGTAATTTTTGCGATGTATAACGATACTGCTTTCTTATATTTCAAGCACTGAAAGAAATAAGCTTTTATATCTGTAAGTTCGTAAATATGCTTTTGTCATTATATAGTTTTTTCAAAATTACTGTTATGATTTAGATTTAAATCTCTATGTTTATAATTGATCGAAATGAAAAAAACAATATTTGTAACAGGTTTTTGAAAATGTTTTTATGTTTTAAGAAAATATTTGAAGTAAGTAACGTTTAAAGTAACGCTAAAAGTAACTTCATTACTTTTAAGAGTAGTGAGTAACACAATATCATTACATTTCAAAAACTGTAACGAGTAACGTAACGTCATTACTTTTTCTTGGAGTAGTTAGTAACGTAACGAAGTTACAAAAAAATCAGTAACGTGACCAAGTCTGCAATTTTATTACTTAAAAATATGTAAAAGTGTGACTTCAGTAAACCATTTAAGGGAGTAGGGGACCGACGTCGGCCATTAGACTTAAACTTTTCTCGTCAAAAAAAAAAAAAAAAAAAAAAAAAAAAAATCTGAAATTTTGCACAATGATACTTCAGCTTGAGACAATTTCAAATATATAAAAATTTTGGGGGGTCACTGAGCAAATTAATTTTTTGTGATTTTTTTGAAATTTTAAGCCCATAAGGCTCAATGTTAGTTTCAATAATTTTTTTCTTTTTTTCGGGACGGTAAAACATATTGAAATTTTTATCACCGTTAGGTACCTCAGCTACACAATAACACCAAATTTAGACCCAAAACATTTCCAGTTTTTGATATACAAGGTTGGTACTCTACTCCCTTAAATGTCTAAAGTTAGTCTTCTTAAAACGAATAGATCTGCATTAGTGAAGTATATAAAATTAGTGGTCCCCTAACGTTCACACTCACCATCGACAGCAAGCTATATGTTTTGTTGGCTTTTTTTTTTTTTTTTTTTTTGTTTTTTTCCTTTGCTTTTTTCTCTCTAAAGAATTATACATTAACCTTCAAGTTAAACTATTTGTTTTTCTAGATGAAGCAGTATTTTATTATTACTCACAAGGGAGGGTATCGTATGATGACAACCGGATAAGGCTGAAATTTGGTGTGGTGGATGACCTCCCTACAGAAGGATACCCCATAAAATATTTCGTCCCCTAACGAACTTTTACGGGAGCTAGGGCCCAAAATGTAAAACACAGGTTTTACATGTAAATCAATGGGACTCGAATTAGACCCAAATTTTTAATTTCATACCATGGTGTTCAAAGGGTCAAATTATATGTAAAAAGTGACACTCTTTTCGAAAATAAAAGTTAAAAAATCCTAACTTGAAAATTGAGGGCCCCAGGGCCCCTCATGTGTCAATTCCCCGTACTTAAGGCACTTATTTTTACTGTAGTAATTCAGAATTTTGTTGAATCACATTTATATGCCTACATTCTTAAAGGCAATAAAATTTCCAATCGATTGATATGCATAAAGTGAATTTTTCATTAAAATCAAAGCCAAAAGCGGGCCCAGAATGTAAAAAATGATCAATTTTATGGCTCCGCAGGAGTAACACGCTTCTTTAGCATGGGATCAAATACGGAATTTTTTAAGTTTTTTGTAAAAACGAATGAAAGTCTGCAGTCCTATGTAATAAACCACTCCCTTTTCGATAAGATCAGTTTTGTAATTTTAAACTTCAAATTGGGGACCCCAGGGGCCCTGCATCATTGTACTGTACAATATAATTATATAAGGCTCAAAATTGATCAAAAATTTGAATTTACGCAGTTTGCAGAAAAATTTATATTTTGAAAAACTAATACCATTTTCGGTTTCCCCGTGCCTAAATTGACCTAAATTCCTGTAAAACACACATTTAATAGATTTTTTTTTTTTTTTTTACAAAAATCAAGGCAAGCGTAGACCCTTTTAAAAAATGTTCGTAATCCGATTGTTCAGCTCTAGTAATTCAACAAAACATTCTTTTGTTTTGAAATAACTATTTTCGAAAATAGGGCAACAAATAGTTATTTCAAAACTATTGAATGTTTTGTTGAATTACTAGAGCTGAAAAATCGGATTACGAACATTTTTTAAAAGGGTCTACGCTTGCCTTGATTTTTGTAAAAAAAAAAAAAAAATCTATTAAATGTGTGTTTTACAGGAATTTAGGTCAATTTAGGCACGGGGAAACCGAAAATGGTATTAGTTTTTCAAAATATAAATTTTTCTGCAAACTGCGTAAATTTAAATTTTTGATCAATTTTGAGCCTTATATAATTATATTGTACAGTACAATGATGCAGGGCCCCTGGGGTCCCCAATTTGAAGTTTAAAATTACAAAACTGATCTTATCGAAAAGGGAGTGGTTTATTACATAGGACTGCAGACTTTCATTCGTTTTTACAAAAAACTTAAAAAATTCCGTATTTGATCCCATGCTAAAGAAGCGTGTTACTCCTGCGGAGCCATAAAATTGATCATTTTTTACATTCTGGGCCCGCTTTTGGCTTTGATTTTAATGAAAAATTCACTTTATGCATATCAATCGATTGGAAATTTTATTGCCTTTAAGAATGTAGGCATATAAATGTGATTCAACAAAATTCTGAATTACTACAGTAAAAATAAGTGCCTTAAGTACGGGGAATTGACACATGAGGGGCCCTGGGGCCCTCAATTTTCAAGTTAGGATTTTTTAACTTTTATTTTCGAAAAGAGTGTCACTTTTTACATATAATTTGACCCTTTGAACACCATGGTATGAAATTAAAAATTTGGGTCTAATTCGAGTCCCATTGATTTACATGTAAAACCTGTGTTTTACATTTTGGGCCCTAGCTCCCGTAAAAGTTCGTTAGGGGACGAAATATTTTATGGGGTATCCTTCTGTAGGGAGGTCATCCACCACACTAAATTTCAGCCTTATCCGGTTGTCATCATACAATACCCGCCCTTGTCAGACATTTTATAACATTAACTATTAAACGGTGAAAAAGTAGTAAATCAGAATTAAGGTCATGAACTTTATACGGTACGAATGAATTAATAAATAACTATACTGTAGTTTATATCAAATAATTTGATTATATCCAAAATTGAAACATTTATTTATTTTTTTAAATTTTCTATTTTTCGATATTTTATGTGATTTTTCTAGATTTTTTAGAACACATTTAATTATGTTTTATGACGATATAGACCAGGATAATTATCTTCTTGTAACTTGGTACAAATAAAAATTAATAAACATATGAATGCAAATATAGGGTGTATGCGGATGACGTCATATTTATTGCGCTTGGAGGCCATACTGGAGTATAGTGCATAACATTGCTCAGCATAGGACAAACGACAAACTTTGTTTAAGCCGATTTTCTTTGGGAAATCGGTTAATTTTTTTGTTATTGTTATTTGTCTCACATACTTGAGATACTAATTCCACATATTTACAACATCAATGCTCTCAAAAATATTGCATAGTGTTTTTAAACTGGCAAAATGAATATTTTCCTATGCCACACATGTTATTGAGTTATCCAACATGGCGTCAACTTTAGCATGAATGCATAGACCCTATAGTTTCTACAGAAGAAATAATACAGAAAATTAAAGTTGAGGTCATATTGAGAAACACATGAACTTGTTAGAATTATAGGTATAAGGAAGCCTTTGAATATCTGTTTATGCATTCTATTATTTTGCATTCTTGGATGAATTATTCAAATTGAAGCCATATAAAAGATAAGTTATTATTAATTAGATTGATGTTTTAAAGATTTCTTATTACTATAATAGTATTACTTTTAATTTGGAGCAGAAAATATTTCGTTTTTTTTTTTTTTTTTTTTTTTATTATTATTATTATTTTTTGATCATTTGTTAAAGGAAATTAAGTTTTCTTAAACAACGAAAGAAAGGAAATTAAAAAAAAAAAGTTTATTTGTCACCAAAAATAGAAAATCATGCCCTGCAGTACTATATTTTTTTATTTCTTATTATTATATTGCTTTGAAATATTGTGGAGTATATATCACCTGTTGAAAACAGGCTTTCAATTTCTTAGCTCTCTCTCTCTCTCTCTCTCTCTCTCTCTCTCCCTCTCCCTCTCACTTTATGAAATTATAAAAATTATTATTTTTTACACCTTGAAATTAAAATTTTTTAAAATTAATTTCATTACAGTTACATTTATTTATTAAATTATTATTATTTTTAAGTTATTTCATTTAAATAGTATTACAATTTATTGTAAGTATAATTATTTAATATTCATTTTGACCTCAGTTTCATCTTGACGAGTTGCTTTATATTAATTTATTTATTATATACAGTAATATATAACGTTTGAAATGTTGAGTAAAATCGTAAGTAATAAATTTAATAAAAGTAATAATTCAATAAAAATTAGAAATTTTAATAAACATTTTTTTTTTTTTTTTTTTTTTTTTTTACTAAATTTTATGAAAGGAAAATAAATGCTTTGAAAAATTTGTATATTTTTAAACTTTTACAGTTTCATGCAAATTTGTATTGATATTAAGGTGAATATGTATAATAACGTTTTATACAAAAACATTTTGTTATTTTTTTTAATTAACAAAAAATAAATAAATAAATAAATAAAAAAAAAAATAATAATAATAATAATAAAAAAAAAACTCTTGAAAAACCACAAGTTAAAATAAACCTTAAAACTACATAGAGAAGGTAGATACATAGAAGGTATCCTTAGAAAAAGATGTTCTTTCAAAAAATTCATAGAATAGAAAGAAATATTTTCTACTGTCAAAGACCAAACGCAGAGAGAGAGAGAGAGAGAGAGAGAGAGAGAGAGAGAGAGAGAGAGAGAGAGAGAGAGAGAGAGAGAGAGAGAGAGAGAGAGAGAGAGAGAGAGAGAGAGAGAAACCTTTGTGGCTTGTATATTTCTTATGCAAATTCTGTGTATTTTTACATACACACTACATGCAAATATAACATCTTTTGATAGTGCTATTTTTAAACTAACACGTATACAAAAAAAAAAAAAAAAAAAAAAAAAAAAAAGTTTTTAAACAGAAAAAAAATACGAGATACAATATTATGTTTATTTTAAGATAATGTAATTCTTCTGCACGTTTGTATAAAAAATCTGCTCTGAAGATTTCAGTTCCTCTATATATATTTAAGACTTTTTATTTTCTTTTTGATATAATATTTTGATTAAATTATATTTATAAAAATGAAATAATGATTCATTCATAATCAGCGGTGAAAAAAATATATATATATAAAACAGTGAAATGAAATGTCTTTTGTTCGATAATGAAATTTAATACTTTTTGTGCCGTGATTTATTTTCATTATTATATGACGTCAAAAAGTAGACAAAGCATTTTTATTTTTAATATTCATTTCGTTTTGAATTTCATTTATATTTATATATATATATATATTATATACATTATATACATAGATATAGTCTCTCAAATTGTGTCATACATGAAATGTACTGTATTACCATTTTGTTGCTTTATATAGATAATTTAAACGTACATTATATTCTAGCATTCCTGTCTTTTATTATATTTTCTAATCCAACTTCATTTTTTAATAAACCGTTTACCGAGATTCCTTTAACTTTATTTAAGTTAATAATACAGTACTTTTCGAAGAGCAAAATATTCACTTTCAAAATAAGTTTAATATAAAAAATTGCTTAAATTAATGAAATATTATTTGTCCCTTTAAGAATCTACAGTATTTTATGGATATATTGTAGCTTTGAGCAAATTATAAAATAATTAAGTTAACTATTTGTATAATAAAACTTTTCGTATTTTTCTAAAAATTAGAATAATAAGGACATGTAGAAATTTTTCTCATTAAAATAATATTAAATTGATGAATGTTATATGATACGTACCTAAAGCATTTTTACTTTTTTTTTTTAATATTTTACAAAACTTTTTTTTAGAGAGTTATATATATTATACAAAAAAGAAGAAAAGAAAAAGTAATTATTTAAAAACACAAATTTATCACTTACAATATGAGCAACTACTTGAGTCTTTAAAAGTTCACTTAAAAGTTTGGGAAACTACAATAAACGTTTTAAATTCTTTCCCTGTACCAAAAAAAAATTGAAAAGAGTGGAATAGTTTTAATATGGCTGTTATTATTTTGTATATGCACGTACATATTATAATTATTGATCTATCAAAAACATTTTAACCAGATATGCAGAATTAGGATACGAACTCAGAATGCAATCGTCTAATAATTAAAAACAATGACCATAGTAAATAATAACTAAAAAACAAACACGATATAATATCTGAGAGCATCAAATCACAATAATAATAATATAAAATTATGAAAAACTGATCCAACGTTTAATTGAATCAAATTCGTCCTAATATAAGAATTAAGAATGATTAAATAATACTAGGTGTGTAAATTTATATTTCCTTTTTTTTTTTTTTTTTTTTTTTTTTTTTTTTTGAGGATTATTACTTATTAGAAGTTATTACTTTAAAAAAATCCACCTCGGTATATACAGAAAAAAAGGGGTGGGGCCTCTTTTTTGTAAGATCACCGTCTGTGATTAAATAGTACACTCCATATATATAGCTAAATCCCATTAATTAAAACTTAACGGTATATGATCACATTCCCATAACTTGTGATATAACACAGAAGTGGTAACAAACAATTAGAATCCATATTGAGATAAGCTAACGTCACAGAGAGCTGAACATTTAAACAAACATATGTTTTAGCTCTCACAAGTTTTAATTATACATGTTCATGATAACATTACAAACCTTCATAAAAATATAATTACTATTACTGATAACAAGTAACAAATTTAATTAAAATGTTTTATCTATGAAGTAGTACTTGCCATTCTTTTTATTATTATTTCAATTTAGATTGCGAAAAATTAAATTTTGTTACAGAAAACCTCATGAATTTCTATTTAATTATGCTTCCATGTGGTATTGTCATTCAGAGAATAAGAAATTGATATTGTTCCTCTATTGTTTCAACTTTTCTTCTTCTTTTTAGTAAACTATTCTTACACAAACTGATGGGGAGTAAGGTACCGACCTTATATCTCAAAAACTAGAAGTGTTTTGGGTCTAAATTTGGTGTCATTGTGTAGCTAAGGGTCACACCTAGCTGTGATAAAAGTTTTAAGATGTTTGGCCGTCCCCAAAAAAAAATTGTTGAAATTAACATTGGGCCTTATGGGCTTAAAATTTCAAAAAATCATATAGAATCACGGTGACCCCCCAAAATTTTTATATATTTGAAATTGTCTCAAGCTGAAGTATCATTGTGCAATATTTCAGATTTTTTTGACGAGAAAAGTTTGAATCTAATGGCCGACGTCGGTACCCTACTACCTTAATAGAGATATTAATTTTAAAAAGTCGTCTTTTAGTCATTGTGTTATGAATAACAAACGTCTTTTGTTTTCTTCCTATGCTTGCTTATGTATTTGTCTTTAATAAAATGCTGAGTTTTAAAGGTTATAGTGGTTTAGGATTATTATTTTTTTTTTTAATATTTCTATTACGTTAATGGATAATTGTTGCATCTATTTTGGTTTAGTATTATAATTATATAAAACATAACATTTAAAAATAATATACTATGTTACTTAAAATTTTATATAAATTTTGCAATATTTTATATTTTTATTAAAATAATTTAATTTCCTTTTGTTCTAAAAATAGTTTTTATTGTTAAATTTTATAATTTTTTTATATATTTTTATCAATGTTTATTTTAAATTAATGTCAATGTAGCATCAATGTATAATCCGTTATCACGGACAATGCTGTATTTTCAATATCTTTGAAGAGTGTAAGAATATTATGAAATTAGCATTGAAGACTAATAAATGAAAATGCTGAAAGACTTAACTTTCAATTACCAATACAACGTATTGACAACATGTTGGTAACTACATAACTTTTTAATCAACATTAAAGAAAAATGTAAATATTAATCATAAACACTGTTTTATTGTATTATTAAAAGTTTTAGCTGCAATTATTTAATACAAGAAGTAACTGAAAATATTCCCAACTTACATATAAATATAATTACTTAAAATGAATTGTTTTTTCAATGGATATTATATGCAATGAATCAATTAAAAATTATTACCCCGCGTGAACAAATCTTAACTCCTTAAAGAATTCCCATTCTCATAAAATAAATTGCAACACAAATAATTTTATAAACGAAGATCTTATATATATTTCAAAGATATATTTTTCTTTACTTTTTGTTTATTTTTGTTAGCAGTATGGTAATCGATAGAGATGCGAAAAACAAACATTTTATCACGTAATTTTTAAGAGGAGATAAAACTGGAACGCGTGTGAAATAACAACATTTTTAGAACTCTGCAAGGCTTACAATAGAAAGAAAAAGAAAGTCTTGAATGAACGCATATATATAGAAAAGTATAATAATAATAAACAAGAGAAAATACTTTCTTAAGACTCACGTATTATCATCATCACTTGATAACTGTAATTTAATACATCATCGCTTTATTAACGATATTATGATATATAATAGTTGTTATAAAAATAAATATTATATAAAAGTGTATGTCCGAAACTTTACGTGGTTAGTAGAGTAATAGGACAACTTAAGAGTGTATATATATTTTTGTTTTGAATTTCACCTTTGCCATTTTAGGATAAATAAATTTTTTAGTTCAATTTTAAAATAACCAAAAATAAAACGTGGATGATAAAACTTTTTTTTTTTTTTTTTCACATGGGAAATCAGAGGTTTCATTTGCTATACATAAATGTAAAGAATAATATTTTAGTTTTGACAGAGAGACAGAGAGAAAGAGAAGAGAGAGAGAGAGAGAGAGAGAGAGAGAGAGAGAGAGAATAATGCACAAAAGCCTGCAAAAGCAATGATAAACACCACACAATAAATTACCGAACTACTTAAGTATGTTTAAAACAACTATTTATTATTGAAAACTTGACATCTGAAAAGTTTGTATTATATAAGCTTGTAATATTATAGATGCTTACAAACTTTACATAAACTCGTACGGTATTCTCGATACATTATAACTATTTCAAACTTCTTGCACGAACGAGGAAGGTACTTTGGAATTTTTTAAATGAACTATATAGAGTTGAGGTGCTTTTCTACATTTTAAATAGATCTTCTTTTTTTATCCCTATCTTTAATACCTTAAGACTTTAACAGAGTTTCTTGGCATTTTTTTTTTTCTAAAAAAAAAAAAAGAAAAAAAATCCAAATCAATATTTAGTGGTTAAATTTTTTTTTAATTACCTAATTTTTATAAGTAATCAAGCTTCTGCAGTACATGTAATTAGCTATAACCCAAGATACGAGTAAATAAGATTACGTAACAATTTAGACAGGTGTAGCGTAACACTTATCTTACATGCTATATAGACATTACTGTATAACCTCTCCTATACTGAGTATAACCTAAATAAAAATTGTTATGTTGTAACCTCTTTTTCTTATTGCATCTCTGAATATAATTAATATTAGATACTCCATGAAATTATCAACAAAAATAGACTGTTATTATAATACATTATTACTGTTTTAATATGTAAAAACAAAGTATATAAGACTTAATTTTATACTAAAACTATATTTCAAATATTATATATAATATATTTTGAATTTATAAACTTTACTATAACGTAACCATAAAATATATTAATGATCTTTTTCTTGTTTACATAACCCAATGTAAATATTTAGCTATCATATATAAAACTGGGCACCACGATGATGTTTAACATGCCTCAAATTCAAATTAGGTGCCGATAGCCTTATGATGAAATATTATGTTTGGAAAAAGAAAAATACAAACGTATAATTCTATTGTTGTATACAGTTATTTTGTGTTTGAAGAAAATATTTATACACCTTTTTTTTTCTGCCTTTGATACTTTAGAAGTTTAGAACTATTATTTTAAAGAACTTGGCAATACTAAAGTATGATTAAATATTATCAATATTTAAAAATTATTACAACTACAATATTGGAATAAAAAAAAAAGAGAATATAATAATTATAATTACACAAAAAGATGCCTCTGGGTGTCCCACGTGCCCGGTTAAAATATGGGAGCGATCCCCCTTTTAAAAAAAATTCAGAGCGTTTTCTAATTTCCTGGGCTATTCTTATGGGGTTTTTGCAGTCTCCTTGCGTACTTTAATTGAATTGATAAAATATAAAAAATAAAAAAAAATTCACGGTAAAAATCAATATTGCAAAATTTGTATGAACCTAATTTTATATAATATATAAATTTTTGGATACAAATAATAAAAAATAATTTTTGGAAAGAAAGAAAAGAAAAATAAATGCAGTCTGAATCAAATATTGTTAATTTTAATTATTTTATTTTCTGCAGAAAATTTTGTAAGAAAATAAACAGTTATAAAAAATAATGCAAGAAATATATTATTTATAAATAAAAGTATATTTTGATACCATAAAATTGCAATATAATTTATCATTTTCTTTGATTTATTTTTCTATATGGGGAAAAACAAAGTTCTTTTGCTTGAAATTGCTACTAGTAAAGTATTTTTACTATACTACTTGTATAACTTTCATTGACTCATCGTTATTTAGAACATTTAAAATAGAAAACTTACGAAAGAATACTAAACTTGAGTAAACACTTTTAAATTTACAATGAACCAAGTAAAAATAAACGTTACATGTTATGTAATGCAATGGCTTATATAATGTTCTAATTAAAACTGTTTTCAACTTTGACTCCATTCATTTCAATAAACTGTTGAATAAATATTTTATGTAATTAAATCATGTTCACGTATTACACATATTTTAATATAATTGACGTATTGTATGTATTGCTTTCAATTTGAAAAGTTATTTCCAAATAACTTATTATTACAAAAAAAAAAATAATAATAATAAAAAAAAAATCGAAAATCGAAAATTGACCAGGAACGCCACAAAGAAAATATAAATAAATAAATAAAAAATCTGCTCACAAAGAGGTAAGAGCTCAATTCAGGAGAACTGTAACCGTCCCAATAAACGGCTTGGTACTAAAAGTACTTGTTTTGGGGCAATCGGGCATTTTTGGAAAGTAGCTTTTTTGACAACTACTTCCACGAAAATGTACATAAAAATACAATATAACATTTTGAAAATATATTGTAGCTCTAGCAAATACAAACACTATATCGATGTTGTTACAAACAAAATGTATATCTCGTTATTTGTCACTGGTAGCAAAATGTCTATCTCGTTTTTTTGTCACACGAAGCAATATGTGTAAGTCGTTTCCAAATGTTATGTATATAGCGCTCGACTTAGGCACATATTGCTTCGCGGGAAGAAAATGAAGATACACAAATTGCTTGCCACAAAGTGAATAACAATTTATTGCTGTTTCATCGATAGGTTTTTTATTGTTTTAAAGCAATACTAAAAATAAAAATAAATAAAAATAAATAAAATAGTTAATTTAATACATAACAATAAATAGTTACAAAATATTTAAAGTTTTAATTAAAAAAATTTAATTTACAATATATTTTACAATTAATTTTTATAAATAATATTTCCATCTCAAAATATAATACAAATGTTAATTATATTAATCGGAGTGTTGATGAATGTTTCCAAGATTAACCAACATTCCATTTAGGTTCAAGAGTTTCTCAAAATTTGTATTGAAATATAGTTATTAATTATTATCCTAAGAGTTAAAAATATTTTCATAGATTTTCTAACTAAACATATAAATTCCCTGTAGTGGTAGCCGCCATTATAAATTAAAATACAAATCAGTAGCGAAATGCCATTGGAAATTTTCTAAACTTCATTGTGGTTTTTGAAATTTAAACGCAATATCGAGTATAGTATAAACATTCAGATCTACGTAAATAACAAAAGATGAAAATAAAAAAAACTTTGGAATTTGAGAAGAATTTTTTTGATTTAAAAAGTAATTCACATTTATGAAGCATACATAAAGTACAAATAAGAGAGAGAGGAAAAGGAATTAAATTTAAGGTTCACATTTCTTACATTCCAAGCATTCTTATATAATATAAAGTCAGTAAGTATTTGTTGAGGCAAAAACAAAAAGACCAAATTACTGCATTCATCTGTTGATATAATATACAAAGGACTTTATAGTAGTTTTATTAAATTTTATGATGGGATTATTATTACTTAACTGATAAAAACAATGATTATTTTTTTTTCAGTTTTCTTAATAATTTTATTTAATAATAGGAATATTATACCATGCATGAATAAGGGAACAGTTTGAAATAAGAAATCTAATTTTTAAGACACATATGTGATATAATAACTGTTTTAATTATCAATTTTCATTCTAATCACTTCCTTCTAATATAAATTAGAATAAATCTTCTAGTATCAAGAGAGAGAGAGAGAGAGAGAGAGAGAGAGAGAGAGAGAGAGAGAGAGAGAGAGAGAGAGAGAGAGACAAAATTTCTATCATGGTACAAAACCAGACACCTTGTTTAAAACTATTAAAATTGAAATAAATGAATAAAAAAAAAAAAAAAAAACGTAAAACGTTGATAATGCATACATAAAATTAAAATTATAGATAATAAAACCGAACAATAAAACATGAACAATTGAGTAACAAAAATGCAACTATTTTGAAGTTGACTTAAAACAACTTCGATTACATCCGCTTCCGTTTCAACATACTACGCATTCGTATTACGTTCAAATTACATAATTTATGCTGCATTAAAGAATTACTGTATTTTAAAACAAATGATATTGCTATTTTATTATAACATAAGTAATTATGCTGAACATATTCACTATTATAGTATTATATCACTATAATCAGTAATCACTATATACAATTATGTTGCTGCGTTGAATTATTATCATTATAAAGTACTTTTATTTTTGATCGTGTTGAAACGGAGGTGGATGAGATCGAAATCACTACAAGAGTCAGCCTCAAAACAGTTGCTTCTTTATTAGTCATTCATTACGTTAATTATTAACATAGCGATGAAGTACTCAAGATAATTACTGCAAATATGTATACATGTAATACTAATAACAATGCAACACGTGTACACATAACATTATATATATATATATATATATATATATATATATATATATATATATATAAACTGTATACAATCACTTTCTCTCTCTCTCTCTCTCATACACACATATTCTTGTTTACTTCATAATTAGAATGAAGTGACATTCACACTCTGATATTATATTATTGTTCTCTTACATAATAACTTTAATACTGAGAGGAGAGGAAAGACATAAAATGCTTATGGTAAATTAAAATGCTTTTAGTGTTAAACTGCATTAGTAACTCTGCAAAATTGACCATAGTAAAAGGGTTTCAATCACATTCGTTTTGTTCCTAATAAAGTTAAAAAAATCAGTATATCTAAAAGTCAGATATTTTAGTTTAAATATTTTGGTTATGTATGTATTTTTATTTTTTTTATTTTTTGCAATGCACTGACGAAATTGTATTGTGTTAACATTACATGTTATATTCGCGGTCAAATAGGTATATAATAGTAAAGTACTCAAGAAATAAATAATAACAAAAACTCAAGAAAAACAATAATAATGCAACGTTCATGTTTTATGATATTTTAAATATTTTTATTATTACACGGAGAGAAATTTTTACACAGATTTCGATTCATTTAACAAAATTTTCTGTGTTAAACATGTACTTACAATGATCTTATTTTAAATATTACAATTCGGTTTCTGTAAAACAATATTTACTAATATCTGTATAGTGTCAACTAATCAAACGCTTGGTTAAACTTATACTTACAAAGTTTTCCTCGTTCACATAACAAAGCGCGCGTATTATATCAACGAGCGCTGTTTGTTAAATTTACAAAATAATTTTTGTTAGATTTAGCAAGCGCGCGCGCGGTTGGATTTGTTCTAGCGGCGGAGTTTTGTTAATTTAATCTAGTTGCTGTTTATTATTTCTATACTTTTTATTTTATATTTTCTACCTCTGATCTGTTGTTTATTTTTATGTTTTATACTTTGTTGTTATTATTACACTTTATCTTGTAATATGTTTTTACTTTGTATTTTCAAAGTTATAATGTTTTATATTATAACTTTGAAAATACAAAGTAAAAGCATATTACAAGACAAGTGCAGCAATAATCACAAAGCAAAAAACAACAAAATAATATAAATAATTCAATTAAATAATTTTTATATAACAAATCAGAGCTAAATAATTTTATATACATTAATGAAATAATTTCTAATTCTTACAATAAGAGCAAGGTGTAAAAGTTAAACATTTTTAATCAATTTCAACTGTATAAATATGTTTTATTAAATAAAGTATATGCACAATAAATTAGATATATCAACCACAATAAGCACGAAAAATTACATAATAAAAGTACACTCATTTTCTTTAGGTTAATGTTCATCATTTTAATATAAGTCCATATTCCTCAAAATTAGTAAATAAACAATACTTCAAAACTGCTTTTATCACATTTGAAAACAAAAATTTTAAACACAATAATATATAACCTGCTGACAACATAAAAGCTAACTTAAAACTGTGTTTAAAAAAATGTTATATTTTTAAATCTTAAACAAAGTCAAAAATACATAACAAAAAAAATGTCACATTGGCATTATGTTATTAAATCGTGGATGGTTATGAAATTCACATGTAGTCTTGATAACATGGGGCGGAATGAATGGGGGGGGGGGGGGGAGGGATAGGCACGGTGGACTTTTTGTTGATAAAATGTTGATAAAGGGCCATGTTGATAAAAATGGACTGCAACCTGAAATCAAACAAAGATAAAAATTATTATTTGCTTTCTTTCTTTCTTTTTTTTTTTTTTTTTTTTTTTTTTTTAAGAAAAATTTACTATCAGAATAAATTATTAAAAGTATACTTATAAATTTAATTTTTCCCTACAAAAATAAACAAAGAATTTACTTTTTTTTAACAATGAACTATGTTAAATTTACAAATAATATAGATAATAAATAGCTAATAAATATTTACCATATATAATAAGTTTGTTGCTACGCGGGTGCAGTGATATAATAGCGCTAGAAATGTAGTCCTCTATCCCTCTGTTTCGTCTCTCTCTCTCTCTCTCTCTCTTGCTTGCTTGCCTGCAAAATAAAAAATGTTATTTATTTTAGGTTGTAATCAGTGTAATCAGTTGAAAAAAAGAGTTACTTAATGTAAATTTTTATAGTAAATGCATCAATTTTCAAGTAGTAAAGCTATTGAAAGGTGCAAAAATGAATATATTATTCTTCATAAATTAATTACACAACGGAACATATAGAAATATACTAACATATTACAAATAAAAAGCTATACTTACCATTTTGATAAAAGTGATTCTGTATAAATCTTGCCGGAATGTGCTCCATCACTCATTCATATTGATCATGTTGATTTCTGATTGCTGTTTGCACATTAATGATCTTGAATTTCACTTCACTTATATAATGTATGTAAGTTACACATAATTCGCCTGCTACATAAACATTTCTCACCGATTTAAAGGTGAAAATTAGTAATTAATACACAGTGATATTGAAACATGACTGCATCACTAGCTAGAAAAAGTCCAACTAGTCAACCGCCAATATTAACGGTCAAAAACGTCTGGCGCCTTTGCATATATCACGCCACTTTGACAACAAAAAACTTTTTGTAAAAGTTACAAAATTTTGTTGCTAGAGCTAACAAGCTGCATCGTAGCAGCGCGCCTACTTGGAGCGCTTTGTAAATGTTATAATTATTGTGTATAACATATACGAGAAATAATACGCTAAAAATTAAAATGTAGTATTTTATTATCAATAACTCAGAATATTGGTAAAACTTAATAAATAAATGTTTATTAATATTATCAAACCAAAATTTTAAATAAAATTTAAAAATATTAATTTTGTAAAGTAGCTTTAACACAGAATTTGCATGGGCTTAAATAAATATTGTTTTAAAATTATTAAAAATTATTATGGCATTTGGGTTCCAGTATTTTAACAACGATTTGTGTATAAGTAAACAGTATTTCTCTTAATTCAAACTAAATATATATTGAAACGTTTTTACATATTTTTTTTGCAAACTTTATTAACAACTTTTATTAATATAACTATATTTTCGTTAACATTAATAAAAATATCGTTAAGTACATTTTTAACAAGATTTCTTGATAAAAATTTTTCTCCGTGTAATTTTATAATTTTCCATTCATTTTTTTTTTTTTTTTTTTTTTTTTTGTCGTATTACGTATTTTATATTATATAATCTCTTTTTGTTTCTTGTTTTAAAGTATTATGTTTATATCTATAACATTTATTTTACAATATTTTTTATTTCTTCCTTGTATTTTCCTCTTATTTTTCCTCGTTTTCTTTCTCATTACTTCACAAGTATCAAAGAGCTATCAATATTGCAAAAATTGGCTCAATTTTTGTTGAAAGAATTGTACCATTAAAATGAAAAAGAAAGAACAATCATGTTATTTACTTATTGTATCAATTCCTATATTGATTTTTTTTCTACATTTCTTTTAATGTAAAATAAAAATTGTATTTTTTGCTTATAATGAGAAAATTACATCTTTCATCTTCTTTTTATATTAATTTTAGGAAATATTTCTTCATGACCCTAAGAAAGGAGGGAGAATAAAGATATGACCAAAGAAAAGAGCTATGTAAAGTAAACAGATTCGGGGGCAAAAATATAGAAAAAGTCAACAGTTGCAAATGTGACGTAAGAAATCATATTTGAACTTATTATTATATAACATAAAACATTAAATACATTTTATAAAAGATTTGAATCTTAATACAGTATTATGCGGGAAAAAAAAAAAAGTGAAATAATATTCCAGAATAGCTTAACATTTTTATTTTTTTATTTTTTTCATACAGATCGTATCAACTTTCTTTATAATTTTTAAAATAGATTTATGTTCCACTTATTAGTATTATTGACTTTATGGTAGAACAATTGTTTTATAATAAATATGTTCAGCATTGGCAGAAAATTTTAATCTTCGTAAATAATAAAAATATTAAAACAACTAAATTATTAAAAACGAAAATAACTAAATTAGTAACAAATAAAGCTATTTTTTTGCAAAATAATAATAATGATAAATTATTTTTTGTTTTTTAAGTTATAAGTTATAAACTTAAAGTAAAAATTAATAATTTAATATTTTTTGAAATTTATCAGTTTTTTTATTTAAATTTTTATAAATACAATAAGCAAATATTTTGTTTTTTAATAATTTCACTTAAAGAAAATTACTTTCAAGTATCGAATTCTTAACTAATATTTAGCTAAAATACGACCTGGCAACACTGGTAAAACGTTAAGGCGGGAAATCAGCTACTGCGGGATTTGACTAAAAAGTTGTAAAGGAGGAAAAATCTGAAATTTAAAATTTAACACAGTGATAAATTAGGGTAAGATAACTTAAAAAATGTAAAAATTTTGGGACGTCACCATGCTAGATTTTAAATTACGATTTTTTGAAGTTTTAGTCCCATAAGAGCCCATGTTAATTTCAATAACACAAGCGAATAGATACAAGCAAACTGAAGAAAACCCTTACGGTGAGAAATCAGGTTAATGCAGGATTTGACTTAATAATTGCATAGAAAGAAAAATCTGAAATTTCGAACAGTAATACATTAGGATAGGGTATCTTCAAATACGTAAAAAAAAAAAAAAAAAAAAAAAAAAAAAAAAAAAAAAAATCGGGGGTCACCATGCTAGATTTTTAATTATGATTTTTTGAAATTTTAGTCCTTTAGAGCCCATGTTAATTTTAATAATTATTTCTCTCTTATATAATGGTCACGGGTTCTGAAAATTTTATCATAGGTAGCTGTTACTTTTAACATTAACTTTCAAATGGTATCATAAAGTTTTGAAGTTTTCTTTTTTGATTTTGAGATATAAAAGTCATCTAATAAAATAACCCCTTTATAAAATATTGTATGTTATGATTCGTAATATGTTGCTACTTATTCAGTTTTGTGAAAGATATTATTTGGTAACGAATCTGCTATAAAAGATCATTAAATCTATATCTGCAGGCAAATGCTGCTTTCGTGATATTTTCTAGTTAATACATGGTCTATAGAGTTCTATATTGTACTTAATATAAAAAAATCGTTACCGAGATGGAGAGAAAAAAATATATATTTTTTTAATGAATTGAAGAGAAAATGTGTTTTCCTTTAATTATTTTTAATAGTACGAAGTCATAAAAATCATCTATAAGAACAAAAAATCGTGTTATAATTATTGAATAATAAATAAATATGTAAGGAAATAAATTTCACTTTAAAAGTTAATGACATAATACTAATTTCAGTTGACTTAAACTGTAGTTCTAGGCACACACACACACACAAGACTTTGCTAACAGATCGATCATACACCAAATAGAAAGCACTTGTCGGAGCTTTTACTTGATGCTGACCCTAACATCACCCTGTTTTTAAGGGAAAAATAAAAACATAAATAATAGCAATAAATTATATAAAAAAAAGTTACCATAAAATGGTAATGCTACTTTCAATTCATAAAAAATTGCTCTCCATTTAGCAGTTTCTTTTTCTTACTACACGTACTGAAAAAGTTCAATTTTTTCCATTCTTAGCAGTAATTTTAAAAACTAATATTTTAAAAGATATTTTTGAAGTAGATATTTCTTACGTTCTGTAGACATGCAATGTAACTATCATGTCATAGGTATTGACAGGTGGTTCTTATCACCTTACACTGCAACTTAATGATAATAAATTTAAACATTGAATAAATAAATAAATAAATAAATAATGACAATGCTTAAAAAAAATACTAATAATAAAAAAATAAAAAATAAATAAATAAAAATTGGTACTGGATTATTCTCACCTTTACCTTGAATCAAGTAGGATTCCGGTGTTAGTGTTACAAAAGAAAAAAGGAAAATAGCTCATAATAATAATAATAGTGTTTATTCACGGATAAAATAAGTAAGACAATTGGTACTGTATAAAATGTATATCTTACAAAACACAAATGTTACTATTTTAAACATAATAATAATAAATGGTTTTTATTAGAGAGGCTAAAAAAGGTACAAACCCACTTACATGGTCCTCTGACTTTCTTTAAACAATATGCAATAGTCATAGAGTATTTCTTCATTACATCTAAATGTTAAAAATCATTGTAGTACATATTTTGAAATTAATTTATGCTGTATAAATTATGCTATATAATATATGCTGTCCAAAATAATTATTTTTCAATAAAGTTTAAATTGTGTTGTTATGAATCAATGCTGCTGAAATGTGGCTAGCATACTTATTACGTATTTAATCTTGATCATGATCAAGGATCTAAATGACAGATCAAATAAGATTAATAATTAAAGTGTATTACAAGTAACATAATTGTGCACTTGATACCCTTAGCGTCACAATTTGTAAAGCAGTAAAATATTGAAATATTGGTTAATTTAAATTTGAAATCAGTAAAGAAAAAATATTTTCAAATACTGAATTATAATAAATACAAAATAATGTCCTAGCATAAATGTATTCATTGGCAGTCTTTTTTTTTTTTTTTTTTTTTTTTTTTTTCCAATGGACAATATCTACCCAATGGTAATTTGTTGAAAACCCCATTGATAGCTTTTGGAAGTAGATACATGTATAGTTTATTATACTGTAAGTGCAACAGTAGTATTCATATGTTTCAAAATGTAATAATTAATAATAAAAACTACTATTTTTAATATTTTTACTTTGTCTTACGTAATGCTATAATTGTATAATAAACTATTTTAAAATTTGTTTTCTCTTTTGTTTCTAGGTGAGTATCCAGAGCTTCTCATAGAAAAACATTAGCAGGTCATGCGTGAGTACCACGAAAAAAATAAATAACTATTTAAAAACAATCTCAAATTCAGCAATTTGAGTATACATAAACTGATATTGGTTTAGCAATTTTCTGTTTTTAAAATTGTACAACCAAATTGATCTCGTAAACTAATTTCTTAAAGGCGTAGAACACCTTAACTAAAAAAAAAAAAACTTGCGTTATATCCTAAGAAACCTGAAAATCAACGTTAATTTGACCAGAGTCATTGATTTCAAATGTATTTTTCATTCACAAAATGTTACGTGTGGACTCTGACGTAACAGCTCGCCTGGTAAAACAAGTGAGATATGACGTCAGAGTCCACACGCATCATTTTTTGAATGGAAAATAACTTGGAAATCAATGACTCCAGCCAAATCAACGTTGATTTTTAGGTTTATTAGAATATTATACAAGTTTTTCGTTCAAGGTGTCCTCCGCCTTTAACTAAAAAATAATAATAATAATAATAATAAAGGCATTACAATAAACAAAATTAGTATAAATTATCAGAAATACTGTTTTTTTATTGGAAGGCGGAATCAGGAAGGCGGAACCGTCATAAATTACCTCTTTTATATATATATATATATATATATATATATAATTTTTTTTCTATATATATATATTTTCGTGTTTAATATTTCATAAAATGTTTATATTTTCATTAACATGTCAATTCAAAAGGTTATTTATATGTCTATTATTATATTTTGACTGCCAATACTGTTTTCGTTTGATTTATCATATTTATTCTAAACTTAAACAAGTTATTTAAAATTAAATTTAAAGTCGGATATATTTACATTTGTAGTTATATACAAAATGTAAAATTATTTATAATTTAACAAAAAAAGTTATTGGTTATTATATTAGTAATAAATTTACTCAAAAATGTATTTCAGTTAGTGCCTAAGAAACCGAACATAATTGAATTAAATTATTTCAACAGGGACAATATAGGGTATATTATGCACATGACATCGTACTGAATGCGCTGTGACGCCATACTGGAGCAATAAATAACATTGGATGCTAAAGCATATAGGACAAACTGTTTCTTTTTTTTTTTTTTTTTGCTATTTTCTTTAAAAAAAAGTTTTTTTTTTGTTTTTTTTTTTTCATCAATTTGAAAGAAAAGAATGTGAGACTATGGGACTCTCTTTACTGTGGTAAGGCCTTAGCTGGTTTCCCCTATCCTTTTCTTTCAAATTTATCATACCCAACCGCAATAGTTTATTTTTTATTACTATTATTATTATTTTTCTCGCATACATGAGAAGTACCTAATTTAACCTATTGACAGCATCAATGCTCTCAAAATGTTGATAGCATTTTTAAACTTGGAAAATCTTGGACGTTATCGGTTTAGCGCGCGGGGTGCTGCGGGGAAAGCTAAGGGTCCCCTAATTTAACATTACGCTTATGGAGAAAAACACGTTTTTTGCGATTTTTGAGAAAACTACTCCGCCGATTTTGGAGAAATTTAAATGAGAAATACTAGACATACTTTTACGTGTTTTAAGCCATAGAAATTTTTTAACAATTTTTTAAACCGATAACCTACTCAAAAATGGCGTTAATTTTTATATGAATGCAAGTTCATTATACGTATAATAGTACATATTTCACATCTAAATTAAAGAACAGAAATAAGTAAGTGAAAAAAAATTCCTGGTACATACTGACTAGTAAAATACCTGTATAAACAAATCATGTTATTTAATGAAATAATTTTAAACAATATTAAGGTTTGAGGGCAAAAATATGAATAAAAGTTCAAACAAAAAGTTTTACACAAAGGAGTTGTTGAAATGTAAATATATAAGGTAGATAAAAATGTTATATTTTTTTTTATACATTAAGTAATTGTTATTCTGTTCATTGAGATATAAAAAAATAATTTCTCATGTTTATAGACACAAATGAAACAAAAGAAAATTATATTTCAGTACAAATACAAAAAAACAAATTCTTTACTTTTTTTTTCTTTTTAACTTTTGTTATATTTTTTCCATGCAAGAAATGAGTGCAAATAATTATTTTCTGAAAGTATATAGCAATTAGCTTCTAATGTATATTATCATTTATTTAATATGATATGGAAAACTAAAGTTTTAATTAGTTTTTTTTTTTTTTTTTTTTTTTTTTGTACTACCACACTGTTAGTATTTTTAATTAATTTTTAATGTTATATGCTGATGAGTAGCAATCTGAAAGTGACTACACAACATCCAAAATAACCACTTTTTAAATATGTGAAATTCGTTACAAAAAAAGTTAAAAAAAAAAGTAAAATATTATAAAAAAAATGTTCTTTAATTTTTTTTAACCTAATTTTGTGTACGCTCGTAAACTATAATTGAATAAACTATTCTTAAATATATATAAACAATGAGCAGGTAGAGTAAAGAATTAAAGTAATTTATGTTAAATTTTTTATGTCATTATAGCATAAATATTGTTAAATTAAAACACCATAAATAATTACGAAACACATACATGCTATGTAACTTTGAAAGTATTTTTAATTAATTTTTTATATTAGGTAAAGTGATGCTATACAAAATCACCAGTTAATGATAGCAACGTTTCATTAAAAAGTCACATAATAGATAATAGTACAATAGTAATACAAAATAATCAATATCAAAATAAAAAGTAATAAATAAATATATTACATACATAGTACGAAATTTATAAGAAAAAAAAGAAAATATTTTTATAAATAAAATCATAAGTTCAATCTAAGTTGAAAGAGATCAATCAAAACATATGAGACAAAGTGAGAAAGTGATATAACGATTGCTTTTCACCTCTTGTGACTTTGTTCCTTTTTTATATCATTGAATGTCACTACAAACTAGAAGATTACTTTACTACAGTAGAGAAAACTAAAGAGTTTACACGACAGCTTATGAAAGGATTATATACTTGAACCTTTGACATTCTCTCTCTCTCTCTCTCTCTCTCTCTCTCTCTCTCTCTCTCTCTCTCTCTCTCTCTCTCTCTATTGATTGTTTATTTACATCAAAGACTTCTAAAAGATTAGAGAGATGAGTACACTGTAAGAAATGTAAACTTTATCAAAATATGGACAATTTCATAGAATTGTTCAAAATGTTTCTCATTAGCCTAAAACCTAATGTAATTTCTTCGTAACTGCAGCAGTTAAATTTCATTTACAAGCATGCAGGGGCGTATCCAGGGGGATGTTTTGGGGGTCCAGACTTCCTCTTGTCAGGTCTGAAAAAGCATAGGCAAAGGGGGTGGTTTCCTCCACTTTACCAATGCTCACTACAATATGCTGAATTCCGTTGCAAAATCCTGGATACGCCACTGAGCATAGCAAACTTACTTTTTTTATGGCATTTATAATATAAGTCATCATCGGCAACAAATATTAGTTAGAAAAATATATTTAAGCTAACTTTATGTATTCGTATCTTTTTAAATGCTGAGTAAGCAATAAGTAAAAGAAAATATGTCAAGTTATGGAAAATAGTTCAGTTGCTGTAAAATTAAAAGGGGAAAATATGTAGCCGTGCGAAGATTTTAATTAATTAAAAACTGTTTATAAGACAGTATAAGTTTTATATTTTATAAAGTAGCAAGAGACCTGCCACGGATCTGATTAAACATTTCACTAAGTCGACAGTTTTATGTTTATCACTTTTATATAAAGCAAAAGCAACTATGTATAAGTAAGATTTGTATATCAAAAGTTGTACAAATTTCTATTCTCAGTGAATAAAAAATACAAATATAAAATCAATGGTTCAAATATAATATATATAATATATATATATATATATATATATATATATATATATATATATATATATATATATATATATATATATATATATATATTTATATACACACACAATGAATACTAATTAAAAATTATTTGTGCAACTACTTTTAATATAAATTCAAACATTTAGACGAGATCTTAAATTCTTTTTCCCTGTTATGGTAATTTTATTTTAAACTCGTTTTAAATTTTCTTGTTAAGAAATTGAAAATTATTTTGTATTTTCTTCTGTTTGTTTTTATTTCAATATTACAATAGTAAGTTAAATAACAAAATGTTTTGAATCTTCTGTAGGTGAAAATACGTTAACTTTCAGTTTGAGTATTGACTTATTTTTTTTTTTTTTTTTTTTTTGCCCTATGACGTCAGAAGGTCTAAAATTGCTAATCTTTAGCCATGCAAAAAGATAAACATTACGCAACAGTGCTCAAATTTTATTATTTTGAGTTCATATACCAACATTTTACTGTCTATATTACGTTACATATTACGTATGTAGTGCAAGGTAATTCATACTTTTGTAAGGAACTCTATAAATATTAGAATATTATATTCAAGTATGCATGATACATTTTTTATTAATTAAATTATTTCATTATAAAACAAATATTCGTATTCATAAAACATTGAATAACTTTTGACATTTTATTCAAATTAAAAAAAAAATTAATAATAAATAAAAAAAAATTGCATAATTGTATATTTATAGTGTTAAAATAGTTACTAAAATAAAAAGAACGTTGTATTCAATATTTACCAACAGGAGCTCAATTACAGAAAAGTTAAATTCTGGTAATTTTACACTAATTGGCCTTTACTGCTGAGCGGACAAAAGTAACGATCCTGTGTATGCCATAGGGAATACTGTATAACATCAAACTGGACTATCGCAAAATAATAATTGAGCCCTAATTTCCACAAAGTTTAAGGTAGATATCTGACAAACTGAACGGTCCAAATATATGAAATTAACAAATAGCAAAGATGAAATGTTACCTATAAAAGTTTATTTATGTAAAAAGCATGCAAATATGATCAAATATTTAAGTTATTTCACGTTAAAGATAACATGAAAATGTAAAAATTCAAATTTTAGCGACAAATTGTTGGTCAAATTAGATTTTTTTTTAAAAATAAAAATATATTTAAACTATTTTCGGGAAAAAAATGAATCAACTTTATTTAAAAATTATCGTGTTTGTTATGTTGGATAGGAATAACGTAGAAAGAAAATTATCGTGAAAATAAAGTTCCACTTTTGATTATTTCCGCCCTAAGTCATTAAAGGTGATTTTTTTTTTTAATTAAATTTAAACACATAAAATAAGGTCCAGTATCCGTTTATTAAAATATTTCTGGACTTGTTGCTATTTTTCTAGAGGAGGAAAAAAAAAATAAATAAATAAAAAAAAAAGGTCTCGTAATGCAAGAGGGTAGAAAATTAGGATATCTTAAAATTTTCACGCTTGCCTCACCGATAACCTCCATTCATTCGAACCAGCACGTCCAGGATGAAAAATTCTAATGATTGTCTTTAGAGGGCTCGTATCTCGTATCGTATAAAATTCAAAAGATTACTCTCTACTTTTTTCATGCAATGTGAAATACAAGGTTAAAAATAAAACCCATCAGATACAAAACGAGAAAAAAATATTCATAATAAAAATATAGGCCTTATATACGCGTAATATAATAATCATATAAAAAAAAGTGACTTCCCAATAATTTTACGCGTTAGAGATGGTGTTATACTTTAATATTAACTATAAACTATACATACTATACAACTTTTTTTGAATTCCCCTCTTTGCCTAATTTTCAACCGAAATCCACAAAATATTTAATTTTCTACAAATCATTATCTTAATCTGTTATAAGAGAATAATGGTTCTGATCAGGACCTAAATTATCTTAATAAAAGGAATCTGATCCTAACTGTCAAATTTATATTTTGTTTCTATGTTGATAAAGGGCGTTATTTATTACAACTGTATTACCACCATAAAATCATAAAAAGTTAATTACTATTATGCATTTTTTTTAAACTATACTATTTTTAACATGTAGCTATAAAATGTAAACGTAAGAGTTGAATGTTAACTTAACTAGTTTTTTTCCCTCTGCTATCTTATGTAGAAGCTACTACTGGTGGTTACTTCTTCTTATCCTTATGTAAGCTTTAATATTGATGTTATTTTACTTAGAGGTGTCGTAAACTTACCTCTATACCTCACTTTACGATGAAATAATGTAAATGTGTAAGTAACTAGAATTATTTACAATACGAAATACTTAGAATTGCAAAATACGGTATATGTACTCCAAATAATTTAATATAAATATTTATACTGTATAAGCATACATGCAAAACTAGATGTATTTCTATTCATGCTTATACTATATCACTCTCCTTATGCTAATTTGTAATGGTATAAAATAATACTTGACTTTACAGTGATTGTTTATATGTATTTCAATAATGAATGTATTCAAATATTTAAAAATACTACTTAAGGTTGAAAATGCAGAGATTTTGACTAAAAATTGACAGTATATATTACATTTAGGACTCTTTTTTTTTTTTTTTTTTTTTTTTTTTCTTTCAATAATATTATTTTCATATTAAGTAGGATAAAACAACTGTAAAATGTTTTAAACGGACACCACATCAAATTCTGAATTTATTTTTTATTTTTTAAACTCAGTGTTGGGGTCGAACACCAATTTGGTTGAACTCAAAACGATCACGAACACTTAAAATTCTTTCGAGCATGAATATTTCGAACTTTTTGCAAGGTCGAACACATCACGAAATGTTCTATCGAACTGTTCGTAAGTGTTCGATTATGTTATTTTAAAAAATACTATAAAAATATATAGAAACTTTTTTCTTTGTATTTTTTTATTTAAACATATTTTTATGTATAATATATAATTAATGCAAATGGTTGAAAATCTTTTTATTTTACATCCACACAAATTTTTATATCGCATTATTAATTAATTTAAAACTTGTTAAACCTAAAACTTAATTTGCATAGTGTTCGATTTAGTGTTTGAAATTTCGAACACTCAGCAGTCAAAACAGTGTTCGACGAACTCGAACTCGAACACCTCAAAAAATCCAAGCGAACTCGCACATGAACTGTTCGAGTTTGTGTGCTGTTCGAAAAATGTTCGACGTTGCACTCGAACACCCCAAGACTGCTGTAAGCTCATAAAGCCTCATATTAAATTCAATAGTTTTTGTGTTCCTGATAGTCATGAGTCCTGAAATTTTATTTTATAGATAGTTTTTACTTTTAAATAACACAAAGTATAGTGTAAAATTTTAAAAGCCTTTTATTAAAAAAAATTTACGATATGTATCATTTTATCAATAACATATTATTATGTTTTGGTTTTCTATTTTTATTATTGAAACCTCAAAAATGTGTAGAAGAGAGGATGGAAAAAGTATTTATAATGATTTACTGTTTTATAACAAATTTAACACAATAAAATATTACAGTACAGTATATACATGAGTTTATAATAAACAACTTTTTTTTTGTCAAACCCTTATTGTTAGGCCTCAGGGAAAAAAATTAATTAATGTAAATAATTTTTTAATGGATAGGAAAAAAAATTGTTATGGCAAAATAGAATTAATATATAATTTATTTTATTATTGTTGTTTTAATACATCTATTTGGAACTTTTGGTATGATTTAATTGTTATTTTTTTAAATTAAATAAATAATATTGTAATTATTTTATAACTGAACATTTATGTAAAATGTATTTGTTTAATTTTTTTATTTGTTATTTTTACAAGTTTAGTTTATTCAGAGCTAATATTTAGTAACTGTTACTGCATTCAATCTCTATTTCAAAAACCATTAAATAAACATCATGAAAATATTACAACGTGTAAACTGACCGTAAAGGTTTCAAGAAATCTATTTGCCAGTTAAATAGAATGTTACTTTGAGCTTAGCAAAGAAAAGTATATAATAATGATACACTATTTATTGTTATATAAATTACTTAAACTACACGGTATGGTAACGGTGATTTTTTTTTTTTTTTAATATACTATGAATATGATTGCAATTTTTCCATAAATAAAATCATTAAAATTGCATGTAATTTGCACATAAAAAATAATGTACTTTATAAACAGAGGCCATAAAGTTTTAATAATTATTTATTTAAGAGAATATTTTATTTTCATAACTGATATAAAATAACCACTGAATAATTTTCATCTCTGTACTGTCAAAAAAAAAACAAAATGTAATAAAAAAAAGAGTATTTGATCCCAAACAAAATACGCTCCAAAATTAGTAATTATAATATACTTTTTATATACATTTCAAAATTCGGTTTGTAACTCTTTTAAAAAGAGATCGAGAGCGAATGAGTGAAAGAGAGAGTGACAGAGAGAGAGAGAGAGAGAGAGAGAGAGAGAGAGAGAGAGAGAGAGAGAGAGAGAGAGAGAGAGAGAGAGAGAGAGAGAGAGAGAGAGAGAGAGAAAGAGAGAGAGAGTACCAAGAATAAATAGCATTCTGAAATGAAGAATAATATGAAACTACTTTATTTATGTTATGTGTTTTTCCCGAGCTTAGTTTGTCCTCCCTGCTGTATTGAATACTCTCTGTCATCACTAAAGCCTCTGGTTACAACGAAATAAAAAAAAAATACATATTAAAAAAAATATATGAAAAAAAAAAAGTTGTTCAAACTGTTTGTGTTTATAAAGGTAAAATTTAAATGTATATTCAACAACATTTTATTTCCACTTCAACGATTTTAGTTGTCAGTTTGAATATACTACATTATTTGTATTTGTATTTTTTGAATAACACAAAAAGTTTACTGTACAATATTATTATTATTTAAAAAGTGCACTGCACCGTTGATAATATATATTACATATACGTATTATTATAACAATATTGTTTTTAGTTGTTATAAATTTTAATAATTTTATTCAAATATTGTTCATATGTAGTTAGAAATAAGCGAGATATGATTATTAAGTTTGAAATGTTGTTTACTTATTTTGATACCAATTTTGTAGCAAATTAAAATTACGCCAGTATACTGTTAATTATTTAAGCATTTTACTTTTTCAGTGTGGCATAATATATTTAAGTTTATTTTGTTAAGTCGCAGATATCGTATGTTAGACATTTTCACCTTTGGCGTGGTAAAGTTTATTTATTATTAATATTATATATATATATATATATATATATATATATATATATATATATATATATATATATATATATATATATATATATATATATATATATATATATATATATATATATATATAAATTTTAAATATAGCGGATTGTATATTTCTTCGATACTTTTTTAATTCATAAAAGTATTTGGGGTTAAATTAAGAAAAAAGGGTTAAAACAGATAAAAATACAGGAGCTTTATGGTTATTGAATTACTCGTCTCGTTTATTATTTTAATTACTTTTATTGTTAACTGCAATATCAAACGTTCTGTTTTGTATTGTATTAAAATTAAAAAAATTGTAACAAAAGCTCAAAAAACAAATATATTTTTATTATAAATATTTTAGATTGGTGTTAATATATTTATAATTAAAACTTGTCAACCGATATGTTTTCAATTTCAAAAAGGTTCCTTTTCCTTTTTTTTTTTTTTTTTTCTCTCTCTCTTTTCTTTCCATTACGTACTAATGAAAAATTATTATGAATAAAATGAGTTTCTGTTTCGTAAAAGTAAAGCAAAAATTTCAAAATTTACAGTATTTTATTTATTCAACATCTGGTGAAGGTTTTCTTCATTATGAATATTTTATTCAACGCAGAATTAAACCAAAGCAGTCTCTCTCTCTCTCTCTCTCTCTCTCTCTCTCTCTCTCTCTCTCTCTCTCTCTCTCTCTCTCTCTCTCTCTCTCTCTCTCTCTCTCTCTCTCTCTCTCTCTCTCTCTCTCTCTCTCTCCTTTTTTCTCAACTAAACTCTAAGTCTTATAAAGTTAAAAGAAAAACACAGAAAGAGTTGCACATGTATATTTTATTTTTATTAAGAACTCCATATTTTTATAAACTTTTTTTGAAAAAAACAAACAAAAAAACAAACTTCAATGCTATTATCTTTTGTAGAATTATTTTTGTCATTAAAAAGTATGTGAAATGCTTTTATATATATATATATATATATATATATATATATATATATATATATATATATATATATATATATATATATATATATATATATAAGCATTATTATATCATAAATACAAAATTTTTGTACTTTGGTTTTAATGAGATATTAATTGTTGGACTTCAAACAAAATCAAAATAAAACATTGGAGATACGGGTTTAATTTATAATGTTTGACAACCCGTATGTTTGAGCGTCAAATCAAAATCTTCATGGAATAAACAAAAGTAATATATGAATGTAAATTTATTTTGAAAGTCATTAAATATATATTTCAACACTTAATTTTTTTTCAATATTTATATATAGGCAAAAAGACCTCGATATACTTTTATTCCTTTATTGGTAATCAACAATTTTGTGTTATAATATTAATTAATATTGATTGTAGTAAGAATTCGAACAAGCAATAAAATCAAGTTTTATAATATTTCAATATAAATATTAAAATATTGTTATTTTATTAACTAAAATTTGTTTGCATGATCCGCAATCGGGCATTTATTTCGGAAAGTATTGACCGTAGAATGTTCAGTAGCCAGTTTTTTGAAATCCTGAGGACGAGCTGATTTCATTAAACTGGTTAATGAACCTCGAACGATTAGTATTTGCCAAGAAAAAAGTGGACTGATGATGTCACAGGTTTCTAGGCCTATATTTACAAAAATTAATTAAAAATACTTCGCATGCTCCAATCGTCCTAAGAAAAAATAACGCCTACACATTTTTTAAAGCTTTTTCCGAAAATATCATAAACTCAACAAAAAAATTTCAATCCTATGCTTTAATTGGGACAGTGAAGCAATGCCTATAGTTAAATATATATATATATATATATATATGTTTATATCTACACAATGTTTATTTAGGAACAATTTCTATTTTATGAGTAAAATACATCTGTATACTGAACTAGTTACGATCTGTATTTTTTTCTGACAAAAATATGACGAGATATTTTTTTTTCTTTCTAAAAAATAGCCCACTATTACATTCACAAATTATATATTTTATTACATACAAACCATATAATATATATATATATATATATATATATATATATATATATATATATATATATATATATATATATATATATATATATATATATATATATATATATATATATATATATATATATATATATAAAACAAGATGTCAAACACTTCAATTTGACCTGCTGCTGCTTGGATGTCAAAATTCAATCAATAACAATTTTCTCCTACTCGAATCTCACTCACACTCACTTGTCACACGCTGTTATTATGTGATGTGTTAAAAATAAAACTTAGTTTTTATTGACCAATTTTGTATACACCATCATTGGGGACAAAAAAAAAAGTTTACACGATAATAATAATACGTTTAATATTATATAATGCTTAACTGATATTTTAATCTTTATTTGACGTTATTTCATACTAATAAATCTATATATTAGGTTAATTTTGTATTAAATAGGACTTATATGCTATTTTTTTATGTATTTTTTATTGGGGATGCTCAATTCATACGTTTGCAATAATATTATTTAACTATATATATTGTGTGTGCTATTTTCGTGTATATGAAAAACATTGCAAATATATTTAGAGCCAGCTTTGAGCTTTTGTATGGTAAATCGTAACATCACCACAATAGTGTGTATTCAGATATTATATGTTTTCTTTTCATTTATTTGCTTACCCATAATAATAATTTGTATTATTATAAATTATTTATTTGTTTCTGGACTCTGCTCGGACACAAATAAATACGTAATAAATGTGTTAGCCCCTCTGCAGCACAATATGTTCAATACAGTATAATTTATACTGTACTTATATTACAGGCATAATATAAATATGTCATATTGCATAAAATATTATTTTGAATGGTATAATTATTTATCAGTAAAGGATCTAAGTTATCTTACATTTTGTAACCTCCATTTTGCGTTGTGGCAAAAAAAAAAAAAAAAAAAAAAAACAGCAAACAAACATGAGGTGAGGTTAACAGTATGAATTTGAATTTTGAGAGAGAGAGAGAGAGAGAGAGAGAGAGAGAGAGAGAGAGAGAGAGAACGTTTAAAACTGTTAAAGGCATAGAACACTTTGAACAGAAAACATGTCTAGTATCCTAACATACATAAATATCAACGATTTGTCCGGAGTCATTGATTTCTAATTTATTTTACATTCACAAAATGTCAGCTGCATGCTTATGACTTCACATCTTGCCTGTTTCTTCGCACGTGGACTAGTAAGCTGTGACGTCATAAACATGCATGTGACATTTTGTGAATGTAAAATAAATTAGAAATCAATGACTCCTGTCAAATTAACGTTGATATTTAGGTATGTTAGGATACCAGACATGTTTTTTGTTCAATGTGTTCTATTCCTTTAAGGCTTACGTTTTTGTACTGGTTTCTACAAAATACACTCTGCGTTGAATCAAAGGTGAGGGTGAAATTGGGGTGAGATTATTTTTAAGAGTATTTCTATGTAGTGTTTCAAATTGACGTATAATGCAACAAAACGCTTCCAAATACAAACTTGCATCAATTTTAACTTCATCATTTATTTAAAGAGGTTTTTATTTGATAATAATGGGTATAGGTACCCTGCACTAAAGGATTTTGCCATGCACTACTGATTTCAAAATTTAGTTATATCGATATTTCTCCCTGAAATATTAAAAGTCAGACCCAATTTTTTTTTATCAATAACGAAATGATCAAGATTAATGTCCAGTACAAGTTAAACCACGTTTCATATTTCAGGACTCATGGTCATTTCCCCTCTCTTTTCGATGCTATTTTAAATGTAAATAAGAACACGTGATATATTATTATAGTACAATATACTTGTTATTATTTGTAATACAAATCATTAAAGCTGTGGTTTCATAATTAATTAACAACCACAAAGTCTGTTAAGTTTTAATATGTGAAAAACTTTTTGTTGCTGTAAACCACAACTATATTAAAAATTTTTTAAGCTTTTTTTTTCCTTCTTCTTCTTTTGCTACTTAAAATTAGAAAAAGTTTTTTTTTTTAAGTAATTTTATTGTGCTCGTTTATTGCCACATAGGGCTACTAAATTAAAAAGGGGAGGGATATTTATCAAAAAAAAAGAATAATAATAATAATAAAGAGTCGTCTTTTAAAAAATTCCTATGGTTTTAAATACTTAACAGACTTTTTCAATAGATAATACTGTTTTTTATTGATGAATCCTTTCCATAAGTTTTATTTTGTTTCTCAAACTTTCCGTTTTATTATTAATATTTATTGTGATTAAAATTGAAGGTTATTGTTGATAAAAAATTCTTAAAATTTCCATTATCTTAAAACACATTTCATTTATTGAAATGTTTCCAATCTTTGGTAGTTTTCTAAACAATCAGTAAAAATGTAATCCTAAGATGCTAAAAGATAAGAAATCATATAGAGAATCATTATTGTTTTACCAGCGCAACTCCTCAAAAACCTACATTAAGTAACTTTTAAGAACAAATATGTTTAATGGATTGAACAAAAAAATAATAAAATACTTAAAATACTATTAGGGGAGATTTAAATATGTATATTGGAAGAAAGCATCGTCCTAAATCAATCTAACTCTGCGATCGCTTAATTTTTGTAAACTATTTCTGAAAATTGTGATACGTCGTCAGGGCCGGTAATTCTTGTTGCATGCTCATTCGTAAATTACCGACCGTTACATATATTTATTTAATTTATGTGGAATTAATATTTCTAATCTGTTTAAGTGAAATGTGCTGATTTTGTACAACTATTTTATGCTTACTAACTTTTTTATATGCTGATTAAGCACACACCGATAAGACTTCATTGTCTTGGTGGGACTTATGTATATATTTATATGTCATATGATATAAAAAAACAACAATAACTTTATGATATCTAAATAGGAAAAAGTCACACATTAATTGATTCAGAATTAATCCATCTTTCAGGCAATATTTTTTTTCGTCTTTCTCATTATACGTAATATTTAAATATATTTAGACAATTTACACGGACAAAAATAAACACGTAACAATTATGCTAGCTCATTTTCAGCACAATTTTTTCCATACAGGATAATCTGTGCTATATACTGCATTATGCTTTATAGTATAAATAAAATTATGTTGTACAGTATTAATTATTTATGTTATTCTAATTTAGCATCATTTATGCTAGAATGATGCTAAATCCAGCATAAATTCCGTAATTTATTCTTTCCATGTAGGTAATAAATTAATAATTAATGTAACAAAGAGTTGCAAATGTTTTCTTTTTTAAAAACAGAAGGAAGAGAGAGAGAGAGAGAGAGAGAGAGAGAGAGAGAGAGAGAGAGAGAGAGAGAGAGAGAGCAGTATGGTTAACATCAAACACAACCTGGTTGAGATGTTGCAAAGGGGAATAAAGCGAAGTGAATAAATGATGAAAAGTAAATTAAACTAACAAATTTGTACAAATGAACCATATTCATACACCGACGATTTCTATGCCATATGACATAGCTTATAGTTTAGTTTATAGCATAGTTTATATAAACTTAATCTGTTTCAAAAATAAAACCAGACCCATTTTTGGAACTTATTTTTTATGAACAAAAAAAAAATAGCGACTATATATTAATTTTTCCCCAGAAATCAGATATACCCCCAGAGGACCACTTGTTTGAATTTATTTTACATAACTTTTATAAAAAGGATGCATCGTAGCACCACCTTACCAAGCTATCTTCAACTAAATTTCAAATACTGATGAGTAGTGACACCAAGCGTCAATATTAAAGAACTAAACCTTGCCCTAGACTAGCCAGAGAAATAAAATCAATTCTATCCAGCTCTCCAAAATTTTTACAATACATTCAAAATATTTTAAGGTTCATTTTCATAAGTTATTAACATATTACTTTAAACTTAATTGTTATCAAGAATAATTTGTAGTATACTTTTATAATGGTTATATGACGTCATTTACTCTTTTTTATAATTACAAAAAATATATTACATCTTTAAGAATAAAACAGTTGAAGAAAAAAAAAAAATGTTGTATTGAGCACGGAGAAGAATACCATAGAATGGCATGACCTGGAATAGGAATATATTCTAAATTGGTGCAAACTATTTATATTGAATGGATTTTATTTATTTATTTTCTATTATTCGAAACATATACTGGTTCTATTGCAATTAATAATAATAACTCAATTTCTAACTCAGCTGCAAGAAAATCTGCAGAATATTTAGTGACTTAAATACGATATACACTTATAAAAAATATTACACGGAAAAAAATTAATACTTAAAGCCATAGACCACATAAAACAACATGTGCTCTTTAATGAATTAACACGAAATGGGATCTTCAAAACTGTTAACAATTTTTACCAGAATGTTAATGTAGCTTCAAGAGATAATGTTAAGATACTGTAAAGTATACAATTTACGTGACTATTCATGTTTATGACGTCAGAAACATGCAAAAATTAGTATGAAAATGTTGTGCGGATTGTATAAATCATAATTTCTGATCACTGCTACGAAACTACAGTTGGGTTTTGAGACAAACTAAGGTTATTTATGCATTACTTGTCCCATCAAGTTTTTTGTCATATTAATGCTTATGTTTTTCTCTGGTCTATTCCTTTAAGGCAGGTATTAAATCCTTTAAATGCAATATATAGGTAGACATAAAACCTAGATATTATTATATTACAATAATACCCAATGCAGGTACAATATACTACAATAAAGGTGTGACTCACTTAGAGTAAGTTGTGTTGTAGTTTATTACTACTTGTTCCAAATTAAAGTGTACTTATTGTAAAATGCAGGATTCATGTATACCTGCCATATGTACTAACTTTTTTTCCTGTGTATCATATTGCCAACATTATCTAGTACTTAAAAGCCTTTAAAAAATAAATGTGAAAATTGAAACAAATTTTTTAATAACTATTTTAATGTTGCATTATAATTTTGAAAAACACTTTGTTTTATTTTATTTTTTAGAAAGGACTTTTTTTTAATTGTCATTTGATATATATTGGACACGATAATTGATTATTTGTTTACTTTAATTAAAGAATGTCTAACATATTGATTATTGATTTAATATCTTATAGTTAAAGGCGTAGAACACCTTGAAGAAAAAAGTTGCGTAATATCCTAACAAAGCTGAAAATCAACGTTGATTTGGCCGGAATCATTGATTTCTAATTTATTTTCCATTCACAAAATGGCACGAGCGGTCAATGACGTCACAGCTCACCTGGTCCACGTGCGTTTAAAACAAGCGAGCTCTGACGTCAATGACCGCTCACGTCATTTTGTGAATGGAAAATAAAATAGAAATCAATGAGTTTGGTCAAATCAACGTTGATTTTCAGGTTTGTTAGGATATTACACAACTTTTTTGTTCAAGGTGTTCTACGCCTTTAATATCACCAAAAAAAATAAATAATAATAATGCGTATAATAAATCATATTTATTGCATAATCGGCAAAAGTAGTCAGGGCTAGAAATCCTATCGCTGAACTGTATGCTATATTATGCATTCATGTTAAAGTCAACACCATGTTGGATCACTTAATAACATGGGCAGCATAGGAAAATAACTCATTATGCCAGTTTAAAAATAATACATAATATTTTTGATTCTTTTTATAGGCTGAATTAGTATCTCAATCATGTGAGAAAGATAACAATAAAATAAATTATCGATTTCTGAAAGAAAATAGCCAAAAATGAGGTTTGTTCTATGCTAAGTAATGTTATTCATTACCAAATGCATTAAATATGACGTCATGCACATATACCCTATACATGAGTACAGCATGAAAACAAAACATTAAAAACTTCCATACAGCTGCAATAGAACTCAAGTATGAAATTTCAAGATTATTATTTAATAATAATCTTGAAATTTCTATGGTTTACAAATATTTTACCTAAAATTTTATATATATATATATATATATATATATATATATATATATATATATATATATATATATATATATATATATATATATATATATATAATATACATATATATATATATATATATATATATATATATATATATATATATATATATATATATATATATATATATATATATATATATATATATATATATATATATATATATATATATATATATATATATATATATATATATATATATATATATATATATATAATATATATATATAATACCAACATGAATCAATAATAACCACTTATTATGAAAATAAATGTATGGGTAAATATTAATATAAATAATAATGAATAATTCATATAGCAAATAACACTGTATGTATGTATGTACAGTTGTATATGAATGTGAAAAAAAAACTCTGTTTACATGAGATTTAATGTTAAAATCGATTTAATCCATGTATTTTTATTATACATATCATTTACTGGGGTACAAATCCGCTTAATTTTTTTTTTTTTTTTTTTGTCACCATGGGAACTCGTATTAATGTTTAGCTAGTTTTTAATCACACATGTTTTTGTGAGTATGTAATTATATAAGGCAGATTATAATAACGATTTTGCATTTTGTATAGAAAACGTTTATAATGCGCCTGCAAATATTTGAAGTTATGCAACCGGGTTGACAGATGTACACAAAAAGTTGCCTATAATAAAGGCGCTTATATTTTCAAAATTCAAAAATCAAAATTTCTTTATTTCTCTCTTTCCTTCACTTTACTTACTTACTTACTTACTTACTTACTTACTTACTTACTTACTTACTTACTTACTTACTTACTTACTTACTTACTTACTTACTTACTTACTTACTTACTTACTTACTTACTTACTTACTTACTTACTTACTTACTTACTTACTTACTTACTTACTTACTTACTTACTTACTTACTTACTTACTTACTTACTTACTTACTTACTTACTTACTTACTTACTTACTTACTTACTTACTTACTTACTTACTTACTTACTTACTAACTTACTAACTTACTTACTTACTTACTTACTTACTTACTTACTTACTTACTTACTTACTTGTTTATTTTCTTTACTTTATATTTCCTATTGTTGTTGTATTATTCCTAACCTCCTTGTTAATGTAAAAAAAAAAAAAAAAACTTGAAATACTTGTATTGTAACAGTAGAAATAACAGTAAGATGAGCTTATGTTGACGAAATAAAATATATAAGAGATTTTCAGTGAAGTCGTTCAGTGAGGATAGAAAGCTAGCATGTAATCTGAGCTGGGCAGGATTTGAAGTAAAATCCTTTGCGGTAAAAGTTGTAGCCACATTTTGTAATTAGAGAATACCAAGCAAAGTCAAAGAAACAAACGAAAACTCAAATATCACAGCAAATTAAAAGCGACTCACAGAAGTATAATTAATTTTGAGATATTAATTATTTTAATGAAATATTACTTATCTCTCTCTCTCTCTCTCTCTCTCTCTCTCTCTCTCTCTCTCTCTCTCTCTCTCTCTCTCTTTCTCTCTCTCTCTTGCTATTTATAATGTAAATGGACAATGATTTAAACTTTCTAGTTTAAAAATATGCTAACTTTTAGAGTGGATAATATGATTTAATATTCTCTTGTATTTTATTCTTAATCTTTATTCTTCTGTCTCACAGGAACAAATATACTTCTTAAAAAAAATATAATAATTTAATAACTAGTAATAATAATACCCCAGTATAAGTTTAACTTTTGTTGAACAAAAAAAATTAACTTGTAAGTTTTAACTAGTCGTTAAAGCTATAAGGATTCATGCAAAAACTTTAAAAAGAAAACTATAAAACATTTGTACAATATCATAAGGTTTTTCTTTATAATTTTTTAAAATAGCTTTAAAATATAATGTAAATAAACATAAAACATAGCACTTGGATACAAAAGGTGAAGTACGAATTTAAAAGTGATCACTTTTCTTTGAGGAAAAAAATTACTAAGCTAAAAATAGTAATAAAAAGCAAGTTAAGCAGTTTTATTTTTATATTTCTTAAGAGAGAGTAACGTAAAAATATTGATTGAAAATTTTAGTTATTTTAAAAAAAGTAAAAAAAAAAAAAAAAAAAAAAAAAAAAGAGGATAAAAGAAAAAATTGTTTAAAGATCACTACATTATATCGTACCTCTCTCTCTCTCTCTCTCTCTCTTACGTTCTTTTAGTTGCGTACTTGAGTAGCAACTTTTCCACCCACTTTATATTCTGATATACGTAAGAGAGAGAGAGAGAGAGAGAGAGAGAGAGAGAGAGATTTTTGGAGAATCTTTTTATAACCTGCTTTCACTTCACTCCTGCTCTACACTACAAGGTACAAAAATTAACACTTTATATAAAAACACTGAAAAAGCATAACAAAGAAATAAGAAAACTAAGGTAATAAAATACTTAAATATTTAAATAAAAATTCAGCTTGTTTTTCAAACCAACATACTTGAAATAATAATATAAAGCTAAAATAACAACAACAACAACATAAAAATTAATAAACAAAGAAGTGGCAGTTGATTTTATTATATATTCTTTTAAGACAGACAGATTTAGAGTTGTTGTTTGTTTGATTTCTCTTTATTTTTGATGGTTAATAATACAATTAATTTTACTCAATATATATATTCAATACAGAATATTATTTAATTTATATTCAGCACACAGGACACAGGACCGTGACAATATATTTTACCATTTAAATCCAGATCTTATTTTTCTCGTAAAAATAACATTGCAAATTTAGCTCAAGTTTTTGACTGGTATAATATATTATCGTAGTCCTGTGTACAACAAAAATTCAAATTCAAAATATTTCTTTATTTCTCTCTTTCCTTTAATCGTATAATACAATATACATGGTATTCGTCAAGGTTAATTAACAGACGGAAAAGTCAAAACACTTACATACCCTAACATGTACAAACTTGGTGCTATTTTTACATTCATATTTATATTACTATATCATACTAAAAACAATATAAACATGTTATTTTACCGGCACTCCAGCTACGATTTTGATTTTTGGTGTTTTTGAAAACTAGATCGAAAATAGGATTGAAAAGGTCATAATGCATTTCTTGGGAAAATGCATATTTAATGAGATATTTGCTAATTAAAAAACTCTAATTAATTATTAGGTGCATGCGCATAGCGATTGCCGCGATAGCTGTGGGCTCACTCTAGGACTCTGACTAGAGCTAACATAGCATAATATTCATCATAACCTAAAATTACAAAATTATTACAAAACAAAATTCAGACATAAATATAGTCAAGTTAATTCATTCCTGACAACGTTTAGTACATTTTAACATATTGCTCATATTTTTCAACACACAATGAGCATCTAAATAAGGTATCACATTAGTGGCACTCTTTAATTGTGCAAATATTGTGGTGAAAATATGTATATTTCTAACATTTGGATTTTTCCACTTAACATTTTCAAAAGCAGGGGTATTGTATAATGAAAGGTTGATGTCCTCAGACTTGTTAAAACTCTTATTCTAATAAGGAGTCACTTTATGACTTTTAATATTTAATGTCTAAAATAAAGTAAATAGTAAGAAAAAAAAAAAAAAAAAAAAAAAAAAAAAAAGGATGTGTGTCATTTGTTTTTAGAATCTTGTACTTTTAAATACTTTAAAGTGATTCTATGGGGTAAATAACATGCCTTCTTTAAAGTTATATATTGGTATGAAGTCCACATATATGTATTTATTACGTCCATTAACTCTTCCGTAGCCCCGTAAACTTGCGGTAATCCTGTTAAGTAGGCAACCCGCGCCGTAGCTTTCTATTGTTGTTTTCTATCCCTGACGTCAGAGATGCCGCACAACAATAGAAAGTTACGGCACTAGTTATCTACTTTACAGGATTATCGCAAGTTTACGGGGCTACGAAGAGTTAAGGGACGTAATAAATGCATATGGGGACTACATACCAATATCTAACTTTGAAGAAGGCATGTTATTTACCCCATAGAATCACTTTAAAAATTTCAAAGTTTTAAAATAATTTAAATTCAATTTCAGTCATCTACACAACCTTTGTTCCTGGTAGAATAATAATGAATACTAAACAAGTAAAAAAAAACACAACAAACTCATCGTTAATCAATAAAGCTTGGGGAAAAAATGGAATTACTAGTAAAGGGAAATAGAATCAAATTATTCTTATCAGTTATCATTAATTTTATTTCTAATATAAAAATTAATTAAAAATTGTTTTTAAATATTGAACTCATTTGATTTCAATTCATGTAATTTTGTTTTTTTACTAAAAAGTTTTCGTTTTGGTGAGTTCATTATTCATGACGTGCAAGCGTTATTTTCATTTCAGTAAAAAGTTTTAAATAGGTTTTATACGTGCTTTGCAAAAACTGATGACGTCATTTACATTTAAACGTGTCATAAATTTAACCCCGTGCAATTTCTTGTGCCACGAGTACGTTTTATAGTGTGAGTTTTTTTTATATATATATATATATGTCTTGGATATGTAATTTTATACCAGAATGCTGAAATTTACTAATTGAAATTTTTGTTATATAATCGCATTTTCAAAATCCATATTTTCTATAAGACTATATGCCACTTTGAGCCTGTAGCTCATTAGAGTAAATGAGAATATTAATGATTATAAATAATCAGTTTTAATTTTTTGTGATATTGCATCTTAAAAAAGTACTGCTTTGTATTGGTCACTTACAATTGAATTATTTTTGCATACACAGATTTTATAATTAGACAATTTAAATAGGCACCATACTCATTAAGCTACCTTTTTATCTCTCTCTCTCTCTCTTACTTTTCTGGAACTAGGCATTTCTTAAAATAATAATCTTAAAATTAAATCATCGTCGCAAACGTATTTTGCCAGTATTTTGCAATGAGATGCTTTCAAACAAAAATAACGTAAAAATATTTTCAAACTAGGAAACTATAAGAATCATGAATATATAAGGCTCTAATGGCGCGTTTCATTTTTTTTTTTTTTTTTTTTTTTTTTTTTTTTTAGCTTCACGTTACGATTACAATTTTTTTCCCCCAAACATTTAGCATTTTTGTTTAGTGCATCTCAAACAAATATTCATTTATGTATCTAAATAATAGGAACTAAGTTGTTGCATTCTTGGAAATACGTCTCTTCATATAATTCTCATATATGTGACTAGAAGGGAAATCTAAAGAAATTGTATAAATTTTAGGAATTTTAGTTTACTCTAACGTAATTATAACACTTAAGTCACTTAACGTCAAATTAAACAAATTCATTATAACAACCATTCATATTTTTCAAAAAACCCAATTTTTATCATTGTTGTATAAATTTTTAAAGTACAACGTTTCAATAATAATATAAAAAGACAATTAACAAAATTTGTTAGAAATTTTACTACAGTAAATAGAAAATTAATTCACACCTTTACCGATAGATGGACACTAAATCGTATTCTCTTCTCTTTTACTCCTTTTTTTACTTTTTTTTTCTCTCTTTCTCATTCTCTCTCTCTCTCTCTCTCTCATCGTGCTACAAAATTTACTACGCTACAATCTTTAGCAGGGTTGTGTGTTTTATCAAAACTTACTTGGACAAACGATATTTAAATTGTGCTTAAATACACAATGTGTTGTTAAAGAGTAATTAACACTTATTTATATATTTTTTTATATAATTAATATAAAATGGGACAACATTGGTGTTTCAAACGTAAACGAAAAAAGAGTGATTCGTGCTGCCCCTGTGATACTTCATTATTAAAATCACCACAGCGGTAAATATTCATATTTTAATTATTAAATCTTTCTTAAAAGTCTACTACAAAATTATTATTAGTAGTATCTTGCTACATTTTTTTTGATATTCTTAAAAAAAAAAAAAGGTCTCAATATTTTCATTAATATATTCTAATGCTGATTTTATTTTAAGAATGTAGAAAAGGCAAATTCTGTAGAGTAATTTTAAACTATATATAGTTTATATAACATTATACTCTTATTATTTATTTTAAAATTCATATTATATGGTTTTACAATTAATAGTATATTTATAATTATGGGTACTTTAATAGGTACGATTATTTTTACCATTGCATTATATACTTTTATAGGTTTAGGCTATTTTTAAAACTGCAAGCAAGCTTATTTTATTTGAAGCTATTGTACCTTTTTTGTGCTTTCAGTTTAAAGCAGTGAACTACAGCAATACATAAAAATTACTATTTTTAATAAAACTATAAATTTATTCTAAAAAAAAAAAAAAAAAATGCACCAACTTACCAAAATCGTTTCTAAAATAATTACTAAGTTAAGTAATATCTCTTACTAATAGCAAATTATTATATAATATAAACGAAAATTATACTTAACAATACTTCATCTTAATTAAGTTAATTGACTAACATTAAGTACACTATTATATTCAACTGTTGCTATGACCTTGATTAGGGTCAAAGGTCACAATGAATACTTTACATTGACCGCATTACAAGTTCAAAATTACAATTATATTGATTTTCTTATATTTTAAAGTAAATAGTACGAAAAAGTACGATCTAAAATTAACCTATACAATATTTACTATACTGTTACTGTGTGCTATTTTTAGTACAACCCAAACATTTGAGTTATTTTGCAATATGGTTGATTTAACATTTGAATTGTATATAAAATATATCTTTATTTATAAGATTTGCAAACTTTTTTGGCAAGTAGAACAAGTAAGCTATTTATTGATTGCTTTTTCTCTGTTTTCTACTTCATATTTTATTATAAATTTTTAGATTTAAACAGTTGAAATTATAATATATATTATATACAATAATAATTTATTTTTAAATTTGCGCGATTTTTTTTTTAAATATAATTCTGATTACATAATATGAAAGGTATTTATTTATATTTAAAAAAATTATAATAATAAAAGATGCACCGTGAAAAAAAAAAGTTATAGTGAATAAACTAAGAATATGAATGACAGTGCTATTTAACATAAATATTAGCATGAGTAAATATATATATATATACTGTATATATATATATATATATATATATATATATATATATATATATATATATATATATATATATATATATATATATATATATATAAATGGCAGAAATATAAAATAAAGTTCCTTGGCGATAAAATAATAATAATAAATAAATAAAAAAGTTCAAATTTTATTTTGTATTATAATTGGCTAAAAACATATAAAACCGTGTTCAATTCCACAATTCTATAACTGCAGTATAGGGTCTGTGCATTCATGTTAAAGTCGACATAATGTTGGATCACTCAATAACATGAACAGCATAGACATATGACTCATTTTGCCAGGTTAAAAATACTAAGCAATATTTTTGAGAGTATTAGGTTGAATTAGTAACTTAAGTATGTTAGAAAAATAAAACAATAAAAATAAATAAACTGGTTTCCCAAAGAAAATAGTCATCAGAAACAAAGATAGTCCTATGCTGAGCAATGTTGTTCATTATACTCCAGTATGGCATCCCAGTGCATTAAATGTGACGTAATACGCATAAACCCTATACAGATTTCTCTAAAAGCAAATGATTTTATAGAAATGGTCTAACAATGTTATAAGAGATAGAAAATCAGGAATCCCCTCGGCGTTTTTCAGCTCACTTCTGTTTGATCACTCATCAATGCAAGTAACAAGCATTTTTTTTTTTTTTTTTTACTTTTGAACTAAATGTGATTAAACATAAGATAAATAATTGACAACCGTAAATTATGTAAATATATAAACAAAATAATAAAACCTTGGCTGTATAATAAGGCATTTGAGTTTAACAACTATACATATTAAAATTATGAAGTTATATTATGAATGATGAGATTTTAATTATAAGGTTCTTGCGAAAGAATTCTAGACGATATTTTAGCACCAAAATACTAATAAGCATACTAAGCATGATGTGCTAAAAATGTAATGCGAGGTTTTAGTGTATAAGTCTTACATGAACAAGCTTCAGTCTACAATTGTGATATTATATTTTAACATTGACAACTTCTTGCGTTTAATTTGTAATATAATTAATATAAGAAAACACGAGCTGCATTTAATTTATATTTGATATTTGAGAGAGAGAGGTATTTATTAGCTTGAAATAGATTGCTTATGTTAACTCAAAATGCAGAAAAGGAAGTGGCCGGAAGAGGAAACCACGTGACGGTAAAAGTGGGAGGCATCTCAAGGTTAGCTTGCTGCTGACATCAAGGTTTCTCCCACTTTTACCGTCACGTGGTTTCCTTTTCCGTCACTTCCTTTTCCGTATTTTGAGTAAACATAAGCAATCATAGTGATTATTATACCGGATAGACGCATAGGGGAAACATCATTTCTCCTAATTTTTCACATAAAAAGAGTTTATTTCAACTGAAATGTTTTTTCTCATATTTTTGTAGCTTATTAGGAGCTACAAATAAGTCTTTGATTGAGCTTTGAAGCTTCTTTTGCTATTAAAAATATAAAAATGACGTTTTTCCTATGCTGGCCTATGTATTCCTGACCAACAAAATGTCAGCTCTTATATATGAGTGCAACCTGTCTATAGAAAATAGACTATAGAAAATTACATACAGAAATATTATAGAAATACGCATGGAAATCACCAAAATCTTAAAACTGGAATAAAAGATCGAATAATTTTTGTAACAATTCGGTGAAATTGAATTTTAGTTAAAATGATTTTGTTTTTGATTACAATAATTTAAACCAAAAAAAAAAAAAAAAAAAAAAAAAGTATCTATATATTTGCTTTGAAAAAAATTATCAGTATTAATTAAACGTATTTTTTATTTCAATAGAATGATTATTATTTCACACAACAGTATCTATTTTTTACACTGATACCATTGTCTTTTTTTAAGTTAGTTTTTCATTATATTATATTTAATATATATCATATTATCATAAATAAATTAATTATATGAATGACTCAAACTGAAAAACAATTTCATTTTTATTCAAATATTAACTTATTATTAAATTTGTTTTTTTTATGATATGCCCAAATTGATTAATCGAAATCGAAACAAACCGGTTTCAAATCGGTTTCAAACAGCTCTCTAAAACAATAAACAAATAAAAGGTAGTAGTACTTAGCTGCCAAATAAACTGATCAAGAATGCATATTTTCTTATCATGTGATTATATAATAAATAGCTTGGTCATTAAAGTCATCATGAATAAACATATAAATCCAGGGGTTGTTAATAACAAAATAGATACAAAATTTTACAGGAAATTGCCTTTAAACTTTTAGTGAAAGTATCAGTTTGCTACAGAAACCTTAAAGCCCTTGTCAACTTACTTTTTTATCATTTAAAATACTAGATTGATTATTAACATACCTTATTATTTTATCCATGAATTTATTTTCATTTACTTTCATTTTAACGGTTATTTCACGCATCTGACGTCACAACGTACCGATGGGGCCGTGATAGGGATAAAGAACTTGAGGGAGGGGCTTAAAATTATCACGTGACCAAAGCGGTGACTGTGATTGGCGGTGGTACATTGTGACGTCAGATACGTGAAATTACCGTCAAATTTAAAATAAATACAAAATCAACGTGGTGGTGCCTAATTCTTGAATAATAAGGTATGGTAATAATCAATCTAGTATTTGAAATGATAAAAAAGTAAGTTGACAAGGGCTTTAAGTTAAAAAAAAAAAATGCATAATAAAAATACATAAATAAATAAATAAAAATGCAGTCTGCAAGTTTATGCTCGTAATTATAAAGAGGTCTGGTACAAAATGTATATGATGATGAACGGCAAATATTTTGCTTGTGGCGCAAACATGATTTCCTCTTTAAAATTCATATTTTTTCATATTATTTTGACGAAGTATTATCTCCGAGTGTCACATTTCAAGAGGACAAAAGACAAAAAAAAAAGTCCACACAAGAGCAGTTCAGGGTACAAAAAGAAAATGAGAAAAATATCGACTGCATTTTTTTTTTTTTTTTTTTTTAACACATACACAACCAAAACTTTTTATATATATTTACCCCTGGGGAAAATACTGAAAAAAAGTTTTGGACGTACTCAATTTTTTTTTTTTTTTTTTTTTTTTTTTTTTTTTTTTACTTTACTTTCTTTTGTTTTAATTTGTAGTAGCAAAAGTTTTGATATTTTTCTAAAACATGACAATTGAAAATAAACACAATACGATAAATAAAAAAATTAATAGTCTATTTTACTCCGTTACTCTATGGTATTATATATATATATTTTTTTTTTGATTGAAAATAATAAAATTATTCATTCACTTACATTGTATTTTGTTATTTTAATTGAAAAGAATCTGGAAAAGTTTAAGTTGCTCTATTTCCAGATTTTTTTTATTTTTTTTATTTACACGATTCTGCGTTTTATTCTTATTTGTATATTAATGCTGTTTGTAAACCCTGTTTTCTGCTACAAAAATGATGATCAACTATGGTTATTCAAGTGAATTGGTGCAAGAAAACAGAATTTACGAACAACACTATCTACAATTTAATTATTTCCTTAGAATTTCAAGAAACTATTTTCATTTGGAAAAGTTTTCTTATAAATTAATTTATTTAATGCATAATACATTCTTATTCTGATATATTTAAGATATACAACTTTTCTTACATATTATGCTATGATATAATCAATATACAAAATGCATTTATTTTTATATTATTTTTATTCAATGAATTAAATTTAGAAACAATTAACAAAAAAAGGTGTATAGTGAAATTCTATACATTTCCTATGTTTTAGCATTTAAATAATGTAATGTTAACAGAGAAATTAAAAAGATGCAGAGTACACTAGCTGCACTTTTATTATGTTAATAAATATATATACTGGGAAGCTAAATCTTAATTTCTATTTTTCTTCATCGTAGTTATCTATATTAGGGTAACTTCAAATCATAATCATATTGACATATTCATAATCTATGATAGTAATGCGAGTATTATTATCAGTATTATTATTATGAAAAGAAAAGAAATTTAAAAAAGGGTATATTTTATGTAGGGTGTGTACGCATGATGTCATACTGAATGCGCTCTGTCGCCATACTGGAGCAATAAATGACATTGCTCAGCGTAGAACAAACATGTTTTTTGGCTCTTTTTCTTTAGAAAATTAGTTAATTTTTTTGTTGTTATTATTTTTTTTTCCGAATACTTGAAAACAGAATTTAAACTGTTAAATTGCTCTCCAATATATTGCTTATTGCTAAATGTGCCATTTTCCTATATCAGTCCATGTTATTCAGTGCTTACGTATGGCGTTGACTTAAATATAAATGCAATCATATGAATATGTGTTCACCTATACTTATATTAATTTGTTACAGTGATTTGGTATAACTCGTGGGAAACGCAACTAGGGAGCTTTTTATTATTTTTTTTATTGAGAAAATTGCTGCAATGATTCCTGAAATATTTAAATTATGAATACTGGACATACTTATACGTATTTAAGCCCTAGAGAATTTTGAGGAAAAAAATGCCAATAATCTTTATTAATTAAAAATATTTTAATAATATAAAATATACTATAATATTATAAATATAATATATTATACTTCTCATCCCATCACCTAAATAAAATCCTAAAATAAACAAACAGCAACACACACTTTAATAACCCCGGAACATTTTAATCTATTTAATAATATTAGTTTTAATTTAATCCTGGTAGTTTATAAAGGAAGTATTATAACATCATAATATTATTGTCTACACATCATTAAGGTTTAGATTTCTATGATAAAGTAATATGATATTTAACTTTCTATACATAATCCTTTATTTTTTTGCTATCTGATAAAAATATATAAAAGTCGTAGAATAGATCAAAAAGTCGAATTTTATATAACATGATATAGAAATTTTATCTTATAAAATTTTTTGGCTAATTTTTTATTTTATTATTATTAATCAGTAGTAAGTGATTAATCTATATTCATTGTATTTATTTATTGATAAGGGATTAATAAATAAATATATATATATATATATATATATATATATATATATATATATATATATATATATATATATATATATATATATATATATATATATATATATATATAAAACTAGGTTGTTATAAGATAATTTTAGTTTAGTGTTATATATGTATGTGCTAAGATGCTATTGACTCCGGATTTTTTATCATTACCTAAAATAAGGAAAAGTTCAAGTGCAACATCAATTGATAAGTTTAGATTTAGGTATGAACAATATTTAGATGGTATTGTAAGAGATGGATGGTTTCTAGTTCGAAGACCTTTTGACCTTTGGTAAGAAATGATTCTTTTTATATATATATAGACCCTTTTCACGTCCTTGCGCTTTGTCGCCATGTTTGTGGTGCCTAATGTATTGTCCAGCATAGTGGAAAATTCATTTCTGCTACTTTTTAACTTAAAAAGAGTTTATTTTAACTGAACTAATTTTTCTCATATTTTTCGAGCTTATTAGAAGCTAGAAAATAAGTCTTTGATTGAGGTTTGAAGCTTTTTTTGCTATTAAAAAAATAAAAATGACGTTTTTCCTATGCTGGCCTGTGTATTCATAACCAGCAAAATGGCGTCTCTTAAATATGAGTGCAACTGGTCTATAGGGTCTATGCATTCATGTTAAAGTTGACGCCATGTTGGATCAATCAATAACATAGGCTACATAGGAAAATGATTCATTTTGAAAGTTTAAAAATACTAAGCAACATTTTGAACAGCATTGATGCTGTTAATGGGTTGAATTAGTATTTCAAGTATGTGATAAAAATAATAATAATAAAAAGTTAACCGATTTCGCAAAGAAAATAGACAAAAACGAAGTTTCTCCTATGCTGAGCAATGTTATTCTTTACTCCAGTATGGCGTCCAAGCGCATTATATATGACGTCATGCGTATACATACCCTATTATTTATATTTACATTCTTCGTGTGTTATTATCGTTATGAACATAATATATATATATATATATATATATATATATATATATATATATATATATATATATATATATATATATATATATATATATATATATATATATATATATATATATATATATATATATATATATAATGTTTCTCTCAGCTTACTCTATGTATATACATACGATTGTGATAACTTTGGCTTTACCATGTAAAAACGTGCGCTAAATTTGCTCATGAGAAAAATATGCACTGCATTGAAATGTTTAAATATATTATCACACTTATGTATGTCATTATGTGTACAGGGTGTATACTTTATTATCCGTAGTTTTGATTTATGAATATATAAATATTTTCTTTTGATTTTTGTACGAAAGATTTTTTAACAGCTAGACTTATGTTAGAATATTATAAATCATGATTGTTATTCTGTAAACAAGAATTAAATTTGAGCTTATAGGAAATGCGATGAATTAAAATTTGTTTGAAGTATTGAAATAATATCAGAGCGAGAGAGATGGAGGGAGGGAGAGAAGGAGAGAGACAGAGAATCAAATTTACGTCCTAATAAATTTTAAGAGGTAGTCAACGAAATATTGAAGTTTGAAGTTGGTATTTATTTATTATAAATATTTATAAAATTATAAATATTTTTCATATAATTGGAATAAATAATATCACACAGCTTTTCTTTTAATAATTATATCATTATAATTAAATAACTAAGAAAAAAAATAAAAATTTTAATGTGTACTGTATATATATTATATTTATTAAAATTTTGTAAGACACGTTCAAATTTAAACATAAATATAATTTAATTAAAAGGCTCATACATTAAGAATTTAATTTTGAAATTGTCTTTGTGACGCAAAATTTCCTCTTGAAAGAAGGTGAGGTATTTTAGTGTTCCAAACAAAGACGACTAATTAGCGGTCATTGTCACTTCAATGAACGACAGTAAGTAAATTTCCGCATGACAACTTTTTACTTAACCTGTTATTTATATGCATCCAAGGCAACTTTACGTTGTAAGTTATGATATAGTTATATTTATGACATAACCAAAATGTAGAAAAAAAATGGAAAATATATATATTTTAAAATCTTTGACATTATTGAGCATTGAAAGTTAAAACAACTTTCAAGTTACATAATATATTTTCATATAGAAATATAGTCCTCCATGTAACTCTTAAAAAAATGCTATCTCATAATTAAATTGCCGTCAAACGAATTGTCATAATGAATTGTCAAACACGGCTATGCTATAACAGCTCATTTTACATAGCAATATATATATATATATATATATATATATATATATATTTTTGCAATCTTTTTTTTTTTTTTTTTTTTTTTTTGTCTTCATATTTTACATAGCCCTGTTCAATAACTGTCTGGTCAACGTTTACGATGAAAAACGCACACACGAGCCTGCTACGGCCTAAATATACAGCCCGACATGCGTATTCGTACATCATACATGAAGTACATTCATAATAGCGTAGAGAAACCGTGGAAACTCTATATAGGAACGGTTCAATCACATCAATATTTCACAAACCGAATGCTGTGCGTCGTTTAGAAATGCATATCGTACAACATATCGATGAAGTTATATAGTAATGTGCAATCAGAAATTGTCTTTTTTCGAAGTTCAAATTGCAATACCATTGTATTGCATGTTCTAAAAAGAATTAAATTTAGTATTGCCGCAACAGTCATAAGCGGATACTGATTTAGACTTTTTGCCCTTTATTGGCAAAGGGTTGGCTTTCAAGAAAAATCATCTGCACGACATAAATTAACAACATTTCCCAATTTGGATATCAAATATGAAATTTTTATCACAATTGGTTTTATATGAAAATCAGGTTGAAAGTCAATGGTCTTGATTTTTTTTATAAAATACGTTCCATTTTCTACTAATTAATTATTAACGACAATACTTTCAACACAAAAATTCTGAAACACAGCATGAGTATTGTCCATTAAATGACTGTTGCGGCAATACTAAATTTAATTTTTTTTAAGAACATGCAATACAATGGTATTGCAATTTGAACTTCGAAAAAAGAAAATCTCTGATTGAACATAACTATATAACTTCATCGATATTATGCTCATACTTCATGCACGCACCCAGCAGTGACTCGAATCTGTGATCGGTAAGAAACACAAGAGTTAACGAGTCAGCTGCCTTCACCACTCGCAACCATACAAGATTGGTATGGATGGGTTCGTCATTATATCGTTGATCAATATTTTAACTCTCTTCAATATACTAAAGAATTATTCAGCTCTTTAATTCCACGCTCTTCTAATCAAAATATTGCCCTGGATGAGTTTAGAAAGTAGAGATGAAAACAAGTAGAAAAAATTAAACCCGTATTGTAATATCACATTAGCTGAAGTAGACATATTTGATAATTTGTCATAGACGTAAACTATTTTAGAAACTTGATTAATTATTTTTTGATAACTGTATGCTCCAGCTCAACTAAGCACTAAAAATTTTACTAATAACGTTCTTTACCAATAAAACGATAACTATTTCTGTCCTTTGACAACTAATGGAAACCATCAAATGTAACTGAAATATAAATTCTAAATTTCTAGTAATCTGGATTTAAAATATTCAACATTTTATTTATAAGTTAAATAATACAATTATAAGTTATGTATATTAAAAACTTAAAGATAATATAAATACAAATTTTAAAATTTACATTATAAATTTAATAGATAAATTGTATAAAAATATTAACAATTAAATTTACTTATGTGAAAATTAAATTTAAGGGAGTAGGGTACCGACCTTATATATAAAAAACTAGAAATGTTTTTAGTCTTAATTGTGTGTCATTGTATAGCTAAGGGTCACACCTAGCCGTGATAAAAATTTCATGATATTTGAGCGTACGTCCCGAAAAAAAGAAAAATTATTGAAATTAACATTAGGCCTTATGGGCTTAAATTTTCAAAAAATATAATATAAATATACATAATACATATTCCCATGTTGAAACTCAATTTAATTATTTTTAATGGAATTATGAAAAGATCAAAGATTTATAATGTAACATACAGAATAACCATTATGTTTTAAAAGTGTTTACAAAGTTGTTGTTGTTGTTGTGTTTGTTTTTTTTTTTTTGTTTTTTTTTTTGCTAGGTACAAAATTTGAAATTAATAATAAAAAAACGGCTACTCCAGAAAATATTATGATGCAAATACTAATAATGAATTAATTGAAAATTTAGCTCCGTTAGAAAGAGTAAATAATAATTAACCAATTATTTATTAAATACCCATTGATTTATTTATATACATGGAAAAAAAAGATGTGCTAAATTTAAGTAGATTAGTATACTAACGCAAATAAGCCCGCGCCCTAGTACATGCGTGCAAGATCTGAGTAGCCTGCATCTCTAGCATAAGTAACGCCAAAACCCTAGCACTAGATTTTTTACCACCTGCGATCTAGGGGGAGCGGTACCTAGCGTCAGTTATAGTCAGTATAGTTTTTGTCACCTGAGATCCAGGAGGAGCGGCACCTGACTGCCAGCGCAGCTGTGCTTAACCCGCCTGAGCCGATCTAGTATTCCCGCGAACTAGGAGCTAGCATTGCTAAAATCAGCCAATCTCCGTTCAAATGGCCACGTTTCTCTATTTTTCAGGAGACCATGAAGAAGGTAATTAATTCTAAACTATCAGATTTATAAAAATACTTTAACTGTCTTAATTACCGCGTATAACTTGCAAATAGAATTATAAGTGACGATTTTACATAAAAAATAAAAATGAAGTAATCGCACAGTCAAATAAGGTGCAAAATGAGTCGTCATGTAGTAACACAATGGTATATTATATTTGATATATTCATCGATATGGCCTATGGTAGCCAAACCCGATCGACGCATTGAAAAAAAATGGTCCTCTGTCCCCCGCTACTAACAAATTATGATATGATTTATAATTATGTAATTTATATGAAAGTATATTTGCATACAATTATAATAAACTAAGAACATCCACCGCGGGAATTATTCATTTCATTGAATATTTCAAATTATTACCAACGTTTATTTTTTATAATAATTAATAATTAAATTAATACACAGAATTATATAAAAAAATCTCATGTACGCCATTTTGCGGTCCAATTCTAAAATTTAGTATATTAGTGCTAACTCAAATATACTAGGGGTGAGTTTGCAAGCCCACCTCACCTGAGTCTATTTCTCCTGGCCGACAGGTATGCTATGCTGCGCACAGGTAGGAGCGGGTCTAGCATACCGCCCCACTAATTCTCAGTTAGGACTGTCTCTATTGCAAAACACAGCATTTTAATACTAGCTTTTTGATTAATTTAAGTAGATTTTATTTTCCGTGTATATATATATATATATTTCATAATGCATTATTTCTTTAAATGTGTGCTTATTTTTTGTGTTAACATATTCGACCACTAATTTGAATGTACTAAAAGTAAGTAACTAATCAGTGTAAATCTCATTTACACTCAGTCATAAGTATTATTTTAAATCATGTACGTTAAGTTATGATCTCCAGAAAAGTGTAACTTATATGTTAGACAATACTCTTCAGTTCATTACGATGATGCATTTTTTTTTTTTTTTTTTTTTAACAAAAAAGAAAGAAATTTTTCCCTCTTTAAATCCCAAGGGCTTGTAAAATACTAGCTTGCATTTTTTACAACTCAGCTTCTTGTTTGTTTAAACTCTCTCTCTCTCTCTTTCGTCTCTCATAATATGCAGACTTAGAGTAATTATAAAATGACGTCATTCCCAACCCTTTTTTCAGTCAATTTTTTAAGGTATCGATTTAAAAAAATCATTATAAGACAGACAATATGAAAAATGAGTTGTAAAAATGTATAAAGTAAGCAGAATATTATACTATCAAACCAGTATACATTTTTAAGAGTGCGACTGGTTTTGAATATTTTTTAAATATAATTTTTTGATAATATAATAGTACTAAAGTATCCTCATTTAGTAAAATATAGTTAAGTAATGCATAATATTAAATAATATTATTATTGTATTTGATATTTGACTGATAAAGGAACAATTGTTTTGAAGCTGACTATGCGCAATTTCACTCACATCCACTTCCGTTTCAACTTACTGCGCATGCGTAGTAAGTAGAAACGGAAGCGGATGTGAGCGAAATCGCTTATAGTGGACCTCAAAACCGTTGTTCCTTTACTAGGCTGACTTTTTTAATGAATTACTTTAGTTATGTTGTTATTATGTATTTATGTATTTACATAGTATATTTACATACTATATTTACTTACGTTAGTATAATATCTTAATGAAATAACTTTTGTGTTGAAATTATACAATAGAAATCAAAACTGTGATATGCTCGTATTCAGTTTTTTAAATATTTCATCAAGCGATGAAATTTAGCTAATATACATTGCCAAATTAAATAATAATAATAATTCTTAAAGGAATAGACCAGAGAAAAACATAAGCATTTATATCACAAAACACTTGATGGGACTTACATAAATAACTTTCGTTTGTCTCAAAACCCAACAGTAAATCCGTAGCAGTGATCAGAAATTTCGATTTTAATGCAACCCGCACAACATTTTCATACTAATTTTTGCATGTTTCTGACGTCATAAACATGAATAGTCACAGAAATAGCATACTTTACAGTATTTTCCCGTTCTCTCGTGGGGCTACATAACATTCTGGTATAAAGTGTCAACAGTTTTGAAGATCCCATTTTGTGTTTATTCATTAAAAAGCACATGTTGTTTTATGTGGTCTATGGCTTTAAATTTCAAACTAACTAAAAGCTAACAATAAGTTTCTACCAAATGTTTACAAACATATAAATGTTTGGGTATTTTGCAACATTTATAATATTTCTCTATAGATATCTTTCTATATACGTTTCAAGTCACTTTTGATTTCAACAAATATATTATGAAAAAAATTTTATACACTGGCTTTAGTTATAGATTTTTATATAAAACTAATATTTCAAAAACCTTACAAAATTTGCATAATTAAAACAAAAAATAGTCAAGTGTGCTAAATATTTTCTACTATACCACGTTACATACGCCTGGAAGGCGAAGTGGCCTGGGTTTTAGTGAGAGGAGCGGCCTATATTGATTTTTCAGTGGGTCCCTTGCTTTTATACGTATAAGTATAGTACATAAGCTGTATACTACTATAGTATGAAAGCTTGAAGCGAACATTCCAACATTGCTCATATTACAAGCAATTAAATACTCTTTTTTGCAATTCCAGCATTTTTATCTTTATTGAAATAAAATACTAGTTGCGCATAAATAAAATTCTCAGAATACTACGTACATAATATAAAAAGAAAATAATAATATACACTTTAACTTTAATTTTTAATTTCAAGGATTGTATATCTTGAATTTAAAATAACAAGAAAAACATAAATTTGAACTTATGCCAGAGACTTATAAAATTAAAAAAATTAAATTAAAAAAATATATATATATATTTGCTTAAACCACTGTAAAGTATGCGCAGTATCCCTCATTTAAAATTTTCTGGAACCGATGCAGTTTAATTTTCTCAAAAGGCACATACACACACAAACATACGCGATTCTCCCCATAAGCGTAATGTTATATTATATGTTCTGCGTCTTTTTCTATCGTGCCTCTACGTCAGCACCGGTGAGAAACATTCCTATAAATTGCAATGTGTCAATATACTTACCTGGATTGGAACTCATCGGTTTATCGCGAGGGGAGACACGGGGAAAGCTAAGGGTCCCTTAATTCAACATTACGCTTATGGTGAAAAAAATAGTTGTTTTTTTTTTTTAGAAAACTAATACTGAGAAATTTACATGAGAAATACTAGACATACTTTTACGTGTTTTAAGCAATATAGAAATTTTTTTAAGAATTTCTTAAACTGATAACTTCCATTGGTTTTAAAACGAATGCAAGTAAAATATTAAATACCATTATTTTCGTGTGTTTTACTCACAATTTACTCACATTAATTAATAATTAATTAATTACTCACATTAATAATTTAAAATTATTATTTACCCATTATTATTTATTTACAAGATTCATGTCCCTGTTGTTTAGGTTTAGTATCCCCCCCCCCCCCCTTTGTATCTACATCTGCAGTGATGCTGGACCTTTTCAATTTTTTGTATACTAAATAAATTAATTCATTATTACACCTTTATAATGGTTCGTTTAATAGTAGAAAATATAATTTTTAGACAAAAATCGTTAGAAATGGTTTTAAATTTATTAGAAAATGTTTAAGTAATATATTTATTTTAAATACAAATACTGTAACATAAAAGATATATTTATTTAATTTAAAATATTGTATTCTTTTTTATTTTTTAAATTAAAAATTATAAATATTAATACATTGAAGTTTATAAACATTTTAAATTAATATATATTATGAAATAAATATATATTTTTTAAATTTATGTGTATATATTTTTTTATTTTATGTTCCAAAAATATTAAGTTTACAGTACTTAAAAATTAAACTTGTATGAATTTGATGCAAAAATAAAATAATTAGTATATGAGAAGGACTAACAGATTTGCCATCCTGTTGCAATCAATATACTACATTACTTAAAAACTAAATGTTATATTTTTCCTTATTAGTAATTGAAAATTTTATATACATATAATTTATTTGCATGTTTTTAATGTAAAATCGAATATACAGTCTATTACGGATATTTGATATAATAATATATACACTTATTCTTGTATTTTAATCATCTCATTAAAAAAAACTCATAATGTATATCGTAATAACAAAATACTAAACTGAAAGCATAAAATGTATACCATATTATTATGCTTAGGCGAGTATTTCACGCGCAAGTTCGCAGTTTGTGAGTGTGTGTGTGTGTGTGTGTGTGTGTGTGTGTGTGTGTGTGTGTGTGTGTGTGTGTGTGTGTGTGTGTGTATAGAGGGAGAAAATGCGTGTAATCAGATTAACTTTAAGCCTTTTACTTTCTACACCAGCTCACATTTTTATGTGTAAAATTATATTTTTAGTAAATGATACTTTTATATATATATTTTCTTTTTGCTACGTTTAATTTTAAAATATATTTTTAATAAAAAAATTGTTACAATTTTTTTTATTTTACAGATTAATTTATGCTTAATAATGGTGGTGAACGTTTAAACAATCAAAAAACGTGCTGGAAACCTAATTTCCTATTCTTTAAAATTGAAGGACTAAAGAATTTTCAGAAAATACTGCAGTTAGAACCGACAAATTTAGATGTATGCCATAATTGCACTTTTACTCAGGGCTTCAACATTTCAACTATATTATAATATTTTCATAAAAAAATCTATAAAAATCGCAGATTAGGAGCATTTCAGATAAAATAATAATAATATAAATTGTCTCACTAGAAATAAATAATTTGGATATACATATATCACTAATTTTAAATTATGCATAAATAACTTCAATTTTTAGTTATTATTAGTAATTTGGATTGGGCACGTTGGATTCCATATAGTACCATAATTGGTTCTGCAAATTACATACAAATATTAGGTTTATTAAAATCACCAACTTTGATATTTTTTTATTTTTTAAGATCACCTGATCTTGACGTCTCTACCTGTTTACGATGTTTATAAAAGTGGTTGCTCTTTTGTTTTTTCTTTGTATAGACCTGAAAAGAATGAATGGAAGTTCATAAAAAAAAAAAAAAATCCAAACTTCAACAAATTTTTGTACGTTCTAAACAAACAAACAAAAAGAAAAAAACAACAACAACAACATTTTTTTTCAAGTCAATCATTGTTCAAGTTCTTTACTATACTTTGCAGAAGCAACTCTGGTATACATAGTTTGTATTTAAATAATAATAATAAAGTTTTCTCATAAACTTACATAAATAAATAGATATTGATACTATTGAATGATACGTAAGCAATTTAAATACGTATCTTACAAAAACGTTCACCGTTTATGAGCATAAAGACGTAATTTACAACCGATATAGTCTTTTGAGAATTTTAATAGTTTCACTAATAGTTTCCTGAAATAATTATCACATAAAAGCTATCAAGTACATAATGATATAGAAATTTAATTTATTAATAAACAGTAATTATCTGGAGTGCGTAAAATGTTTAACATGAGTGGTTTCTTATCAAAATAATTATTATCAAACACTCATAAAATTTATCTTTACACAGTAATTAACAAAATATATTTAATGTTCGACTTTTTTTTTTTTTTTTTTTTTTTTTTTACCTTTCTGTTATCGTATAAAATTTTCTATGATCAGCACTATTTGTACATCTAATTCAATTTCTATTTTTTTTTTATCAAATTCTAATCCTCATCTAATTCTTATCAATAATATTTGAAACAAACTTTTCTTATAGTTTACACCATATTGACTAATGAAGAAGCTACTGTTTTGAGGCCGACTACAAGACTATTTCCATCTATTTCAATCATCCGCTTCCGTTTTTTTACGTTCTACGCATGCGCAGTACGTTGAAGCGGAAGTGGATGTAAATTGATTTTAGTCAGCCTCAAAACAGTTGCTTCTTTTTTGACTACATTTCTTGATTTTCTTCAAATTCAAATAGTGGGTTCATGGGTTCCCATCTAGCCAATCAGAGAGCTAGTTTACTATCGCTGTCACAATAAAAACGTGATATTTTTACCACTGTCTCTACCTTTAGAATTAATTTTTATAGATTTAGATCCATGTTTTTCTTGGTTACTTATGACTTTTCTTATAATGGAAAAATTAATAATTATAAACCAAAAGAGTCATAAATATTATGCGATCGAAAAAAAATAAAAAATAAAAATAAAATTCAGTCTTTGTAACCATAATACTTTTGATTCGGAGAATAAAAGAAATACTTGACCGTAAATACATAATTATAAAATTAATAACTTTGTATTAATTAATTAGATGACATTTAAAGTACTTACACACTTGATCAGTACTTGATTAGTACTTTGATCACTTGACAGAAAGAAAAAAATAAATAGAAAGGCAAAATGTAGGTTGATAGCTCGTTGGGAAAAGTATAAAAGTATAACTTATCATTATTATCAATTATTACGTAGAATGAATCTCGTCCTCACTCCCATTTCTTTATTCTGTATTACAACATTTTCAAAAATGATTTATAAGAAAAGTAAACAATAATAACCACTTATCCACTTCAACAGATAATGTAAGAAAACTTTTACTATTATCACTAATTTTCCACTCATTTTTTTTTTTTTTTTTTTACTCCTGAAGTAGCTCTTTAATTTCTTTTGACGTTCAATTAAAATCAAAATCCTGATAAGAAAATATTTCATGTTATATATATATATATATCAGTATCACATAATTCAAAAACAATTCGTTTCATTTTAAAGCAGTGATCGAATGATCATTAAAGTGCTAAACTGAATGATTACTATGTCTTGGGCTAAATTATTGACGAAAGTGACGGGGTATCGAGCAAAAATAAGGTATTTAATTATTTCGTATATTTAAAAAAGAAATTATAAATAACCTTTTAAAGTTAATATCTATTTAAATATGTCTAAAAGGTAGAAAAGGTAATAATAATAATTATGACCATGCATGTTGAAGCGAATTGTGTTTGTAAGAATTTTGCATTATTGTATTAGGTGCTTCTATTCTATATAGTTACATATTTTTAATTCAAAGGCTTCTATTTCTGAGTTACTCTGCGGTAATTGCGTTCAAAGTCACATAAAAATAAAACAAACTGCAGTCGAATAGTCTGAAAAATTAGATAAATCCAAAACACTTACCCTCATTTTTTTTTTTTTTTTTTTTTTTTTTTTTTTTAGACCTAAAGGTGTCATTTTTTTTCTCGCACCTGTGTGATGGTGGTCAAGGGTCATGAAATTTGTATCATAGTACTTGTTACCATTGACTTTGTTATGACATAAAAAAATTGAGTTATTTTTAAATTTTACTTATTTTTTTAAATTTTTTAATTTTACGTTAGAATATAAATAATCTTTCTATAACGCCTTCACTTTAAAAAGGAGTAAGAGGTTAAAAACGTCAAATAAATTTCCTTTGATGCAATTTTTCAAGTACAGTTGTAGAATGCAAATTAGTAATTACTATTTTCCATTAATGAAACATAAAAAGATAAGATTAAAAACGTGTAATTTTCCATAATACGAATCATATAATACGATTAATATATAATTTTGAAAAACTTTTGAAAACAAATCCAAAGAATAATTTGCAAATATATATAAAATATATTTCCAAGAAATATTATTTATTTAATTTCCTACAAAACTATAATATTTTAAATTTACATAACTTCTATATTAAAATTCGTGACAGTGACATTAATATAAAGTTTATGATATTGCCAATAGAGTGAAGCACATGTATTATTATTTAGTTATACCATACCTTAGTAATTTTTTTATTCTGTTACGCTTTATCCTTTTTTATTTTCAAATTGTTTTTTTTTCTCTCTCTCTTCCCCCTCTCTTTCTCCTCTCTTCTACTTTACGTTGTTATAAAATCATAGTAAATTCAGTGTGTATAAAACATGTGAGTGAGTGAGAGACAAAAACTTTTACGTATAAACGTCTTTTAACATTACGTTAATAATTTAATTATTCTAATTAACGCTAGGGGAATATATAATATAAAATTATATGTGTTAATTTATAATTAGTGTGTTTAAAAGTGTTTATTTTTAATTATTAATTTAGAATTTACTGACGAGAGTTTTATTATTAATTTAGTTTTATAACAATTTGTATATGTGGAACACAAAAATAACATGTGTTCAAAATTATTTTAATATTTTAAAAACTATTGATATTAAAAAGAAGAAAAAAATGCATATATTTTTATAATATTTAATCAATATATGACAATAGGTTCTTGAAAAGATTATTGTTCTGTGTTAGTAATAACACTATTGCTATTTCAGTTTAAAATTTTATGCTGGATCAAAACAATGATTAATTGCTCAAAATTAACGTAAACAAACTTTTAGTTTTATGGTAATTTAAATTATATATGAAGTATTATTTAATGCTATTATATTATTAAATAAAGTGCAAGTAATAATTAAAATGCAACATGTTAAGTTTATGTACAATATTATGGTATATGACAAAACAAATTTTTGGTTTTAATTATCGTCGATTTTCTAATACTAATAGTGTAAGTGGTAATAGTGATGATACGTCTTCTTTACCTAAAGTAACTACTTATCAAGGTCATAGAGGTTGGGTTAAAGTATCACCTGATGAGGTACCACTTAGAAGAAGAACTTCTTCTAATTCTTCACTTAAAAATATTAAATTACATCGATTACCAAGACGTAGAACAAATTCAAGACCACGTGAAGGGTAAGAATTATATTATAGTAAAAACAAAAATAAACTCTTTAGTCACTGACTTTTTTAACAATTATTTTAATCTCGTAAAATTTAACCATGTGTTTGTGCGGCTCTCACAAAAGCAAAAATATAGCTCATTCTATAAACTACACACAAATATTGAGCCAGCTTCGAAATTGTTCCTTTGTTAAAAACAGCTAGTTAAGCCGTCGTTACCTGTTTACTACGTTTATACATATGGCCGATCATTGTTATTTCTTCTTTTAGAACTTTGAACTTGATAAGAATGAACGAAAATTCATAAAAAAAAAAAGAAGTTCCATACGAAACATGCGACTCACTTTTATCGGCTTAAAAATCAAGATCAACCAATGAACGTGTCTTATTTTGTTGTTCAGCCAATCACTGTTAATGAGATTCACTTTACTATACAGAACGAGCTCTTGTCTCTTCTGTCTAAAATGTTTTCTTATACTTTTGCGGACCCCTACGTTCTCTAGCATGCTCAAAATAGCTCTAAAAAAACGCGTAAATTCAAAGGCATTTTTTGGTCCAATTCCCATATTTTTATCTCAATTTCTTCTATTTTTTTCCCCCGATTTTTATCCTATTTTTGATTGAATTATCTGATGTACAGTTTTGTACACAGCAACTGAAATAGAATAATAATAGTTGAAAAAAAAATTTTACGCTTTATAAATCATACTGTTATATGAGAAATGATGAATATAAAATTTAATTGCTATTTTCAATATATGCATGGTATGTGTTTATTAAGTAATTTTTTTTAAAATTAATTAACATTCATGTTTATGTATATAAATTTTGTTTAATATTAATTATATTCCCAAAGTATATTTAAATAAATATATTTTTTATTTATTATTGCAATATTTATTAAAAATATGTAACATTTTAAAATATTTTTTTATAAACTAAATAATGTTATAGTTGACGCTTATTATAAGTATATATTATATATTTTTTTATAAATATAATTTATATCAAAATTGCTATTATATTTTATATACAATAAAATTAAATACTTTGATTGTGTATTTTAGAAAAAGAATCTATTTTATATTTACAGTTAATTACATCGTTCAATTAAATCAATAGAAATGCAATGAAAGTGTAATTGTAGGGGGAAAAAAAAGGAGTCTGGTTAATAAATATATAATAACGTAAAACGTAAAGGTAAAGAAAACGTCATATCGGCAAATATATTATTATATATTATATATATATATTGCATAGTTGCAAAGTTTAAATGTCAAAGAAGACAATATTGATCACATTGCGTTGTTTTGTTTCTAAAGTCTTGGACACGCCATCTAAAAATTTATAAAACAAATATCACAAACAATATTATGATGTTAAATATATTTTGTATAAACATCAGGCAACCTTAAAAGATGTTAAAAATAATTGCAATCATCATTGGAGCTATTTTTTCTTGTATAAGGAAAAATTAAAATTATATAATTTTAATTATTATTTTATGAAATAATAAATATTATATTAGTGGAATGAAAATTATTTGCTTAAAAATTGCCTTAAAATGAATATAGAATTGCAATTACAATTTTATATGTAGTAGTGGCAGTAGGGTACCGACCTTATATCTCAAAAACTAGAAGTGTTTTGGGTCTTAATTTGGTGTCATTGTGTAGCTAAGGGTCACACCTAGCCGAGATAAAAATTTCATGATGTTTGACCGTCTCGAAAAAAAGAAAAAATTATTGGCATTAACATTGGGCCTTATGGGCTTAAAATTTCAAAGCATCATATAAAATTAATTTGCACAGTGTCCCCCCACAATTTTTATATATTTGAAATTGTCTCAAGCTGAAGTATCACTGTGCAAAATTTCAGATTTTTTTGACGGTAAAAGTTTGAGTCTAATGACCGACGTCGGTACCCTACTCCCTTAAAACTATATTTCCATTCTATATTCGATTACGAGTGGTTACATTTATAGAAAAGTCGACGCTATAATGTGAGTCACTAATAGCATGGGACGGTATGGGAAAATAACACATTTTACCAGTTTAAAATAATTAACGATAATTTGAAGAGCATTGATAGTATTGATACTGCTTACAGGTTGAATTAGGTCTTCAAGTATGTGAGAAAAATAGCAATAAAAAAAATTAAGTATCTAATTTTCCAAATATATTGCCCAAAATCACGTTGTTCCTATGTTGAGCAATGTTATTCATTTGTTCTAGTTCGGCATTGAAGAGCATTCATTATGACGTCATGCACATACATACCCTATAAGTTACAAGTTACCAATAATATGCTCTTTACAAACTAAGAAAATATTATATTGAATATAATTTATATTCTAATACAATAAATAAATATAATAAATATAAAGCATAGAAAAACAATAGATAATAATTCAAAGCAATAAAAAAAAATGTTTAAAGTCTTTGGTTTTTATTACTTTACAGCAAACAATGTTTTATTCCTAATCCGTTAATCTTAGCACATTTTATTGTTTTATTTTTCAAGAACTCCTAATATAAATATTGGACTTTTTTATTGTATCTTTGCACTGTAATATTGTTCTCAAAAAAAAAAAAAAAAAAAATGTAAATTAGCAAATATATTGCAACCAAAATTACTTTAATAATTTTTAAACTTTATTTTATTATAAAATATTCAAAAGAAGATTATTTTATGTTACATAATATACATACAATTTTTTTTATTTATTTATTTCAGCTAAATTCAATTTGAAGTGCAGAAGCAAAGTTGCTTCACTATATCTTGACTGTTCAATTAAAGTTTTCACTTGTTACTATAACCAGTACCAAAATTGTTTCGCGCTACTATATTAACTGCTTAAAACTGAAAGAGGTAGATATTTACTTTTATTTTTGATAGGTAATAATTAGAAATCGTAAATAATAAAGAAACAAATGGGACGTAGTTTTATTACGTTTGGCATTTTAGCATGCCAGTTTTTTTTTTCTTTTTTTTTTCTTTTATCTTTTTAAACAAGTCTTTTATTTTAAAAGAAATTTTGAAATAGATTATTTTACAAGTTCTCCAGACATGCAATAGAGATACATTTTATAAATAATGGTAGTTAATTTTTATAGCCTTTTGCATACCTTAAATTATATGTGTATATATACTCTAAAAAAAACAACTAAAAATATTACCAGTTTTTTCAAAAACCTGAAAGAATGCAATGAAATGACGAAAAACTGAGCTCTTTTTAAAGGTGAATTCCCCCCCCCCCCCCCTATAGTATACAAATTTGAATTAAATTTACTGATTTATTTTATTTCTAATTTTTCATAAACATATGAAGTATGGGTAAATTTTGAAAATTATATCCTGAGCGAGAAAGAGAGAGAGAGAGAGAGAGAGAGAAAAAGAGAGAGAGAGAGAAAGAGAGAGAGAGATATATAGAGAAGGTCACCCCTAAACCTTAAATAAAAAAGAAATAATATAATATATATTCGTAAAACACTTGCAATATTACAGTACTAAGATTGCCGAAGTAATATGAAGTACTATACGTATAAACTGTATATTCTATTCATCTCATCAATTCTAAAACACTAACACCTTATAATTACTAGGTTACTCATGCAATAACCACACTTGTCTTTAAATAGCAAAGGATGATGATATATTATTATAACTATCTTAAGGCTATTTTAATAGTTCTATAATAAAAAATAGACATATGTTTTGATCTAATCTAGTACGCGAATATGTATATATAAAAAACACATGCAATTATATGTGTGCTTATATATTTTACTGAAAGGTATTCCTAATATGGTATGATTACACCTTGCCTTTTTCAAACATGTACTACATAGTGATTTTTTTATTTTTTTTTTTATTTGAGCTTTAATTTATGTACACAGTGGTAATAAGATAAAATATAAGTTAATATTTTTAAATATATGTAAGGTAAATTAAAGGCATAGAAAACATGAAACAACGTGTTCTTTTTAATCATTAAACACAAAAAGGGATCTACAAAATTGATGCTAAATTTTACCAGAATGTAAATATGGCTCCACAAGTGAGCGTGAAAAAATTTTAAAGTATGCAATTTGCATGAATGTTTCTGTTTATGACGTCAGAAACAGGCAACAATTAGTAAGAAAATGTTGTGCGCATGAATCGAAATTTCCTGATTAACTGCTATATACGGTGTTACAGTTAGGTTTTAAGATCAATTAATATTATTTATGTTAGTCCCATCAAGTGTTTTATGATGTAAATGCTAGTGTTTTCATGTTGTCTATGCCTTTAATGATTTTTTTTTAATAACAATAAATTTAAATATTTTTTTATGTTGTTATAAAATTGAATACTTTTGTAAAATAGTTCAAAATTTTAATTGCGTAAAACTTATTAGAAAGTTTATTTGAATAGCCATCAATAATTTATTTATCAAATGAATTGATATTATTATTTATATACATACGATATTTTATTGGAATTAATGGCTTACGGAAACGTACGGATTGCCAGTAAAATATTTAACTTTTAATTATATAAAATTTTGTTTTTAATTGTACTCTTCAAAAATTGAATGATAATCAAAATTTACAGCTGCAATGGTTAAAAAATACAAACTATTTATATGCAGCTTGTTAAGTGCATTAGAACCACAACATGCACATTGAAATAAAAATCATTACCGAAGAAAAAGTACTGAAGTCAAATTGGTATTAATATTTATATTTTAAGGGTGTTGCAATTTGTTACAAAGCAAATATGGATTTGTGTTTTTTTTTTTTTTTTTATATAAGTTTAATTTATGCAAAAACGCTTTTAGTTCCCTGATCTAGCTGCATAAATTTTCACATAAATAATACTATACTTGTAATAGTATGTTTTTGTTTTATTCTGATTAAAACTATAAATCTTTGAATATAAAAGCACTATTCACAAATAAATAGATAATATCTGTAATACAGAAAAAAATAGATAATAGGAGCAGTAGGTGCACTCAAAACTATTTTTATTCAAAGAAATATATAAGTGGACCACTTGCAATGAATGAATTATTTAAAAGTCCAACATTCTTAATGCATATCTTAAAAATTGTTATCATAAATACATTACAACTATCAAAAAAACTTTCATTGCAAGTGGTCCATTAATTTGCATTATAAAATTTTAAAACGCTTTTTTTTTTAAACTTATGCCATTAAATATTATATATGATAAATTTAAAGTTAAATACAAAAGACATTACTAAAAATGTACAGTCGATATTTTTTTCATTGTAGCTGCAAAATTGTTGGAGTTTAAAAAACGTAGTCAATGAAGTGAAATTCACGGGTCAAATTTGTTAACTTAGGTTGAAATAATTTGTTGATATATACAGATATATTTTTTTTCTTTTGATCTCCCTCCAACTGTAAATAACTCTTATTGGTCAATAATTTTACTATAGAACACCTCTCATTGGTCAATTATTTTAGTTTTGTTCATATAAAATATTGTACTTCATTTATTTATATTTATTTTCAATATAATCAATTTATATTTTATATGTTACCAAACATTTAATTTTTTTTTTTTATGTTTTAAATATATGGAACACTGAAGTAATAGGAAGTAAACTGTAATTGTTTTATGTGCTTGTTTTATTTACAATATAGTCATCATTATTTAGACTAATTTAGAGGCCTTAATTTTTGAAGAAAATTCTTAACGCGTGTCACCTGCTGTGGTGAATTTTAACCATTGAAAAGAGTGCTGAAAAACGGCTGAGAACACTGATTTCTTTACCGATGCAAAAACTTCTTTTATTAAGAGTTTTTTGAAATAACTACTGAAGTAAGAACTTAAAAAAATTTAGAGAATTGTAAACATATATTTTTCTATATTTTGAGCTTTAAAATAATAATGATAATAAATAAAAAATGATACAAAACAATGCATGGATGAACATTATAAGAAATATTTTTTAAGTATTTTTAAATATTTATAGGTTTTTTTTTCTCAGTGTAATAAAATTGTAGCAAAATATAAAGTTATAAACCTGAAATTCTAAAAAAAAAAAAAAAAAAAATTACCTTTCCTAAATAAGATCTCTGTATCGACATGATATACATAAAGAAATGACCTCAAACGACCTTGACTTTTTTTTATATATGGTCCAAGTTTTTTTTTTTTTTTTCTTTTTTGTTTACAACATGCCGCTAAAGCCACGAAAACTTTTTTTTATGCATAATCTTTACCAAGGAGTATTGTTTGCCAGCTTACTCAGATATTTAAACCGGTCTTTAAATCTATCAAGATATAGATTTTATTATTATTACTTTTTATAACTACATTTTTGTCTTATTATTTCAAAGGATATATTTAGCACTTTCAAAGAAAATAAAAATATAACATATTTTTAGGAGATTTAATTCTTTTAATTTTAATATTTTTGTCCATACAATCTATATTTATTTTATTTACAATCTTAAAAATAAAATTTTTAATTTTTATTAAATATATTTATCAATATATATATATAACATTAATTTTATGATAATTTTAAAATAAAATAATTTTCTTTTTATAGATTATTGTTTACTTTTTATAAAATAAGTTTATTTAAAAAATTTAAAACAAAATTTGAGATTCCAAATTGGAAATATGTTGTTATATTTGGATAATTGTCCCAAGGTAAAATGTTTTGCAAATCAAGTAACCCGCTGTTAAATGAACAGAAACTTATTAAAGGCTTAAACAACATGTGCGTTTAAATGAATAAACACGAAATGTGATCTTCAAAACTGATGACAATTTTTACCAGAATGTTAATGTAGCCCCACGAGAGAGCGTGAAAAAACTCTAAAGTATGCAATTTGCGTGAAAATTCATGTTTATGACGTTAGAAACATGCAAAAATTAGTATGAAAATGTTGTGCAGGTTGCATAAATCGAATTTCCTGATCACTGCTACGGGGCTACTGTTGGATTTTAAGACAAACTAATGTTAGTTATGTAAATCCCATCATGTGATATAAATGCTTGTTTTTCTCTGGTCTATTCCTATCAGTTATATTATTTAGCAATGGACAATTCAACTAAAATTGTATTTTGTAAGTTTTAAAATAAATGTAAATATATACTATCCAGTGCTAATTTCAACTTTTATTTCCCCCCATTTATCGGAGTGTCTCTAAAAAGTTAAAATATTGGTACTTTTTGTTATTAAGATATACAAACAAAATAAATGTTAGTCAAATTTTTACTTCCTTCAAGAGATATAATGAGAATGAGATGTATAACAACTCTGATAATGTATGGCTAGGAAGATTGTATTTTAGAGCCCCTGTAACTTTATTTTATTTATGTTATCAAAATATTTACAAGTACAATCTGAAGCACATTTGTAACCATCAGAAAAGCTGAAAAATTTATCATTATATAAAACATTAATAGAGATGGCTGAAAATGAGGTCCAATAATTAGACATAAGTTACGATTTTTTTTTAAATTTTTGGTTCACGAGATCTGGTAAAATAATTTTAATAATTTCTTTCCCATTCATAAATGGTCATGATGAGTTTTGAGTTTTTCTTTTTCTTTTTAGAGATATGACTGATACGAGCTCTTTAAAAAATTAATTTTTTTTAACCAAATTGTTATACAGACTTGACAAGCTAACAACCTTATAAACAATAGCTTGTGTAATGGATATTTTACTTCATGACCATATTATAATAATGATGCAAAACAAATGTCTTTATACAGAAGTATTTAAGTTAAGCGGTAAATTATGCTCGTGACTTGATTATTAATTAATTAATGTCGATGTGACTTCCTAATCAAGTAGTTTTAGCTTATTGTTTCTCTCATTACCATATTACATTTATCATTAATGCTTGATGAATTACAATGTATAATTAATTGTAACGTCAAATATGTATATACTGTATAATATATAATTTTTTTAGGCAGTCACGATGTTTCTTTGATTTATTGTTTTACTTTTCTCTCTCTCTCTCTCTCTCTCTCTCTCTCTCTCTCTCTCTCTCTCTCTCTCTCAATCTCTATGTTACTAGAATAGGTAATTCTCTAATCAAACAGCAATTGCAAATGTTATAACATAAACCCCATCATGAAATAAAAACAATAAAATTAATTAGGTAAAAAAAACATATAATCTGTAAAATGTGTATCTTATCTTATTTGGAAAGAAGTAAAAACGTTATTATACATTCTTTTGAAATATGCGTGAATTTAAAGAAATTTTGTTGATATATTATATTTATATATTTTTTATGAATGTATGGTATCTTGGATATAATCAGTCTTAAAAAAAATCTTACGTATTTTCTAAATAAATATTTAGTGTAAAAAATATATATCAATTAATTTAATTTTTTTTTACTGAATCAGCATTCTTGTATTAAATTTTAATAAGCTTTGTCAAGTTTTTATTATACCTTTTCAAATAGTTTATCAAGATGATTTTGATAGAAAGTGTCATATTTTAATCCATTGAATTGTCACTAATCCATAAATTGACAGGTGGTACAAAAAAAAATTATCTTGTTATTATTATTATTAGGTGCTATCAGCTATCAGCATTAAAAATTGACTAGAAAAATTGTCATATTTAAAAAAACTTAATAATTTTGGATTAAAATTTTAATTTAAATGATTATTTATTTTATTTTATAAGTTATTTGTTAACAAATAAAAAAAAATCAATATATAAATTACAAAATATTATTATTGTTAAATTATTTTTTTATAATTATAATAATAACACGCATTTACTATTAATTGAAACTTCCAACTTTATATTTCTGACAAGGATTAATTATAATTTATGCTATATGATTTCAAAGAATAATTAAATAATGAAAATAATATAATGTAGAATCGGCTATTCAAATTCGAGATATTTTTACGTTTTAAATGCCGTCATTATAGGTAAATTTTTTATCTGTTGTTTTTTCTAATAGATTTCTCCCTATATGATTATCTTAATAAATTAAACATCATTGTGTTGATTAAATTTATTAAACCACTAAGAAAAAGTATTAATTCAATAAGATAACATGCTAATAAAAATCGGCATGTTTAAAGACGTTTTTCTCCGAATTTATTGTTGTATTCTAGTAATAAATAAAACTTGCGTGTTACAAAAAACAAAGAAACCGTTATATAAGAATATAATTTTAAATTAAGAATTTGCAGTCAATGTGCTAGTAATTTTTTATTCGTGAAATCATTATTCAAAACATATTATGTTACATGTATTGTATAAAAAAATTAACACATACAAAATATATAGTAATATAATAAAAGATTGTGAAGGAGATGAAACAAAAATTAATAAAATTATTTAAAAGGGTCCGGAATATTGTATTCCTCAATTATATAATGTGCTAACATCTGATATTAAACAATGTGCATCTTATTTATTATTAAAAAAGTAATACAGAAACACTTACTTGAAAATATCTTTTACAGTGTATTTGATTGGCAGCTAATAATCTTAAATATAATTGATCTGGAACAGGACATAATTTTACAATATTTAATTGTTTTCTTTGTTGTATGTATGTTTTGTTTTGACTTGTCTTGTTCTACTCTGCAAAATACATTTAATAGTATCGTAAATAAAGTTTCTCAAATTTTATATAGAGTAACTTTTATTTAAATTTGCGTAATAGATTTTTATTTTTTCACGTGTATTCAATATTTATCAACATTTTTATTTTCTTTGTTTTAGTTTCGATGTTGAGAATGGAGCTAGCCCTGGACGCAGTCCGCTGGACGGCGCGTCCCCCTCAGCTGGACTCGTACTGCAAAATTTGCCTCAAAGAAGAGAGTCCTTTTTATATCGTTCGGACTCGGACTTCGAAATGTCGCCAAAATCCATGTCTAGGAATTCATCCATCGCTAGCGAGAGGTAAGTTTTATTATTTTATAGAATTATGTAGTTAAAAAGTTATAGGAATAACTAACCATCCACATAACCCCCTGTTTATTTAATTGTTTAATGTCTTACATAAGACTTTAATCTGAAGCCGTAGTTATAGGTATTTTAATAAATGATGCTGCACTAAAGCACCGATACATATTTCATTTTGTCATTCTGAAAGCTTTACACCGTGTATATTTACACCGTGTACCGTAGATTTGAAATATCAGTAAAATATAAAAATTATAAATAAATATACACAAACAAATTTTATTAAAGTTACTAATTTACTATAAATTTATTTTTAACAATTATTAGCAATATTTAAAGTATTTAAAAAAATGTTGTTTTTTATTATTGTATTTGAATAATATATTAATTTACAAAGTAATCAAAATAAAATATAAATTAATTATTTATAATAATTGTTTTATAAATTATAAACGTAAATCGACATAATATTGATTAGTAAATGATAATGTATATCTGTTTCTAAACAACTCTTAACAGATACTTAAGTGTTGAGATTGAAATTTTGAGTTAATTTCTTTTCTATCGTTCTATTAGTGTATACTATCATAATACGGAATACTACATAATACTTCAGTGAACGATGACATTCAATCAACTTAAAGAGAGTGTATATTATCTTAATTTCATCACAAATTTATCAATTTCATATTCTTAAATGCGACGATTTTTGTACAGTGAAACATTAGAATAAAGTATCTTCAAAAAAATATAAATTTTGGGGGATCACAATGCTAAATTTTAAATTATGATTTTTTTTTTTTTTTTTTTTTTTTTTTTGAAATTATAGGTCTATAAGAGCTCATATTAATTTCATTAATTATTTTCTCTCTTATCTGATAGTCATGAGTTATAAATTTTTTAACATAGGTAGCTGTTACTATTAACTTTCAAATGGCATCATAAAGTTTCGAAATTTTCTTTTTAGATTTTAAGATACAAAAGCCATCTGAATACAAACCTTTAAATGTGTCAAATTTTATTGAATTATTTCATGAAAAATAAAATACTAGCAGTAAAAATTTGAACTCCTTTTAGAAAATATAATAAAATGTGCACACAAAAAACCAAAAACCAAAACGGCATTATATATAATATATATATATATATATATATATATATATATATATATATATATATATATATATATATATATATATTTAATATGCATATTGCTGTCACTTATCATTGGAGATAAGAAAAATAAAAGTGGAACTATTTCGAAAACTTCATAACAAGCTTCAACACTTACAGTGTCCTTCAAGACTTGCAATTATATATATATATATATATATATATATATATATATATATATATATATATATATATATATATATATATATATATATATATATATATATATAATATATATATATATATTATATATATATATATATATATTTAATGTTGAGAAAATACTTAAGCTTTCTTGGCTACTTTTTAATATGAAATTAAATAGCAAAGCTTAGTATTAAATTGAACTTAATACTACAGATTAACATGGAAAAAAAGTCCTGCTTTATTTTACTGAAGTACACTTTGCGAAACTATTAATAGCTCAAATATTTCCATTATGAAAGTTTATTTTATATTTACTTCATTTTGTGACAAATAAAAAATGTATTTAGTAAAATAACATTGGTGCCTATTTATTTCAATTAACAAATCGTAATATATTTACAAAGTAACGTTTTAATTTTTTATAATAAATTCCTCCCCCCTCAGATATGTGATTTAAATATTTATAATTTCTTATCGATTTATAACAATGCTTGTTTTCGGTGATGACGTGGAATTATTAAAATGCGCGTATAAGTAAAACTCAACCTGCATAGTATTCTATTCGTATAAGCATTGCGGGACCAATAAGCAATTTGTACTAATAAGCGATTCTCATGAAAGGAAACAAAAAGTACTGCAGTGAGACGGGTAAATTTAAGTGACACATACCAAATGTTTTTAGCTGTAAAAAAAAAAAAAAAAAAAAAAAAAAAAAAAAACATTTATACTGTTTTTACAGATTAATAGCTGTAGGTTTTTCGTATATTGTCTTGGTTAATTCAGTGATAGGGGATAGGGGTTTTAGCCCCGACTGCACCTTTTGCGCCTATTATGCCATAAATATGGTATTCATTTTATATTTAAAAAGCATTGATATGCAATTAAATACTGTTTGATTCGTTTCAAAGTTAAAATTTTTTTTTTTAATTTTAAATTTTATTATTATTATTATTTTTTATTTTTACTGTAACGCATATCTAATCTTTAACACTCATAAGAATGACGCACTAAGATAGATGGAAAATGTCAAACACACTTTACGCTCAAAACAACAGTTAAGGCACTAGATAAATCCCATAATGTATGAAAGTATGTTCAGGATAGGGATACAAGTGGAAAATTAGGATTGAGAGATAGGCAGCTGTGTGTATATTAAAATACTTCTGAGAATTCATTTTTTTAGAAAATTTGCTCAGAAAAAGGGCAACATTACATAAAAATTGTGTAAATTAATATACAATATTTTTACTATATGTTTTTAATCTCTACTGCAAGCATATATTTGTGCCTATTAATCGTTAAAATGTAATTGTGTTTCAAAGTTATGAATATTTTTATAAAAAAAGTCGTGTTATTATTTTCAAGTTATCAAACTTACTTAAAACTTAAAAACGAGATTTTTTTTTTTAACTTTTTAATATCCTGATATGCTTGCTACATTTTTATATTGATAAAGATCTAATTCATGTATCTTAACATCACTACATTTCAACACTGGACCATGCACATGCGAAGCAAACCCCCCTGACGTGATGAAATCTGACTTAAGACTTTGGCAAAATCACGCGATCTTATACACTGTAAAACAAATAATTATAAATCTGTTACTTCAATAATTAAAAAAAAAAAAAAAAAAAAAAAATCGTATAATTGTTTTACTGTTCAATTTAATTACTTTAGATTCATTGAAGTAATATCTAAAACAACATAATTTTAGTTCATACTTTTAATGTTTATTTAATTTTCAGTAAGATGTACCTAAGACGTTTAGGGTCACCAAATTTCCTTTTCTATTTTTTTTTTTTTTTTTTTTTTTTTTAATTTGCTGCATTTAAGTTAAAAATATTTAAATGTGGAATACTGAACACACTTTTACGTGTTTTAACGTAATCTAATTTTACGATTATTTTTCTCCGATAAACCTATTAAGTATTAAATAATATTTTCTATTACTATATTTTTTTTTCTTAATAAATTATCGATTATATATAACCGAGCCTAGTGGCGCAGTGGTATGCGTGCTGGTCTGATGTGCGAGAGGTCGTGCGTTCGTTGCTTGGTGGGTACCTGTCGGCTTTTTCAGAGGCCGTGCATATGGTATGCACCGAGTGCGCACTCATGTTCTCTGCACGTTCGTGCCCGTACGTTTGCCAGTGAATCACAGGTAAAACGGTAGGAGAGATGTTTAGGCTTGACAGGTCTATTCATGTCTCCGGCCAGTCCTGGCAGTGGTGGTAGTGGCCCACGCCAAGTCAGAGGTATCTCGGGACGGTTCACCAATCCACCTCATCTCACTCATTTCTATTAAATCACACGTTGTTGGGTATAGCCTGTTGTGTGGTATAGAACTCATTTTCATTTTATTTTCAAAATTAAATTTCATTATTGTGATATTGTGGAATTTTATAAATTGTTGGTATTAAAATAGTTTTAATTGCATAGATTCAAATCAATATAATTAAATCTCTTTTCATGCTTAATGCATTGAAATTATCGATTCAAATAAAATGAAAAAGTCTTCGTTTCATTTTACAATGAAAAAAGTGAAGTAAAAATATATTTTATGATCCACTAGATTCGTATATGAAAGAAGGATTTTTTTTTATCACTGTATAATTTCCTCTCTAAGGTTGAAGCCTCCTCAATGACAAATTACTGTGTATGACGTCACAGGGACAAAAAAATATTTATATATATCATACGTCCTATTTTTATAACCTGCGTACTTTTTTTTATGTAAGAAGCAACTGTTCTTAGAACTGTTCTCTTTATTTTCTATGTCTTTCAATTGCTATTATAAGTAAATTAGATAACTTTAAATTCAAGTGCACTTACGTAAATATAATTATGATTTTCTTGGGAATTGTTCTTTTAAATGCAGCATATTTTATAAATATTTCTCTCTCTCTCTCTCTCTCTGCTAGTCTCTTTTTCATTTTTCAATGAATATACTATTTTTTTCGTTCTTAAAATTTTGAAAAAAAAAAATCATACACATACAAAAATATATTTAAACATACAAAATTTGAGTTATATGACAAAAAAAAATTTGATGAGCCATATATATTACAAAAATATATTTTTAATTAATGTGAAAGGTTTTTATATAAAGAGCCGGCCGGTACACACACACACATTTACTGTATATATATATATATATATATATATATATATATATATATATATATATATATATATATATATATATATATATATATATATATATATATACACACACACACACACACACACACACACACACACACACACACACACACAACACACACACATGGTATTGTAAAATCTCTTGAAGAGAGCTGAACGATCGATTTAATGACGTCATCAGAGGATATTTCGTGTATAGTAGACTCCAACTAAAATATTGGAACTCTGACGTCATTACTAACCAATTGTATGATAAACTTAAAGATGAACTACTCGAGTATGTACTTATAAGGTGTTTATTATAAAATGTGTATGTTATATAAGTAATGATTCTAAGTTGCAAACATTGTTGACTCTTAATTAAATCTAGATCGGTGGATTTATAATAGCTATATGAAAAGCACGAGGTTTTAAAAGAATTTATCTTAAATCGCTCTCTTTTAATGTGTATATTTTTATTCCTATTAATAAATTTCCCTTTTGCTATTTAATTCTTCATTTAAAGTATTTCTACGTATGATAAACCAAATGCACCAAGTTGCTGATATATTTTGTAATTAACGAATTACACTCAAAATTCCAATATCGTTCTAAATTTAGTGTTTAAATTAATATTTCCTTTTTTCTTGCCAATTTTCCCCGTGAAACCCCCTCCCCTAATTTAAAGTCATCTAAAAAAGCAGATCCCGTAAAATTATATATAAATACGGTAGATGCCGTTGTACAAAATTGAAAGTAATTGTACGGAGAATCGCAGTCTTAACCCAGTTACTGTTTTATGCCGTGAAAAAAACTGCAGTTGCTGTAGCAAAAGAACTACGGAGTTGCACGTTTGTTTCAGTAAGTCGATTTGACCGTATTTTTACGGTAATACGTTTACAAAATCAGCAAACGCTATTTTTTTAATAAAACGGCGCATCCCTTAATTCTCCGTTATGTTACTTATGCTGTAAAAATCCTGTAAATTTTCGGATCGTTATATATAACAGTGTAATTGCCATCCAAGAAACATACAGTTTTACGTGCCCAATACATTCATGGTGGTACATCAAAATCATAATATTAAGTTAGCAACTTGATTATGAGTTTTTATAAACAATGATATATTTTCTAATTCAATCAGTTCAGTCTTAAATTATGTGCTTTAAAAATATATTGCACTTTTAATTGTAAAAACAATAGTACTTAAATTGAAAATATTTTTTAAAGAATTTCTTTCTTATTAAGATATTTTGTAACTCATACTTAAACATTACTTAGACACAAGACATTGTATTGTTATACTAAATGTAGTGTTACTTTTATAGTCAATAAAATAAAGTCTATCTCAAAAGCAAAAACATGCGTTGGAAAAAATTACAGGAAAAAAATATAATTAGCAACAACAATTAAAAAGAGAGGAAGGTGCGTAGAGCGGGAGAAAGAGAGAGAGAGAGAGAGAGAGAGTTTGGAATGCATATTTTACTAGACTAAATATTTCATAATTTTAATTTCTTTGATGAACATTTTGCCAACCCTTTATTCCCCCTTACGAATCGGACAGTGCAATTTTTTCCATTATTTTAAGCACAAAAACTTTTATTCTTTTCTTTTCATAAATACATTGCAATAACAAATCAAAGAAATTGAATTCAATTCTCTCTCTCTCTCTCTCCCTCTCTCCCTCTCTCTCTCTCTCTCTATCTCTCTCTCTCTCTCTTTTTAATAGCTCCATTCCTAGAAAAAAGTAGACAAAAATATTCCATTAAATAGTTTATTTTTAGTTTGTATTGTATTAAAGAAAAAAAATCATGGACTGCATGTATTATACAATAAAAGAAAAATAAGAAATTAAATTATTATAAAATTGTTACGTTAGAATAGAATTATATAGTAAAAAGTATCATGTTGTGATATTATAATAATACAGAAATTTATCGAGTAAATAATAGACAAAAAAACAAACTAGGTAGGTGGTATAGAAAAGTGTATAATTTTTTTTACTACATAATGTTACACATTTTTACTAAACAGAAAAAAAAAATAAAACTTTGTTCTTTTTAACCTCACAACAGGTGTTTTGTATTTCCGTGTTAGTTTCACGTTTTACCACCAGACTTCATATAGACAGTGCCTCGTTCATATTTTAGATACAAGACAGCGCTAGCTTACATTTTCTCATTGTTTCATCGATCTCTTTTCCCAGTAATATTTTTATTTATATTTCATATAAAAAAAATTTGGTGTATATATATATTTAAATGAGACAGGATTTTTTAAGTCAATAGTTCAAATCAAATCTATAGACAATAGGGGTCTAAAAACTAGTTTGTAATGCCTTTTGCTTATTGATTAATGATTATATTACAAAAGGTGAATTAAGTCTATATTCTTGATTTATATATTATTATTATTTGCATAATTTGATTTGTTAAAAGCTAATATAACCATCAAGCTAGCTAAAAAAAAAAAAAAAAAAAAAAAAAAAATTAAGACGGCTCTTTTCCTTACGTTAGTTTATTTTTAAAAATCAATCAAGAACTGTATATATAGAAAAACAACGTACGTACTATATTTATCTATAAAACACGTGCAGAAGTCACATAGTCAATATCTATAACATAAATTTGTAAAATTTATAAAATGTTATGATTCTTGTAAACTTAATAATTTTTAAAGTCACTTGGAAATTTTAATTTTTTTATTTTTAATTTTTTGAAAACTATTATTGTTGTTTTCTATTAAGCACTATTCACATGACGCGTAAATTTGACGTGCGTCAACGTGCGTCGACGCGCGTAACAAAGCTGGAACAATGTAAACAAATGGAGCCGTTCACTTGTAATTTTCAAAAACCATGTGAACGGCTTCATTTGTTTATATTGTTCCAACTTTGTTACGCACGTCGACGCACGTTGACGCGCGTCAAATTTACGCGTCATGTGAATAATACTTTAGTGTTAAACCCTGTTTTCTTGCACCAAAAAATGCGCATTGCATTTGAATAACCAAAGTTGATCGTCATTTTAGTAGCAATAAACAGGGTTTACGAACAGCATTATTGTAATATGCAATATTGTTGAATATTTATTATTATACCATTTTAGAAATATTGCATACCAGTGTTATTTTTTAATTGTTTGTCCATTAATATTTTTATATTATCACACTATTCATATTTTCATATTACTTTGATCAGCATCGATTATGTATCACAGTTATCCTTGCAAAATGAAGCTTCAATATATTTATTATCCATCCATGAGAGAGAGATAGAATAATATAGGTTTTAAATTTTCAACTAAAAAGTTTACCAGTAAACCCACACGGACACTAAAATGTCAAGCTTGTATATAGAAAGTTCTACGAAGTTTTAAAATAAAAAAAATAAATCGTTTTAAGTTACAAAAATAAAAGGTTAATTAACTTGATTTTCGATTTCAAAGGGGTTTTATTGTAAAAAGGTTCAAAAGGTTAAGTCAGCCTTAAAGTTATGCAACTTGTTAACTCTCAACGTAAAGCAAGTAACATACTATTTAGGCGGTTTATTTTTGTATTTTATACAATAAAGCGTAAAGCTTATTTTATTTTGAATTGAATTACCAAACGTGTGATTGCTGTAATTTTTGATACAATAATTTTAAATTACATTATATTATAATAATAAAACACTTTATAAAAGAAAAATACACACGTAAATACATATATATTTTGAAAAGTTTTTACTATATTTTACTGTAAACATTGTATTTTAACGTTTTAAGGCGGGATATCAGGTACTGCAGGATTTGAATAAACAAATTTAAAGAAAGAAAAATCTGAAAATTTGCACGGTGCTACATTAGGATATGGTATCTGCAAAAATGTAAAAAAAAAAAAAAAAAAAAAAAATGATGGGGTCACCATGCTAGATTTTTAATTATGATTTTTTGAAGTGTTAGTCCCATAAAAGCCCATGTTAATTTTAATAATTATTTTCTCTCCTATCTGATGGTCAATAGTTCTGGTAATTTTATCATAGGTATATATATAGCTGTTAAATGGCATTAAAAAGTTTCGAAGTTTTTGTTTTAAATTTTGAGATACAAGCCATCTAAATACCCATCTAAAACCCTTAATAATAATAATAGCCCTAATAGCTATCAAATCGCCTCCTAGTAAAGTATTGACAATGTTTTGGGTGGTGACAGAGTGCATCTATCTTGGCTGCAGTATGAGCCCTGTGCACGTGATAGCCCTCTATATCGTGTGTGGAGTTATAAAATCAAATAATAATAAGTTTCTTTAATAACTAAACATAAGAACTACTATTATTTCACAAGTATGGTAAAGGAACAGTTATCGGCAGACCCCCAGTTTTCGGCACTTTATTATTTTGTGGGAAAACCGCCCACAGCTGAGTTTAGAGAAAAATCAAGGAGGTAGGGGAGGTTTATATGTATGACACAAAAAATCATTAGCTCTCAGAATTGCATTTTTCTGGGGTAAAAAAAATGTTAAAGGTGACTGCCGAAAACTAGGTAGCGTGCCGAAAACTGGCACCTTAACCATACATGTTCTTGACCAGAATATATTACAACATAAATAAGTTTCCATACATATAATACTGACAATGTTATAGCATAGCATAGTTTTTTTCATATATCTAATGGAGCTTATCGGTTTATAGCGCGCGGGGAGACACGAGTAAAGCTGAGGGACCCCTAATTTAACATTACTCTTGCGAGGAAAAACTTTTTTTTTTTTTGTTTCTTTCTTTTTTTTTTTACAATTTTTTTAGAAAAATAGTCCAACAATTCCAAAGAAATTTAAATGAGAAATACTAGATATACTTATACATGTTTTAAGCCATAGAAATTATTAAACATTTTTTAAACCGATAACCTCCGTTTATTTTAATTACTTTTTAATATTTGTGAATAATGTTTATATTTTATTTAAATGTAAAGTTTTTATTCTTACTCTACATCTTCAAAAGCTAATTCATTTATATATTAAGATTTACATAAGAAAATACATATCCTTGTGGTATTATTTAATAATAATAATCTCTAAATTAATCAAATAGAATATATTATAAAAGGAAAATGGTGTACGTTTTATTTAATAATGAGAATTATATAATGTTACAGTTCAAACAAACTTTACAAATAATAATAATCTCGTAAAATTGTATGTGTGAGTTTATATGAAGTTTGACATGCTTTTATGTAGTAATAGGTATATAACTAATTAATTACTTTATATATCACTTCAAATCTAAACTTTTACTTTCAAAAACAGTCATCTCTCTCTCTCTTTTTTTTTTTTTTTTTTTTTTGTATGGTCAAACATACTTCCCATCAATATTTATAAAATCAGTTTAAAAATTGTATAACAATTTTGTTAATTAGTGTAAAATTTTCACGGTATGAAAATTTTTGTATGACAGATCAATGTTATTCAAACCATTACTCTATAATACGTATATATGGGAATAGTGAGGAGAAAAAAAATGTATTTATTTTATTTATTTATGATGATAGTGGAGTAATATTTTTATTTTTTATTTTATGTTTTTTTTTTTTTTTTTTTTTTTTTTTTTTTTTTTTTAAGTATAACTATAAATATGGTAATTTAGGTGAGCTCCTTTGCATTAAAATTTAATTATTTGCATAATTAGCTTTAGAAAAAAAATTGTAACAAAGCTTTAAGTGGGAGAAAAATCGGAATATTTACAGTGTTTAAAGTGACCGTCCAGGCCTAAGAACATGCTTTATTAATTCATTAAACACAAAATGGAACACCCAAAAGCATGTTCAAATTTTACTTTACTCAAATGTAACCGCGCAAGAGAGCGCAAAAAAGTTGTAAAGTAGGCAAAATGCACAAATTTTTGAATATTTCTGACGTCAGGTTTGTTTACATTCAATAGAAGAAGTTGTGCGAGTTGCATAAGCTGAAAATTTGATTGTACGTTTAGGGCGTCAAAATAAGGTTCTAGGACAAAATTGTTGTAGTTTTATTTTTTATTTTTTTGAGTAATGAAAAGTGCATTTTGTATGATGTGGACGGTTCCTTTAAGCATTGTCTAAAAATAAAACAAAATACATTTTAACAATTTGTAAAAAAAAAAAAAAAAAAAAAAAAAAAGTGATACACCCTTTGTTTATAGCATCACTAACCGTACTGTAACTATTCATTATAGTATTATCAATTTGTCATACCATACTTTGGTTCATTGCTTCATTAACACAACTATTAATATATAAAAATCACGTACTATAAGCATATTGTGTATAGTTTAAGCCTTGAAAATATTTTAGGATGAAAGATTAAGTATAGCCACCCACACGTAAGTTAATAACAAAGTATAGGAAAATATCAAGAGATTTTCAGTAAGAGAGTCCCTTGTGGAATTATAAAGGTTGACTTAATATTTTCACTAATTAATTTTGGCCATAAAATCTGTTAATTAATTAGCATCTTCATATTTCAAATATGATTTAACATACGCATCAGTGGATAAAATTAAAACTAAGCTACCGTGAATTTTAACTTTATAGAAAATATTACTTGTATTTAAGTTATAATTTTTTTAATTTTAGTCTTTTAACTTTTATTTAACAATTTTGTAATGTAATTATTATTCACAAAATAATTTTTAATATTTTTATAATTAAAAAGTAATATTTATATATAAAATTAAGTTATATATTTTTTTGTTATTCGTTTTATTAAAATTTTTATTTACATTATACATAATTTTTATAACTAATTATTATAAATAATTTGATCATATAGGAATATATAGTACAGAATTCGCAATTTCCTGTGTTCATGTGAGTCAATGGGTATGAATAGTGATCATCTATTTTTTACAAAATTAAAGTAAATAGTAAAAGAGAAGTGAGTTGTTAAAGAAATGATGCAGCTATAAGGGCGTATGCATTCATGTTACAGACGACGCCATTAGGGATAACTCAATAACATGGGTAGCATAGGAAAAAAAAAATCAATTTGCCAGTTTAAAAACACTATGTAATATTTTTGAGAGCATTGATGCTGTAAATATGTTGAATTAGTATCTCAAGTAAGAAAAATAATAATTACAAAAAATTAACCGATTTCCCAAAGAAAATTGGCTTTGAAATGAAGTTTGTCCTATGCTGAGCAATGTTATGCACTACTCCAGTATGGCCTCCAAGTGCAATAAATATGACGTCATCCGCATACACCCTTATATATACGACGTATACCGTAATAATAGTAAAGAAAATTTCTACAAAGTATTTTTGGAAATAACGAATAAGAAATTTAACTTCACTTCAAGTAACACTAATTAAATTGGCATTTAATACAGAAAATTAGTAAAACCATGTTTTCAGAAGCCATTAAATTATATATAATATATATATATATATATATATATATATATAGCATTTACTTATAAATAATGTATTTTCCACCAATAAATATAACATTCCAATATTTTGTAAGCTTATTTCCTTAATTAAAATATGTAATTATCAATGACATTTACTGTGTAGGTGTTTTTGAAGGAGTTCTCAAAATATATTTTCCGAGTTAAAACCTTTAAAATTATATCATCACTATTTTATTTTGCAGAAATATTATTATTTCATGTTCTAATTTTACCATAAAATTTAAAATATATTCAATAAATTTGTCTCGTGTATTATAAAATAATTTTCTTAACCAAGTTGTAATCAGAAGATGTCAAATGTAAACTTAATATTTATGGAGGAAGAAAGTTTTAATTAATTAGCAAGTTAACGATGAAAATACAAGAAAGAGAGAAAATGAATGAATGGTATTATATTCATTATTATCTTATTTTACATTGTTTGTTTCGATACTAATGAAAGGCTTAAATTAAAAATAAATAAAACGTTGTTTAAGATTTTAGCTTCCTTTTTTTTCTATTAATTTTTGTGCTTGCTGAAATCGTGTAAAGTCCTGTTTAAGTGAAGAAATATTTTAAATGTACGTAAATTAAATATATGATTACGTACAATTTCCATTTTAAAATCAATAAATATTTACGCAACCAAATTTATTTATGATATAATTATTGAATTGTATGAATAAGATGTCAAAGAGCACTCATAGTAAATTCATCATTTTCATGTTTCCAGCGTCAGTTCTGTATATAGCTTTCTTAATAATGGAGGTTACAGATTAAAAAAATTCTTTAAAAAGTTCTGTAGCTATATGGATACGTAAAAGTGTCTAGTATTTGTCATTTAAATTTCTCTGGAATCGGTGGAGTAGTTTTCCTAAAAATTGAAAAAAAAAAAAAAAAAAAAAAAAAAAAAAAAGTTTTTCCTTATAACTCTTAGAAGCATAATGTTTAATTAGGGGATAGGGGACCCTTAGCTTTCCCCGCGTTACCCCGTACGCTAAGCCGATAAAATCCATTATAATAATGTGTATTGTACAGATTCGGATATGAAACGCGGCCTAACACTGTTTGGCTCTTGTTCGCAGTCAGTTACTGTAAGATTTTTAGGTTGCCACACGATACACACTAAAAAATAGCCGTTGAAAATCTTGTACACAGTTTTGCAATGCTTTAAGTATTGTGGAATTAATGGTTATGACGTCACTAAACGTTGATATTTTAACAATAAAAACGTGAGTGACGTCTCAAACGTTGGGATTAAATAGAAAAATCATAGATTTGTAACGGCCAAAGTTAACGTTTATTTCATTGTGATTCTAGCGCTTTTAACGTCATTTACGCTTTTATCGTTAGATTGTCAACGTTTAGTGACATCATAACCGTTGATTCTACAATACTTAAAGCATTGTAAATATGTGTACAGGCTTTATTGTTTATTAAACTTTCAAGTGGGGTATAGCTTGAGTCGGATAGTGGTTAATCAGAACCCAAAAGTTAGTAAGCACTATAGCCTTCACATTCACAACGTGAGGGCTGAGAGAAACCAAGCTCATATAATAATAATAAAATCTATAGCAATTCTAAAAATCAGAAAAATTAAAGAGGTATTACGAATGTGGCCTCACCACCTCTGAGATTGCAGACGAGCACACTTCCACTGTAAACATATAATAATTAAAATATAAACTAATTAATTATTTGATATTAAAAGACTTTTCATTATAAGAAATAATAATAAAGTAAGTATTAGGTAAGAGGAAGGTTAAAAATACTGACTCGTGCTTGTGTAAAAACGTGTATACTATATTATATGTTTACTCTTGAGGTCAATATATTGAGTGTGTAAAGTCTGTACTTGATGTTTCTGATACATAAATGTTTGACATTAGCAAACCACGTAAAGTAAATTTATCAAAATCAAACATTCTATGCGGTGAACAAGGTGAAACGGTCTTGAGAACACAAAAACCTCAAAATATATTTCAAACTAAAGTGACCGTGTATTATGTAAATTTTATAAGGCTTTCGATTTATTCTTTCTTTTTTTTTTATGATTTTGATTAATATACTGATAAAAGTAAGCTACAAATAATGGTTTTCAACGTTTTTAATTTATCTTTGACATTTTAATAATTATCAATCCTAAAAATTATAATAAAAAAACTTAGAAGTTAAATGTAATGCATGTATTATTATTATTACAAATTCTTTAATAAAAATGCATTTGCCGTTCTAGTTACAGTTTGAAACATAAGGACTACACGGAAAAAAGGCGATTCCCATTGTCACAAATTTTGACATTATATTAAGCATTTATTTGTATTATTTACATAATTTTTAATGAAATAAATATTTAATTTAAAAAAAAATATCTGTATATTAAAACTAAATTTCAGCTTTTTATTTTTAAATAAATTATAGACTAAAATGTTTTTAGTATGTTTATTCTAGCTTTACCAGTAGGTACTAGGTATGTATTTTTGTAGTTTTTTTTTTTTTTTTGGTATTATATTTACGTTCTGCCCGGGACTAAAGGGAACACATACAAAACTTCCCCTATATTTCTTCCCTCAATTTTAGTGGCATGGGAAGCTTCATTGATCCAAAGTTTCTCCCTCTTTTACTCCTTCTCCTCTTTCTCTCTTTGCAATGTTCTCATCTTGTCAAAATTTGTTGGTCCTTTCTCTCTCTCTCTCTCTCTCTCTCTCTCTCTCTCTCTCTCTCTCTCTCTCTTCAATCACATTATCTCCGCTTTCAAATTTTCACCAGGTTATTTTCATTTTCTTATTCTGAATTCTTATTTGAATATACAATTTGACATATATATATATATATATATATATATATATATATATATATATATATATATATATATATATATATATATATATATATATATATATATATATATATATATATATATATATATATATATATATATTCATAAATTTTGACATATTTCTCTGATTCTTTAATAATAATTTTCCAAATAATTATTTAGGAAAGGAGAAATGATTTACTTAAATTATATTTTGCCCTGTTTGTTTTCGTATTATTTATTTACTTAAAACACACACAAAAAGATTAAGGAATTAAAAAACTACACATTGGCTCAATTATGCTGTACAGCAAAAAAACTTGTCACTGCTAAAAAAAAAATGATGCTAAGGTAATGTTCTATTTTACAACACAGGTAGAGAAGTTAAGTTCCAACTACAAAATATAACGTTGTCGATAATATGAAAAACATTTTTATTATTTTCGTATTATGTTATGAAAAATAAAGTTTTTAACTACAAATACTATATATGATTAGTTATTCAAAAGTAATTAAAGCAAACAATTCTGAATCTTTGTGTTATGATCATGGGGCTATGATACTTCAGTGTTATGCAAATTTAAATATTTAAATATATTTTATAGGGTAACATCGTGATTATTATTATTATTTTTTTTTAATCTAGTCCTTTTAAATCTATAAGACACTATAAAAAATTTCATTTTTATTTTTCTCTATTTGTTTGTCAGTGGCTGTAAACATTTCATAATGAGTGCGCGTATATTTACGGACTGCTTATGTTTACTTAAAAAGCGGAAAAGGAAGTGCCGGAAGAGGAAACCACTTGACGGTAAAAGTGGGAGTTGTCTCAGTCTAGCTTGCTGCTGGCACCAACTTTTCTCCCACTTTTACCATCACGTGGTTTCCTCTTCCGGGCACTTCCTTTTCCGCATTTTAGTAAACATAAGCAATCACTCTAAAAAACGGAAGAGGAAACCACGTGATGGTAAAAATGGGAGAAAAATTGCTGCCAGCAGCAAACTAGGCCTGAGCTAACTCCCACTTTTACCGTCACATGGTTACCTCTTCCGGCACTTCCTTTTCAGCATTTTGAGTAAACATAAGCAATCAATATAAAGGTAGATAGTATTGTAAAACTTTAAAGAATGGCAAAGAAAGAAAAAAAAAAAAAAAAAAAAAAAAAGCGAATCAACATTTGATTACTTGTTACCGATGGTTACGTTTACCCAATCCAAAACGTACTGGAGACCCCAATTTCCTATATTTCCTTTAGCATCATTAAGGGGTAATGGGTCACGCAGGAATTTCAAGCATTTCCACCTAGATGGCATTGTCATAGCTCAGGTAAAAGGGGGAAGGGGTGTCATACCCTGACGTCAACAAAAAGTGGAGTGAGTTAAAAAAATTGTAAGTTTATGACAAAGTTGGAGGGGATGCAAGACGGGGGAAAAAATAGCCCGGGGCTCAAAATTTGGAGACACATAGTCTAGTGGCTGTAGCGGTCTTTGTTTACTTTTTTCATGCATAGGTTTACCTTCATATTTTTTTTTTCATACCTGCCATCTGAAAAAAACGACCCAATTATCTTTTACGCGTCAATGATTTTGATAACTCGCGAAGTAACAGTCAGAGTGAATTAAATTCATTATATATTAGTTTCATTAAAAATCATGTAGATTTCTTTTTTAATCGAAGTTCTAGCATTATTTTAAATTAACTTATTCAAATAAAAATATTACGTAATTTTTATTACTTTTAAATCACGAAAGTTCAAATTGACGGTAGAACTTCGATCAAAAAAGTAATTTGCATGATTTTTATTAAAACTAACATCTGAAGTAAATTTGGTTTCATGTAAATGTTACTTCGCGAGTTATAAAAATCATTCACAGGTAAGATAATTGGGTTGTGTTTTCAGGTAACAGATAATCCCTTCTTCTATTGAAAAACTGCTCATTGCTTCCTTGCTTTTATACTGCACCTTTTTTCTCTCTCATCGTTTGTTTGTGTTTTTCATAGAGCTTGGAAAAAATTATTCAAAATTTTATTTTGCATCGAAATTAATATCAAGCACCGGACTTGGGTTGATTAGATGTTTTGCTATAGTGTTTTACGAAGCCGTAACATCGGCCGGTATAGGTAAAAAAAAAAAAAAAAAAAAAAAAAAAAAGTTACAAAATACTTCGGAATATTTTTGTGAGTATTAATTGTTGTAAGGTTTCCAGTATATGCATGCAAGAAAAATAATAATGATTAAAAAATAATTATAATAATAAATAATAAAAAATAAAACTAACTTTTATTTCTTAAGAAAATGATTGAAACTCACGTTTTTTCCTATATGCTGAGCAATGTTATTCATTGCTCCAATATGGCGTCGAAGCGCTTTCAGCAGGACGTTATGCTGAAAAATTGCGTCTTTTCTCTCTATTTTTTTAAATTTATTTATTCAAAGCCCTTTCATTTTTTTTTATCGCATATTTTAATTAAATCCTATTTCAAAAATGGCATCAATTTCCTTTATAGTTTTTGTCTGTCTATACTTTAGTAGTATTTTTTTTTATTATAATATTATATACGTTCGGGTTCGGGAATATACAACTTCAACTAAACTAAAATTGTTCCGTGTATATATATTTTATTTAGAATGAGAAGAAAGGTGTAAAAGTGTAAAGCAATACGAGCACTCAGGTAACAATGTAAATATTGCGAACTGCAGGCAGAGAAACCGGCCGGCCAGGCGGAGAGGCTGAAACAAGGCATTAAAAAAATACCTCCCTCCACTTTGAAGAATATGTGCTCTATGACAAAGTACTTGAAAAGTCTAATAGAGGCGCACTAATACTGCTGCATTAGAGAACAGTTTCAAAAACCTTAGATTTTTTTAATTATTTCACGTTCATCAATTTTAATAAAAAGTCATTTGCAAAAATATTTGTGTCCTAGTAAAGGTAATAAAATTGTCTAGCGGATAGACTAAGTCTCATAGTTTAATTCATACTTTTACTATATTTAATCATGCGCTGAAGTTAGGCTTATGATAAGTTAGAAAATATGCTTAAACTTCACTTAAAAAAATCATTTCAGAAATAATTTAAATTTCGGATTTATTCGTATCTAAAAAAAATTTAAAGTAGCCAGTGCCCTTAACAAAAGTATGCTTAATGCAACAGTATAAAGAAAATATTAATTTTTCAGTTATTTAAGGAGATGAATGCGTTTTAAATTGCGAAAATTAAAACTGCGATTAAATGCTAATTAAACGTAAATTAAATATTTTAATGCAATTTTATTATTTATTTTTTGATGATATTGCTATATAATAACAACTAAATTTTTTTAAAAAATTTTCACTCTGTAGCTCATTACCCCTTAAATTTTTTTTTTTTTTTTTTTTTTTTTTTTTGGGATATCGGTTACAGTTAAAACCGAAAAATTTAAATGAAGTTAACTAGATACACTTTTACATACTTTAAGCTAATAATAAAAAATAATGAACCAAAATAAGCAAGAAATATTTTAAGAGATAAAGGCCATTTCAATTCAATCTTTAAACAATAAACTAAATATTAATTATTATGCTTCCATCGCATATTTTAATATTATTTCAATTTTAATTAAAACGTCATCAAAAAGGTCTTTAAAAAAAAAATCCTTGCCCACATTGTGGTGTGACCTTTGCTTTTTACTGATGTTTTTGAACTTTATTTGGAAATAAACTGTAATATGTAGGGAAAAATGATAAAGAATAATAATAAAAAAAAAAAAATCTCCCCTATTTCTATACTACCTACGCTTGATTTTACCAAAATATAAATGAGATTTTTTGTGGCCCCCACATCACCAAACCACCTGTCACATCAATATAGAAATGAAAATCTCACAAATGTATCAATAATATTTTAGTTTTATTTTTAGACCATATTGAACATGATTAACTACAACCTTTTTATACGTATATAGTATATACATATATTTCTTTAGTTTTTAAATGATACACATATAAATGAAACATTCATAATTTTAATAATAATTTTCTAAATATACCCTAAATTACAGAGTAATAAATTTTTTTTTTCATGAATTTATTTTCATAATTTTATTTTTCATGATTTATTTTTTATAAAGACTTAAAAAAAAAAAGTATTATAATAATGTACACATTTGATAAATGTTAAACTTTTATTTTTATGCTGTGAAATATTTTTCTGTTTGTATATAATTTTATCATTAAAAACATGACGTTTTAAGGTGGGAAATCAGGTACTCTGGGATTTGACTAAAAAATTGTAAAGAAAGAAAAATATGACAATTTGCACGGTGATACATTAGGGTATCTTCAAAAATGCAAAAAAATTGGGGGGTCACCATGCTAGATTTTAAATTATAATTTTTCGAAGTTTTAGTCCCATAAGAGCCTATATGATAAGTTCAATACTTATTTTCTCTCCTATCTGATGGTCAAGGGTTCTGAAAGTTTTATCATAGGTAGCTGTTACAATTAGCTTCCAAATGGCATCATAACGTTTCAAAGTTTTCTTTTTAAATTTTGAGATACAAGACGAGCCATCTATATGCAATTAATTAAAATAAAACTCAATGCTTTTATATTTCAAATTATTATGTTGAAATAAAACTCTTTCACAGAGTAATCTGTAGCCATTATATTATGTTATACACAAATTCTAAATGGAGATTACAGATTATACATGATACAAATCCAATAACGTTATTTGCATTGAAAAGAGAAAAGAGTGAAAAAATTAATATATATTTTTTTTCTCATTCCAAAAAAACACTTACCCAAGTCTATCCTGATAAATAATAGTTTTAATATAAATAATTATAAAATTTTCAATTATAATTTCCTCATATATATATTTCGTTTAATTTCGTTATGTATAGAATAGCCAGTTTCACATAATCAATGGCAAGGGACATAGATTGATCACTGGCAAGCGCCATTCTTATAGTTTTATAATATTGATTTTGGTCTTGCCATGTTAAATTAAGGTTTTAAAATTTTGAATTGCTCCTATCAAAATCGATAAAACACTATAAATCTCACATCATCATAAAGTAAAACGCATAACTCAAAATGTATTTAAAACGTGAACGAGCCTCAGTTAAAGGAACTAGATGACAAATGTGCACCAATTTACTCAAAATGAGGGTCTAGATTCTGCCAGAAATGTCAGTTTCTCGTTGTTGACCTTACAAATATGACAGTAAAAATGTCATTTTCAACCAAGATTTTAAAATTCAGCTTCGAAAAACTGCAATTTTCTGAGCTATACTTCACCCCTTATTTGGAATCAACTTTGCGACCATTATTTTTTTACTTTGTTCGTTTAAATGGGGCTCGTTCACGTCCTATATACTTTTAGAGCTGTATACTTTTTTCTTTATAATGATGTACGATTTAAAATATGATTAAAATATAAAATATTAAAATATGATTTCAATTCTGATGCGAGCAATTCAAAATCTTCAATTTAACATGGTAAACCCAGTACCAGCCCAAAATTAACATAAAACTATAATAATAACCCTGTGATTGACCTAATGACCCTTGGCAATGACATGTCCTGTTTATGTGGAGTTGTCTATTAAATATACATTTCTATATTATTAGCGAAGTAGCCACAGACACAAACTAAAAAATAATCTGATAACTGATAACATTCGACATCAATGTCTATATAAACATAAAGCCATAGACCGCATAAAACAACATGTGCTTTTTCATGAATTAACACAAAATGGGATCTGCAAAACTGATGACAATTTTTACCAGAATGTTAATGTAGCCCCACGAGAGAGCGTGAAAAAACTGTAAAGTATGCAATTTGCGTGAAAATTCATGTTTATGACGTCAGAAACATGCAAAAATTAGTATGAAAATGTTGTGCGGGTTGCATAAATCGAATTTTCAAATCTCTGCTACGGGGCTACAGTTGAGTTTTGAGACAAAATTACGTTATTTTTGTAAATCCCATCAAGTGTTTTGTGATATAAATGCTTATGTTTTTCTCCGGTCTATTCCTATAAGTAAAAATTATTTCGTTAATAAATATATTTTTTTTATAACATATTTTCGTATTGTGTTAGCAAATAAGCGATAGTGAAAGGTTTATTTATATATTATTTTAGAAGTGTTATTTTCTGTGAGTCAAATAAGTTATGTCCAGTAAGCAAGATGTGATGCGCTGTTTTTGCGCTACCCCAAATGCCAAATGTTTAATTTTGTTGCATATTGTAATGTTTTGTCTTTTTATTGTAATATTATTGGCTCAATTTATGGCCAAGGTTCATGTAATATGGCTGAAATAGCCCTGTATGCGCCTTAATAAAAAATTATTATTTTTATTTTATTATTATCAATATTTAAATTATTAAAAAATAAAATTAAAATATCATTATAAAAATAAAAATGAAATTTAAACTTGTTCTGACGTCATAACGTCGAGATTTAAAAACTTAAAAATTTAAACACATATAACAAAGTGAGGAAACAGTATAACGCATGAGAACAGCTTAAAAATGATAAAAAAAAAGTGGCGAACAAACATCAGTTTTTGGGAGTTAAATAAAAGATGAGAATAGGGAGGAACAGCGTATATTTTCATGTGTAATTAAGCCACTCAGGTGGGTACCCACTCTTTTGTTTTTGTATACGTACTGTACTGCGTAGAAATATTTTTTAAATAACACAAAACTCTGTTTTATTATCCTCTTATTATTACACCGTAAATTAGAATTTAAAAAAAAAAGTGTTTATTCATTTTAAACTAAATTTATTCATTTGAAAAAATTTATATTTTAATATAATATGTTATTATTTAATTTTAGTTTTTAATATTTATTTTTTTGCTATGTATTATTTAAACTTAAGTGTAATTTATACTAACTTATTCGTAATCAAAAACAACACTTTTTAAATACAATTGATACGTTAATCTGAACATTAAATAGTTTGATAATTGGTATTATAATAACTTGTTAAACTTTTACGACAAGTTTAGACCGGTTGCAATCACATTTAAGAGAACCATTTTGATGGTTACGAATAGAAACTCACAGGTAATAGGAGAAACGTATTAAAAAAAAAAAAAAAAAAAAAATCACATTCAGCTTGAAATCTCAATATATGCCTTATTTCTAGGTCCTAATAAGCTAAAAGAATATGCGAAAAATGCTTATACAGTCGAAATAAACGTTTATTTTTGCGACAAATTAGGACAATGCATTAGGCAACACAAACATGGCGACAAAGCGCAAGGATATGGAACGATCTTGCATTTATTTTAAAAGTCAACGATACATGAAAGCACTAAATAACGTTGGTCAGTATGAGAAAATAGCACATTTTAAAAGTTTACAAAAACTTAACATATAATTTTGACAGGTTAAATTGGGGTTTCAGATGTGCGAGCTAAATAAAATAATGACCAAAAAATTAATTAATTTTCCAAATGAAATAGCCAAAAACCACATTTGTCCTATGTTAAGCAATGTTATTCATTGCTCCAGTATGGAAGAAGGATATTCAATATGACGTCATGCGCATACACCCAATAAATTTATTGTAAATTAAAAACTGATGAATATTTCAAATATATATTTTCCATCTAACTTAAAAGTTTATGAATGTCGTTCCATTATTATTATTATAGTTTTGTTTAAAAAAAAAAACTTGTAAAACCACCATTAATAAATAAATATCAACTTTATAAAGTGTTTTCCATTTTCCACACAATCACTAAGCTTTGATCAATAATCTTCCTATTGCTAAACATATATTTCTACAATAATCATAAAAGGCTCAAAAGGTCAAATAAAATAAGAGAAAAGCTTCTTTTTTTTAGATCTCTGGAGAGAAAAAATAGAAGAAAAAAAATGAACAAAAAGGTTTCTATTCCTCCCACAATCTTTATTTGTATTTTTATATTTATCAAAACTCTCAACACAATAGCTGAAAATCAAATTTCATGCACTATCTCAAAAGAAGTGTATTTGATTTTTTTTTTTTTTTTCACTTTATTTAATTCTAATCTTCCTAACATTTATTTTATTTTTTATTTCTGAAACAAGAAAATATTGAAAAGAAATAAGTCAAATATGTTTTAATATATTATTTAAACTAAAGTTTTGATAAATATTTAATATATTTTATTTCAATGTTTAAAAAAATAAAATATTAATATTAAAAAAAAAAAAAAAAAAAAAGAAAAAGAAAGAAAGAAAGAAAAAGGACCTTACAAAAAATTAACACCTTTTTCGAATTTTCCAAATGCTTACTTATACAACTGATTCAAATCCAATCTACATAATATTAATTTTTAGCTATTAATTACTTAAATTTATTGACTATATAATAAAGGAACAACTGTTTTGAGGCCGACTAAAAGTAATTTTGGTCACATCCTCTTCCGTTTCTACTTATTACGCATGCGCAATACGTCAAAACGGAAGCGGATGTGAGCGACATCGCTTATAGTTGGCCTCAAATCAGTTGTTCCTATTCTAGTCATAATTAAAATGTAAATGCAAATAACTAAATAAGTATAGTAAGTCTACCATCTGATATCTAACGTTGATATCTCACAAACTGAACGTTCACGAAATATAAAAATTAACGTGAAAGCTGACATTTAACTAAAAAATGTAGAAATAAAACAACGGCCAAATATTTAAGCAATTACACATTGAAGCAAGTAAATGTGAATATTTTAAACTTTAAAAACAACCTTATATTCAAATTAGAAACTTGTCAAAATTTAAAATTAAACCTTTATTTTTGAAAAAAAAAAAAAATGTATTGTGTACTGCGTATATATTAAAAAGTATTTTCTTGTGAAAAATAAGGGTCCTCATGTAACTATAATGGTTGACCCAAGACAGTAACTCACTTTATAAGCTATATTAAAGTGGATCTTTGGCTACAATATATACCTTATCATGGCTATTCTAATGAATTACATGACATAAAGAGAGATCTATATTTAGCTCCAAAGAAAAGATGTTCCTCTCCATAAAGATGTCATGCTGGGTTCTACGTAATAACTTCCCACGCATCATACTTGACAAAGTAAAATTATAAAAACCTAATACTCAAAAGAATGTTTCTAAAATTAGTTTTTAGTATAGAATTACGTATAATAGCATAACAAATATAATTTAATTTTAAATATTTTTTAATATATTTTAATTTTTGCTATTAAAAAGTCTATATTTTTTTATGAATTATTTATATAACAATTTAGTAAAAATATAAATAATATAAATATAGTATTGTGAATTTTGCAAGGAGTGAGAAAGAAATAGAGATAGACAGACAGACAGACAGAACTTCCAACTGTTTTTTCCTTTTCTTATTTTTTTATTTATATTATTTTTTTTATTTTTTTATTTTTTATTAAAGTTCATATTTCAACATATCTTTTAGTCGTTCCTAAATAATATATTTGCTCGTCAAAATAATTACTTTTCAACATTTGCCTTTCTTTCTCTGTCTCTCTTACCACTACAGCTAAAAGCCTGCTACAGTTATTTGTTTTTTCATTATCTGTAAGAACTTGTAACCATTTTCTTGAAAACAGTTTTATAAAATTATCTCGACAGTAGTATGTTATAGTGTACAGTATACGTCACAGCAATTTAAATGTCCATTTGCAGCTCAACGTTAATAACGTAACATTATGTTTCAATCTAACAAGTAATTATCATGTAATATCTGTGATTAAAATAATGGATTAAATAGATTATTAATACACATTAAACAAATCGGTTTTATTAATTTAAAATTTAACAATGTTGACAATATATTATTTAATGAAATGTAATGTATTAATTTATACAATTTATTCCTTTTTAATATACGGATCAGTACGGAAAAATATTTCTGATTTGCATTAATAACTTTATCGAGCGTGATATGCAGTCATTTAATACATTGTTTTATTTACACTCATTTTTAATCACTTTTATTAAATATATATAGTGTTATTATAAACTATGAATCTTGATTGCTATAGAAAACGAAAAAAAAAAAAAAAAAAAAAAAAATAGTATTAAAAATTAAAATAATAATATTATTTCTTTTCTTGCCTTGTCTTTTTTTTTTTTTTTTTATTGAAATTTTATATTTACTTGGTAAATATTGGTATATTTAAATTGGTAATATAGTGTGATAAAAATATTCTACCAAAGAAGTGTAACATTTTATTTATATTTTATAACGCAAACATCAGAGTTCTAAACAATCGCTATTTAGATTGCGAAGTATTAATGGCAAATTGTTATGTAATTTCAGGGATGTAAAATAGGTTCTTTTCATAATGTCTTGGAATCAAAACTGTTATGGAATTTTGGGAATTAAAATTGTAAATATTGTTATTATTTATAAATAATAATAATAAAAAGTGTATTTCTTTGAAACAAAGAAAAGAAAAATGAGAAAACGTCGAGACACCGCACTTATTTATTTATTTCCACCATAAATACAGTATATATTATACAAAACAGCAAAATAATAATATAATTAGAAAAATAATTAGCACCAAAGATCTTGTTCTGATTGTTGTCAATAAGTTTCCACTTTGCTACTTGAAATCAAGAAAAAACATAATATGTAAAAATTATGGAGAAATTTATCCTGTTAATTTTTTTTTCTTTTTCTTTTCTTTTCTTTCTTTCTTTTTTTTTTCTTTTGAAATGATAGAAAACTTTCCCTAAAATAATTTAACGAATTAAATTCCACCAAAACGTTATTTAAATTTACATACGTAATACTAGTAAGAAAGAAAAAATAATCTGCCAGCTCAAAGCGTATACATACATACATAATACTACTTATATGGAAATAAGCCAGCACTCAAATAACGAGAATTTAATAAAAAAAATTTTCAACAATGATATTATTTTTGCACAGTCGGTTTATTAGTTCATAATCATTTGAAGTTTTAAAGTAATTAAAGTATATTGCCTTTATAGTTTTGCACAAAAATACATATTTTACAATTTTTTTTATTATTTTATCAAGAAAATGCTATTGAAAACATAATCTGCTTAAAAAATCACACACTTGGTTTAATAAATTTATTAAAATATTTAAGTTTTAAAAATATGTTGTTATATAACCTTTACCACCTCACTTGTCCAATCATTCCCCTATAAAATATTATGTTATATATAGGTTATAGAAAAATTGATGTTTAAATATATTTCTCTACATCAATAACTTATTTTTTACAGATTTAAGGAGTCTGAGATCACGGAGAGATCGTATGTATCATTAATTGGTTTCATTGTTAAAGCACCCTGCATTTTAGTTTTTTTTTTTTTTATGTCTGTTTGTTGTGTGATCACCTTTATTTTAATTTTAATGCATTTCATCTCATATTCATTCTATTATTTTACATATTTCTGTGTTATTTTTTATTCTTATGTTTTCATTGGAACAGATAATATTATTATTTATAATATTAAATTATAAGATAACCAAGTCTTTTTAACTTTTTTTTTTTTTTTTCTAAATATTTTTAAAATTATTAAATTTTTATTTCTAACTTTATATTGCGTATTTAAATTGATAGCTAACTAAATAGTGGTCTTTACAAGTAAAAGTTCAATAAAAAAAGATGAAGTGCATTAAAAAGTTAACTTTAATAATATAGTTGCAGCACATCTAGAATAGACTAACTAAAAAGAAAAAAAGAAATCCTATGTTTTTGCATGTTATTTTTTTTTATTTTTTTTTTTTTTGTGCACATAACATTTTTTTGGTTAAATGCTTCTTTATTGTTCTTCATTACATCAAGCAATATTTTATGTATGGTATATTTTCACGTAATGATAATAATTAATTATATTAAAATTAAAAATGTATAGGTACAAAAAATAGTTAAGCATATATTTAAATCAAAAAATTAAAATATGAAAAAGAAAGTAATTTGTGTTTCAAGAACAAAATCATTTAAATGATTTTATGAACTTCAAAAAGGTAAGCAATGTTTAAAACACGTTTGCTGAAATACTATACATCATTTTAATCATCCGCTACACTCTAAAAAAAGAACCGTGATCATGTATGTAAATACGAGTTGCATTGTATTTCAATGAATGTATGAAAACTTGCCTATATATTAAAGGGGAAGTTCAGGGGTTACAACATGGCTTTTTTAATGTTAGATAATGAGATGAAGTGTACATTGACTCGCATACTGTATGATGCCCCAAAGATCTTCCGTAGCCCCATGGTAGCCCTGCAAAACTTGCGCTCACTCTGCGAGATATGCAACCCACTACAACGTTTCCTATAGGGTGTATGCCGATGACGTCATATTTAATGAGCTTGGAAGCCATACTGGAGTAGTGAATAATATTGCTGAGCATAAGACAAACCTTGTTTTATTCCATTTTCTTTGGAAAATCTGTTATTTTTTTTTTTGTTATTGTTATTTTTCTCACATACTTGAGATACTATTCAACCTATTTACAACATCTATGCTTTTAAAAATATTGCATAGTGTTTTTAAACTGGCAAATTGAGTTATTTTCCTATGTCACCTATGTTATTGAGTTATCCATAATGGCGTCGACTTTAATATGAATGCATACACCCTGAATGCATACACCGTAACTACGACGAAAAATATTCGGGATAAGTTGCATATCTCGCAGGATGATCACGAGTTTGCAGGGCTACGGAAGAGGTATGGGTCATCATAATGCGAGTTTATGAACAGTTCTTCTCTTCTATGAACTTCCTCTTTAAGGGACATTAGTGCAGCAGACTCTTAAGTGAAATTTTAATATCAAAATATAAATATTCAATTGTTGATATATTTAGATTATATATAGGCCAAGTTCTTGTTAAATATAACTTAATAGAACAATAAGAATTTCTTTATCATAGCAAGTATTACAAAAGTCAGCTATATCAAAAAATAATATATTACGATGAGATAATTAATTCTAACTTTAAACATATAATAATATTCTATAATTGAAACATTAAAATCAGTTTTTATTAATTACTATCTATCTCATAGTGAGTGTTATTATTATTTTCTTCTATATTTTATAATTTAACTTTGATTGCCAAGTGTCATTTGCGTACTGCGCAGTATACGTAGAAATGAAAGTATATAGACATTATTAAAGTAGTTTAAAGTCAGCCTTAAAACAATTCATCTTTATTAGTCCTTATAATAGAATATAAATCTATAAATAATCATAGTTTAAATACTATAGAACGTAATGGACTTCATTATTACATAATATTTGAAAAGTTATATATGAAAAAGAAAAAAATAGTAATAATGAGGAAGGTGAATTGAAATTTTTTGTTGAGTTTATGATATTTTTGGAAAGAGCTTTAAAAAATTTTGAGGCGTTATTTTTTCTTAAGACGATTGGAGCATGCGAAGTATTTTTAATTTATTTTTTGAAAATCGACCTAAAAAGCCTGTGACGTCATCAGTCCACTTTTTTCTCGGCAAATACTAATCGTTCGAGGTTCAGCAACCAGTTTAATGAAATCAGCTCGTCCTCAGGATTTCAAAAAACTGGCTACTGAACCTTCTACGGTCAATACTTTCCGAAATAAATGCCCGATTGATGACTTCACACGCTTTTGAGGTTGATTTTCAAAAATTAATTAAAAATATTTCCCATACGCTAATCGTTTTAAGAAAAAATAGCACCTCAAAATTTTTTTACGCTCTTTTCAAAAATGTCATAAAAAGTGGGAGTTAAAAAAATTCACCTTCCTCATTAGTCATTATAATAATGAAATACGAAAAGGATCGAAAATATATTATTGCTAACTGTTTCGCTTTACTATTTTAAACTATCGATAAAGGTTAAACGTTAAAGGTCACTACAAAATTTCTTCAGAGCAAGTTTCAACATTTTAGTAAAATTTTACAATTAAAACCTTACAAGTAAATAATTATTTGTTTTGCTTTTATTATGGTGTGCTTCTCTGAAAGCGACGGTGAGAAAAACAACTATATTAAGAAATGAATGAAAGATTGAAACCTTTGAAATATTGTTGATCAATAATAAATAATTAAAACTTGATATGAAAGAGAAGAATATCAAAATCTTTTACTAATTGCTTATTTCAATTACAAATGAAATCAAATAAGTTTCTTTTGTTAACGACGACTTTAAATTTCAGTCTTGGGTTCGATACTTAAAATTTCTATAACAATAACGATACTATATATATACTAGTATATCACACTATAAGGATAACGATAACGTTACTTTTAAAAATGTCACCCACGATAACGATAGTTTTTCGATAACAATAACTATAAATCATAATGCAATTTTTTATTGAAATAAAATGTCTTAAATACTTGCTTCATGACTGTACTATACCTACAATGATAAACCACTTTATTTATATAAACTTTTTAAATTTTTGGTAATATTTTCTTATTTTCTGCGCACTTTTCTTACTTTTATGTGTATTTTTTCTTATTTTTTGAGCAAAAAGTATCGTTATAGATGCGACGATAATAATATCGTAAATTTTTGTTAATATATAACGATAACTTTTTTAATCTAAAACGTTTCAATAATCAAATATCGTTATCGCTTATCGTTATAGTATCGTTATCGTATTCACGATAATCGAACCCAAGACTGGATTTTATACTTTTAAATTGGTTTTCTTTTATATATATGATATTTGTTATATAAACATTATATACACACACACACACGTACAACATTAACATTTTGTTGTTGTTAAGTTCAAGAAATTAATAAATGAAACTAAAATAAGAAGTAATATAATTTATATAAACAACTAATTTGCAAATGATGAATATTAAAGATGTAAGTCGTTTTCCATACAATAAGTATAATTATTTTTTAATTTTAAATGCTTGTTATTAGTGATGATGGTAACAATCAGAGGAGCGCTAGAAAAAAGCACCGGACCCCTAATTTACTATTACGTTTATGGGAAGAACTTTTTTTTTTTTTTTTTTTTTTTTATTGCGATTTTTGAGAATATTACTGCACTGATTCCTAAAATTTTAAATGAGGAATACTAGACACATTTTAACTAATACTTTACGCATACTTATTATTAGTTTTTTTTTTTTTTTCGTAAATCTACGTTGCCGGTAAAAAGCATTGAAAATACACAAAAATGACTCAAGAGACCGTAAAAAGAAAACTTTGATCTCTCTCTCTCTCTCTCTCTCTCTCTCTCTCTCTCTCTCTCTCTCTCTCTCTCTCTCTCACACACACACACACACACACACACACACACACACACACACACACACACACACACACACACACACACACTTACTCTCACACACAATTGATTACTGAAATTCAGTAAATAACATTTTGTTTATTTTCATGTGCTCAGAACACCTATGTATACATTAAATTATGATTTGTATAAAATAAAAATACTTGATTCAAGTATAATTTAAACGATTCAAAAACTCACACGTAAAACAAGTTATCCTATTATATTGGATATATGTCAGAAGGCATTGTTCTTTATTAATTTAATTTTTATTTTAAATCCACAAATGAAATAAATCATATATTTTATTTTAACATCATCTTTATATGACTTGAAACTAGAATAGGATGAAAGTACTAAAAGATAAATATAAAAGGTATATAGAAAAAAAGAGTAAAGTATAAAAATTCTATGTATACGTGATTTTTATTTGTATTATAATGAAAAATATAAATATTAAACATTTATTTTTTATTCTGATTGTGGAATGAATTGAATAATTTAAATGAAAATAAAAATATATTATTATTGATATTTTATATACCAAAGTAATCATTTACATGGAATTATCAATGAAAAATATGAAGCTTTTGTTTTTATTTAAAAGTTTTCCTGTTCATCGTATATGGACAAACTTTGATATTTATTTATAAATGTAAAACACCCATTGATTTTTCATTCAATGAAAGATTTTACTTTCAAACGGAAATTTATTTATTTTTATTATTATTTTTGTGTAAATAATTTATTACCATATCAATCTATCTGCTTAGTTATTGCAGCAAATGTTTTCTCTCTTTCTCTCTCTTGTTCTGTCTCACTCCTTCAAACCAACAAAATAAATTTAAAAGTAGCAATTTTATGAAGCCTCCTTTATTTTTTTTCATGCCAATAATAAAAAATCAGCTCAAGATTGCAAAAATTTCAATGTATAAAGCCAAGATTATAGATAACAAAAGTTACAAAACAAAGAATTAAAAAAAAAAAAAAAAATTAAAAAGTGCTGTGTTTTAAATAAAGAGTTTTGGATATGATAACTAGTTATAAGAACTATTTTTCTAAATTAAATGAGGAAGTTTCCATAAAGTTAAGACCCTGCATTTTGAGCACATTTTTAGAAAGACTTTAAAAAGTAGATTCCATTGAAGTCAATATTTACCTTTATTAATTACATTTCAGCGATAAATTCCCCTTTAAAAAGTGCCTACCACGCCCCCCTAGAAGACCCTTGCGTTCGTCTTTCGCAAGTTTTAAAAGCGCGAATTTCAAAATCTGTTCAAAATTACCGTTAATTTTGAAATTCGCGCTTTTAAATTAGCAAAAAATCGAACTCAAGGGTCTTTTAGAGGGACGTGGTAGGCACTTTTTAGAGGGTAGAGGGGAATAAATTGCTAAAATGTAATTAATAAAGGTAAATATTGACTTCAATGGAATCTACTATTTATACTATTTCTAAAAATGTGCTTAAAACAGGGTCTTTAACTTTATGGAAACTTCCTCATTGATTCAAAACGCTGATTCAAAAAATTCAATTCTACATAGATCTTATTCTTGTCAATAAATAATTATTATTATAAAGAACTTGACAAGTGCATTTGAAGGTATGAAGCACACAGCATTTATTATATGAAAAGTCAAATAAAACTATATTACATAATATTACGTTCCTATAAGTAAAAGAAATGACTAATTTATTTTGTTTTAAAATAACTATATTTTTCCTCACTTAAATTGTAATATTTCATTACACTTGGCCTGTACCCAAATATTTACAATTGACGTCACAACTTCTCGTGATACAATTTAATGTGGTTTTTATTTAACATTTTTCTCTGCAAAAAAAGAAAAAAAAACTGAGTAATGTTTTCTCCTTAAACTTTCATTACTTTTTAGTTCCTGTTTTTAATTTTGAAATTTAGTATAAACATTCCATGGAGGATTTTCATATAGTTATTATTATTAAAAAAAAAAAAAAAAAAAAAAAAAAAAAAAAAAAAAACTTATTTTAGGATTTATATTTTTTTATGATATTACGCAGACAGACTTTTCTACATCTAACGTAAACCAAGATAGTACAATAAGATTGGCTCACAAGGTGGAAATGGTCGTTAACGCAGTCTTAACAAAATGCATGGCTGTTTATCTATCTATTAACTTATGACTATAGCAATTCAAGCTAGTGCATAATATAAAATAAAGCTATGTTGATACCATTTTTTTTCCATGAAGATTTATATAGTTTTATTTTAAGAAAATACAAATATAGAAATCATGCATATGTTTACATAATGATGTATTCAGACATAACACTTTTTTTGTGTCTCAACTTAATTTTTGGAAAATATATTATACTGTAGACTTCATTGTTTCGTAAATACAGTTTCAAAGGGTTTCATTTGCAATATATATAAAAAAAAAATCCTATATTTTCAGAGTTAGATGTCTAATGAGACAATTTTATGGTTCAATCATTCCAATTCAAATCTTTTAAAGATATAATTTTTAAAATAATAAACTATATACTAAAATAAATTATTAAAAGGTATAAATATGTAATTACCGTGCACTTACATACAATATAAAAGCTGAGAACTACAACATTATACTGTTTTTATTTCTTCAAAAAAAAAAAAAAAAAAATCCCTTTACAATGTAAAATATGTTTTCAAAATTATTTAGTGCAGATTTGCATTATTTAAAAGCTTAAAAGTATCAGTTTGAAAAAGGTTTTATTATCAAAAAACATCAGATCAAATTCGCATCATTGTATTGTATTGGGATGCAACCCGCAGTACAGAAATGAACAAACAGTTGCCTACATTGAAGGATACATGTTGAATATTATTAGGAAAAATAATATTCATGTGAACACATTAAAAAAAAAATGCATGTATTTTTATTCTCAACATAACTGATAGAAACAAAATTTAAAATGGATAAAAAGAGACAAGGGATTTGAATTATATACTAAATTCTATCTCACTTCATCGTCTTAATTTTATATAATATATAATAAAATACATTATATTTTTCTTTTCACTGAAAAGAGACATTAATTGGAAAGACTATACTATAATTGAATTAAATAATCAATTTTATTAAAAGCTTAAAATTATAAAGAATGAAGTGTAAATTAGCTTAGTTTTATAAATTTTCTTTCTTAATGTTACGTCTGTCTTATTTTAGTATAAATTTGAGAAATTTTATAGGTAAAATTTTTTTAACACTATTTCGGTCACATCCACTTCCGTTTCTACTTACTACGCATGCGCAGTACGTCAAAACGGAAGCGGATGTAAGTAAAACCACTTAAAATCGGCCCCAAAACAGTTTTTTTTTTAGCCAAAAAAGACACCGATAATGATATTATTAAAATATCTAAAGAAAATATATTGAAAATAATTAAATATGAGGAATTGAAATATTTTAAAATTTTGTTTTTACTTATTTTTATTAAAGTAAATTGTATATACAGTATCTAGCATTACGTTAATTTAATAATTAGTACCATTAAATGAAACTGTTGATAATATATATGATGTGTAATATTACTGTAAACTACCTATATGTCTAATAACTAATAAGCAATGATTAAATTAAAAAAAAAATTAAAAAACAAATTGGTTAAATTTACGATACTGAAATAATTTTTTTAAAAGGTCAAGGAATGAAGAGGATATTGAAGTTAGCACTAGTTAGTTGACCTCTGCTATTTTATTTTTAAATTTTTTTATTAACTGATAGTTTTTTTTTTTTTTTTTTTTTTTTTTTTTTTTGGTCTAGTTTGTTCATTAGCGTGCGCCTGATATAACGTTATATTCAGTAGCAATCCTGTCGGTTCACGTGTTGGATAAATGAGATGAGGAGAAGAAGAGAGATGGGAGGGAAGGGTTGATGAAATGTTTTCATGCGATCTCACACAGTAAAGTAATTACTCCTCATTTTTCTGTGCACGCCAAATCTATGTTTCATGTTAGTAAGCTTAAATTAGCTAATTATGATTTATATACCATCATGTTGTAAAATTTTGCGTAATTTCTAGTCACAGAAATAATAATTGTACATATATATATATATATATATATATATATATATATATATATATATATATATATATATATATATATATATATATATATATATATATATATATATATATATATATATATATATATATATATATATAATTATTATTATTATTATATCGTTGCTTTTGAGCACTTACCGTGTAACTGCAAAAGCAACAAAGTTTAAAACAAGTTATAAAAAGATAAGATTTTCCGCTTTGCTGCTTTTGTAGATACACGGTTTGTATTATATCATATTATATGAAATTTCATAATGTTGAAACGGAAAGCAATTATTTTACATTTAAATTAATAATTAAAAGGATTAAAAATAGTTTTAGAACTATGTTGCGAATATATTCTTCATTTCTTTGAAGTCCATATTTTGGTTTAGAGCTTTAAAAATATTTTATGATGTATTTGGAGACAATTTAATTTTCAAAGTACTTTTTAAAATTTTAGAGAATTTCAATAAATAAAAATATTATTTTATTTTCTTCGTGGATCTGTGAAATATTGGCACCATGCAATAATATTTATTTTTACTTTTTTTTTTTTTTTTTTTCCAAATATTAATAATATAATATTGTGATATTAAAAATTCATCAAATTCATAAATTATAATGAAAAAAAATTATTAAACGTACTATTACTATTACTACAAACGTAATAAATATATTTCCTATTATTTGTGTTTTAATTGTTTTAAAACAAAATTATAAAAAAAATTTAACTTTTCTATTATTACCTTAAACAAATTCTATTACAGTACTGCGCAAACTCTAATACCATAATATACCTATAGACGGCAGGACAATCGCTAAAATATTTCCTCTCTCTTTATCTCTCTCTCTCTCTCCCTTCTCTTTCTCTCTCTCAATTTCGTGTTTTCCCCCCTTTGGTATATAAAAGCAAAACCAAACAGTAAGCCTCATGCTAGCATACATAACACATCTCTGAAAAAAAAAACTAAAGAGAAAAAGAAAATAAGTTATTTATTATTATAATAATTATTTAAATTAAAAAAGTCAAACTGGCTTCAGGAAGAAATTCTTTAACTCGTAATGGACTTACCATATCATCGTCACCATCATTGTTAACATTTGGTTCAGGTGCTATGTCATCACAATCGGATAATGATGATGATGATGATCCTGAAAGAAAATTAGGAGGATCATTAAGTGCGTCAACTGAATTACCTATAATTGATTCTCCAACACATACAGGAGGAAATTCAGGTGGTGGAAGAAGATCTAGTAGAGATAAATTACCACGTACTCTAAGTACAAGTGTTTTAAGAATTAAACATCGTTCTACATTTTGGGATAAAGTATGGGAACAGAGATCATCAACAAGGGAAAATTTAAAATCGTAAGCATGAAAATTTTTTATTTAAAAATTCTTATATTTTTTTTATTAAAAATTTTTCAGTAATTTTTAAACACAGTTGCAATACTTTATTATTATTATTAAAATGTTTTGCTTCTTATTTTTATTATTTATTCTTCTAGTTTTGTTGACAATCGTCATGGCATATTTTTATATGTAATTGATTAACTGTTAACATGTATTAGAATTTAAAATATATTTTCTAATTTCAAATAAAATTGTTGTTAAATCTGGAAATCTTATGAAAATAATAACTTAATAAATAAATCTACATCGGGCTGTAAGCTGCAACCTCTAGTTAAACCTTAGTTATCTTTTTTTAATTGTTGCAACAATCAAAATAACAACTTAACTACGGTTTAACTAGTTAGTTAGCGTCGCAGCTTACGGGGGTTAATTCAGTCTATTCTACAATTTCAGCTGTATCATACCTTTGTGAAGTAAAGTGTATTAATATTCCACATTATAGATAAATAATATTCAGGTTAAAAAAATATGCTATTTAAAAATATTAATGGGAAAGCTATCAAAATACAATAATATATAAAATATTGCAATTACATATAAAAAAAATATAAATAAAACATTAAAATACTATATTTATGCGTTAATTTTCTTTAAAATAATATATTTAATAAATGTTTTTTTAACATATTAAATAATTTATATTATTATTAAATTTTAAAACGTATTTTTTATGTATATATTATTGTTTTTTATTTATTAATATTATAAAATTATTATAAATAAATTTATTCTAAAATTGTTACAATCACATTCAAATGTGCTCTAAAGGAGTTAAACTTCTAAACTGAATTATGAGTTTTATTCTAGATGCAATAATGTATTCCTTTCATAAATGAGTGCTGTAACTAAGAACTGATATCCAAAAATAATACGTAATATCTGGGTAATAATGCAAAATAGGTGTAGCATAGAACTATTTTATTTACTATTTGAAAGAAAGATACACACACACAGTAATACAAAATTGACAGCAATAACTACTACAGTATATATGTAAATAATATAATTTTATGCGTAACGTTGTAAAGAAAATGTTTATATACTAAAAAACTTTATTGCTACACTATATAAAATAAATATAAGAATACTTACCAACTAAATAATAAAATGTAAATCATGAAAATTTATTATAAAGTTGATCCTTTTATTTGCTTTGTTAAAATAAAGTCAGTGAAAGTATAAAACAATATTGAGTAATGTTTTTAAATAAAATGAGATATATTTAAATATGGGCCCAAATCCAAATTGTAAAGATAAATTTTTATTTCATGTTGTTAGGCGTTAATATATAAGACACGAATTTCAGAATTTTTATGATTTATTCATAAATTCGTGACCGTTTACTTCCCAGAAAGCATTGAATTTGTTAAAATAATAACAATGTAGTAAAAAGAACAAAAGAAACAGTATGCTTAACATCACTTCAATGACGTCATTTCAATTTTATTACAAATCAATAACAAATCAATGTACTTTCTTACAGGTCTAATGTGTGTCCCAAAATAAAAAAGTAATTGATGAATTTAAACTATTTCAAAATAGCTATATTTTAAAGTTGAATGTTAGCCTTTTTGAATTGCATATTCTGTACAAAAATGGTTAAAAAAAATGTGTGATTAAAGAGGTCTTTACTAAAGCATTGATACTTAACCTATTTTCTAACATATTGTGCATTCAATTAGATGTCTATTTACTCTATATTTATATTTTTATTTAATTAAAATAAAATCCTATATTATACATACACAGAATATTTATTTTATATATATATAGTAAAGCACTTTAAATTTTAAATTAACTCTAAAGTGTACTTAGAGAAATTATAGCCTTCAAACAAAATTATATTTAATTAAAAAGTACGATAAAATAAAAATGAACGTTTGACATTTGAAAAAAAAAAAAAAGAAAAGAAAAAAAAAAGCATAAAAAGTTTTTTTTTTTTTTTTTTAATGTAGTTTTAAAATTGATCAGAATTATAAATGTTCGAAGTGTTTGTTTTACTTTTTATGCTGATTTTTTGTCCTTTTGCTAATATGAATAATTACTTGTAAGCTGATTACAGACTGTTTAATTATAAGTACATAAAATATTTTAAAAGTTTAATGAATGACGTGCGAAAGAATAATAGGGAATGGTGAGACATAATTTTATATATTTTTTTAATTGTAATTTATTATTATTAACTTATAATATTTTGTTCCAATTCTATGCACAATTAACAACTATTTTCTATATCATTTTTTTGCTATTATTATATTACGAAGAGAGAGAGAGAGAGAGAGAGAGAGAGAGAGAGAGAGAGAGAGAGAGAGAGAGAGAGAGAGAGAGAGAGAAGATTAAAATTTGAAAGGTTTAATATAGATTAACAGCATTTATATTTTGATTCTATGGTGCTTTTTTTACAGATTTATTATGCATAGAAGTTTTTTTTTTTTTTTTTTTTTTTTTCAAAGAAACAATATACTGTACAATTACAAAACAATTACAAAATCCAGTAATCCAGGCAGTTGACAGTAAAAATACTTTAAAAAAATAACACCACAAAATTATGAGACTATAATTTGTACACTTTATGTATATAAGGATCTTATGGGAAATCGTTTTAAATCAAGTAATCTAAAATTTAAAAAATATTGTTGAAAGGTGAATAAAAATTTAACTTTTTTTAACCACATTTTCTGATACCATCAACTTGGACGTTATAATGAATCTTACTTTATTTTTTTAAGTCTAATATAGCCTCGTCAGTCCTCGACTTTTTTAAAAATTATTTCAATGTCGTAAATTTTAATCACGTTTTTGTGCGGCTCTCAGAATGACAAAAATATGCTTCTTTTGTAAAAAAATGTTTTCTTGCTTTTGCGGACCCCCTACCCACTCAAAATAGCGTTAAAAATTGCGTAAATTCAGGGGCATTTTTTGTATTTTTATCTCAATTTTTTCTTTTTTCTTTTTTTTTTTTTTATTGAATTATCTAATGCCCACTGTGTACTGGGACTGAAGAGGATAGACATTTAAATAACAATATAATAATATTAAACATAACCATGAGCATTATAATAATACTAGGGTGCATGAGAATCGAGTATACAAGCTAGTGCCTAAGCCTCAACCTTTATATAATAAGGGTCTATGTATTCATGTTAAAGTCGCAATAACATGGGTGGCATAGGAAAATAACTCATTTTGCCATTTTAAATACACTATGCAATATTTTTAAGAGCGTTGATATTGTTAATATGTTGAATTAGCATCTCAAGTATGTGAGAAAAATAACAATATAACCAAAAAATTTACCAATTATTCAAAGAAAATTGCCTAAAATGAAGTTTTATTCTATGCTCAGCAATGCTATTCTCCAGTATGGCCTCCAATCGCATTAAATATGATGTCATGCGGATACACACACAATAAATACAATAAATTTTTCAATTCAAAAATAAATGTTTTCGTTTAAAATGCAAATCAAATAAAATGTAAATACATTTATTTATATATGCAAAAAGAGTAGTGCAAATAATACTTGTTGTTTTTTCTATCAATAACATTACAAACGTTTGTGGCCGTTGGAGAATTATTTGTAGCGTTTAAAACTCTCAAAAGATCGTAAAAACTTTGACGTTGCTCTTTATTTTATTTATTTTATTTATATTTTTTTGCAAAAGCAACAAAAAAGGATTACATTAAATACGAATTTATAAATATTTAAACAATATCTACTTGAATTTGTAATACGACAGTTTTTAAATGTTTTTTTTAAATAAAAATAAAAAGAGGTGATTTATAAAAAAGTTAATAAAAAAGTAATTATTAATTGTTATTGTGTTAAATTTTACAGAGTTCCTATTTTTATTTGTAACTGAACTAATTTTTAATTACGTTTGTTTAGCTTTGTCCCCTATCAAATTTTAAATTATATATTACATACAAAACTATTTTTAATACCTGTAATTAATGTGCATACAGGTTATTTCTATAACCCCAACCTTGGCCATATAAGTATGCCAATAATTATACATAAATGCAGCAAATTTAACAAAAAAAAAAAAAAAAGAACATGAAAATTACTTACACACTTTCTATATAAATTTTAAAGATATTCGATAATAAAAAAAGTAGCTAAAGACTTGTCTATAGAAAGTTAATTTTTCAGTGTTCAATAAATTGTATTTTGCTTCGCAATTTTCCATTAAAATTACAGGTTCAAGTCAAATATTGCTTCATATGAGCAAAAAAAAAAAAAAATAATAATAATAATAAATAAATAAAAAAAAAGTAGACGCAAAATTGATAATCATCAATTATTATAACAAATTTTAATGATTACAATTATTACTAAATATTAAATTTTGGGGAGCGGGGAGGAAAATAATTTCAAATATATAACGATAATGAATGAAAATTTAGCAGTCTCTCTCTCTCTCTCTCTCTCTCTCTCTCTCTCTCTCTCTCTCTCTCTCTCTCTCTCTCTCTCTCTCTCTCTGTGAGTGTGTATGTGAAGGCTATACGTTAAAACAAACAAAAACTCTATGAGAGAGAGATTGATAAATTAATAGCTTAACTTTGAAAAGACAGCTTTTATCTCTCTATTCAAATTAGATTACATTTTGATGATGGAATATTTTACCTCCTTGGCTTTTGAATTTAATGTCTATAATACATATTTTAAGCTCATGTATGTACATGATATCATTTTCAATGGTTTATACTAAACTCGTTAGGTATTCAAAGTCTTTAGAAATAATTAAAAAATAAATATAGAGTTATAAAATGTGATAACTGATAAGATAATTTTTGCTTTCTTATTATATTGAGCCAAAATTTGTTCATCCTCCCTCCCTTTTTCTAAATTTATAAATGACTTTAATTTACAAGATTTATATTAGAAATATTGTCAAAAAATTTCCAAGAAAAGCATGAGTAAATTTTACATACAATTTCAGTCAGCAATAGATTTTTTTTTTTTTTTTTTTTTTTTGCAATAAAATTTGTTGATAATATATAATAAAATTTTCTTAATTTTTATATTTTATTTAAGTGTAAAACCTAAATATTATTAATCTTTATTATTGCATTAAAAATTCATTTCAAATATGCTTTTCAATGTTTTTATTCTGGAAAAAAAATAATAATTAACTTTTTACTGGAACATTTTTAATTTACACCAAAATGATTGTATGTATAAATCTATAATTTATATAGATAGATAATTGTAAATACAAAAAATTAAAATCAATACTTTTATATTTTATACTTACTGACTAATATGCAATCTCTCTTACTTCCTATATTTAGGTATTGATTTTCTAACTTTTGTGTCTCAATATACAAAGAAAAAGAAAAAAATATATATAAGACGTGTTTTTCTTTCTTATCTAATATTTAGACATCACCGGCACCACATTTCGCAACTGTATACATTCTTTCCTGTGTTATGGTTCTATTTTTATTTATTTTACGTATCATATTTTGTTTCTTAGAACAGTATTATAGAGAAACTACCGGTCATTTTAAAATAAAAAAAATCTTTAACTACAAATAACTTAAGAAAAAAATTGAGACAGAGAGAGAGAGAGAGAGAGAGAGAGAGAGAGAGAGAGAGAGAGAGAGAGAGAGAGAGAGAGAGAGAGAGAGAGAGAGAGAGAGAGAGAGAGAGAGAGAGAGAGAGAGAGAGAGAGAGAGAGAGAGGAAATGCTTTATTAAAATCGACAATAGTAAATAAATATTTTAGTTATTTTTCAAATTATGTAGCAAAATATTTTTTAAAGCTTCAGACATTTATATTTAAAAATTTAATATTTTATACTTTTTTATTTATTTTTTTTTTTTCAATGTTAATGATTATTTTTAATAATCAGTCTTTGAATTTATTACTAATTGCCTAATCAGATGGAGTAGTATTTGCACAGTGCAAGGAATTTTATATTGAAAGGAATCGACTAGAGAAAAAACATAAGCATTTACTCGTATATCACATAAATAACTTACATAAATAACTTTAGTTTGTCTCAAAACCCAACTAAAGCTCCGTATAGCAGTGATCAGAAATTTCGATTTATGCAACCCGCACAACAATTTCATGTTAGTTTTTGTATGTTTCTGACGTCATAAACATGAATAGTCACACAAATTGCATACTTTACAGTATTTTCACGCTGTACATTAACATTTTGGTAAAAATTGTAATCAGTTTTGAAGATCCGATTTCATGTTTATTCATTAAAAAGCACATCTTACTTTATATGGTCTATGGCTTAAATAATATACTGCACTATATAAGCAGGTCATAATACTTTATAATACATAACAAAGATTTTTTTATTATTAAAGAAAATATGAAACTCAAAGAATACATAATATAATACATAGTATATTAAAAAAACACGAAAATTAAACGGAGAATTTTAAATTGTACTGGATTAAACAAACGACTCCGTTCTTATTGCAACGATATAATACCATTGTGCGGGTATATTTGTATACATAATAATTGATTATAACAAAATATATGATAAAGTGAAAACTCGGTTGAGGTTTTTATTTATAGAAAGAACAGCAAAGGATATAATAAGAAGAAGATTGAAAATAATGACAACGTTTTTTGTTTTTTCCTTTGATAAAATATTCAAAAGAAAATTGTATGTCATAAAGAAGAAAGTGAAAGCATAAATAGAATGTCAATCATTTTGAGAAGCTTGTGTGTTTTACGTAACTTCTTTCTATATTTTAATAAATTATGTATAATAAATAAATACTCTCTCTTGAAAAACTTATAAACAATTTTACATAATGTTATATTTTTAAAACAAATCTATGTGTTCAAATTGTTACCAAATCTGTGAAGAAAATATGAGTATTATCATCTCGATTATTATTTAATATAGTATTTTCTTTAGTGTGGTAAACAAGATGCGACAATGAATCTTTACACAAAATTACCAGTAATTTTTGTGCAATAAATAAATATATATATATAAAAATATAATCAAATACATTTTAAACCTCTAAAATATAAATATATAAAACTAGTTGCTGACAGGAAAAGGAAACATGATTTATCATTATAAAAAATCTTAATTTTATACAAAAATGTTATTTTATATTAATTATTTAGTGTTGAAATGAACTTCATACTAGAAACACTGAATAAACAATATCGTCTGTCTAACTTCCAACGCTCATTATTTTATTTCAATTATTAAAAAAAGTTAAATGTTAAATGGAGTATTTTTTTTCAGAAATTGCATTAAAATTATAATCTTTCTTTTCATTTAAAACCTAGTTTTAGAAGTTAATACTAAACTTTTTTTTATTTCCACAAAAGAAAAGGAAGAAAATAGATTTTTTCCATTTCGAGAAATATTATGATGTTCTATTATTACTTTCTTGATGGGAATTTGATGAAGTAGTTAAGAATTGGAAGGAGAAAGAAAGAGACAGAGAGATTAGTCTAACACACCGCTTTCAGTCTTATTACAAAATGGTCTCAAAATTTTCATTATTTAGAGTGCTAAAATTCACACAAAAAAATATACAATTCAAATTTTATTTTTGCATGAGAATAAAATTTTAATTACTTTTCTTCATTTGCTTTTATTAATTATATATAAGTTGTTTTTGTTAGCGGTAAATAAAGACTCAAAAGTTACAAAATAAATTACGTATATTATCATATTACGCACAAAGAATAAGTTGTCTTAAATTATAATTATTATACTTATGAATGCTTTAACAACATTCATTGCAACTAAACGAGTTAAGACTGGTTTAAGTTTTTCATTTAATATTATAGGGGCTGATTTAATAAAACTTTTTTGTTTTTCTGTTTTTTCATATTTATTTTTTTTCAAATCTGAATAATTCGTGAAAATATATTGTGAAATAATATACGACATGGTAATGTAACCTTCATATAGAGCTCTGAAGTAAAATATTGTTATAAAGTGTGTGTTAGAAGCAATAAGAATCACCTGCAAGTATACTTCACAATAGTTTGATACTTTTATTGCATGTCTATATAGAACATACAAAATACAACCATTTTTAAATCACTTTAGATCACATAAAACATGTGCTTTTTAATGAATAAACACGAAATTTTATCTTCAAATAATGACAATTTTTACCAGAATGTTAATGTAGCTCCACGAGAGAGCATAAAGAAACTGAAAGTATGCAATTTGCGTGAAAATTCATGTTTATGACGTCAGAAAACTGCAAAAATTAGTATGCAAATGTTGTGCGGGTTGCATAAATTGAATTTTCTTATCACTGTTACGGAGCTACTGTTGGGTTTTGACTGAGACGAACTAATGTTATTTATGTAAATCCCATCAAGTATTTTGTGATATAAATGCTTATGTTTTTCTCTGGTCTATTCCTTTAAAAATACTAGACATGACTTTGAAAATATTAAATAAATATATTTAAAAATTAAACTTTCAAATTACTGTTTTTATTGTTTGAGGCTCTACCATAACTTTTTCTACGTGTTTACTATTATAGATATTTACGTTTTGAAAATGGGCATGACTCACATCAATAGTGGCTATTGGTGAAGCTCGCGCGAAAAACTTGGGCTTTTTCTATCCTTTAGAATTGTTATTATTTTGAGAAATTTAAGTTTACCATGATGGAAATATGTAATTGAGGAATATTTTTAGACAAACACGTGTTTTAAGCTAATGAAATTGTTTAAGAGTTGTTTGTCATCGATAACCTATTAAACTATATTTTAATATGAATGAATTTCTATTTATTCATTAATGTTAATAATTGAAAATCTTGCACATTCTAATATAATAACTTTAAAATATATCAACCACTATTTATAGTATCAGTATTATTTTAATACCAATTAACACTTGGCATACATTTTATAGAATATATAAACAAATTTAATTAAATAGCTGAAATGCTGTTTTTTATTTTTTTATTTTTTAAAGAAAGACATGAAATGGAATGGAATGGAATGAATAATAAATTCGGAATATATATTTAAGAAAGAAGCAATAGTAAAACAACCTAACAAAAATTAATGTATCGTATATTTAAAAGTATTAATATTTACCGATGTTATTTTTTTAAAGCCTCAGTTACTTTTTTTGTTTCTAACTCAATACGTATTTCTTATGCCTATATAGAAGTAATTTTATACCATCTTTCTTTACAACCCTTCAGTATATTTGGCTGTTCTATTAACTTAGAGCAGTCTTGTGTTGATCGATATTACATGCATGCGTCTCCTGAATGCACTAAAACTTTCTCGAACAACGTAGAATATAACCTAAAAACTCAAATAGAAGTCATTTTTGTAAAGTTAAATTATATAAATTTTCAAGAAATCAAGTTAAAATGCAAGTTCATGAAAGATGAACACTAAATTACGTTTCAATAGAGAAATATAAAGTCCTTTTTTTTTTATTTGTAGTTTAATTTCCTTGATTTACATTTTTCTTATAAATAATATGATTGTGTAAAAATTGTGTTAAAAGGAATAAGAAGGATAAAGACGATAATGAGAATTCGTTTCAAGAGGAAATGATCATCCTCACTTTCTTTCTCTTCAGTTTGTAAGGTATAAACTGAGAGAAAAAAAAAAATATTTCTTTTACATTTTTTTTTTTATAACAAGCGTCCGTAAGGTAGCGAGAGAAGAGATTCAAATATTACCATGGCAACGGCTTATGTAATAATATCTTACAACAAAAACACAATTTATATAGTTATAAGGTTTAAACGCCTACATATAAAATAATATTCACTCTCTCTGTTTACAACACAAGAAAGCACTTACAATAATAATGATATTATTATAATTCTAAATGTATTATGAACTAAAACCATTATGTTAATAATTTTTGTAAAATACTAAAAATACATGTCTTAAAAACATTTTCTGTAGAATGATAAAATGTAACTATATTTAAAATAGTTTATTGCTTTTTTACATTTTCATAAAAAATTACAATATTATATTATATAAATTATTTTATTTTGATAAAAATATTTTTAAAATTAATAATTTTTAAATAGCATTCTAAATTTAATTTTTTTATTTATTATTTAAAAATATTTTTTATAAATTACGAAGGTATCGAGGGATCTAATATATTTTAGTTATTAATCTGTCGTTATAATCTAACGGGTTATTAGTTAGGCTCATACTTTGAATAATACGAATAGGAAAGCAGTATTGAACATTATTTAAAGATCAGGAAATCTTTTTTTAAAAAAATGTAATTAATATACATGACTATAGACCCCTTGCACATCCTTGCGCTTTGTCGCCATGTTTGTGGTGACTAATGCATTGTCCAGCATAGGGGAAACTTCGTTTTTCCTAATTTTTCACATAAAAAATTGTTTATTTCAACTCAACAAATTTTTCTCATATCCTTCGAGCTTATTAGGAGCTAGAAATAAGGCTTTGATTGAGGTTTGAAGCTTCTTTTGCTATTAAAAAAATAAAAATGACGTTTTTCCTATGCTGGCCTATGTATTCCTGACCAACAAAATGGCGGCTCTTAAATATGAGTGCAAGCGGTCTATACATCTAGCATATTGAAAGTTACATTGTATCTAATACATTTCTTAAAAATAATTTCAGTAGCATGAAAATTAATTAATTATAATTTAATTTTTTCGTTAATGTAAAATCTCAAAGTTTTCCCATGACTTAACTACCAAGTTAAATCAAATTTAATTAAAAAGTTATGGGTTTTGACCTGGGTAGAAAATTTCTATCCCTTGAAGGGAAATATAAAGCTCACGAAAAGTTTTATAACATATAATATATTATATAAAATAATAAAAGTTTGGAAAAAAAAAAATGAAAACCATAATAATATCCTACGTGACTTTTTACACATTTTTACATTAGTTTATGTCAGTAACTGTTGTATACAGCGCTTTGGTTGTATAGTATTTAGTAATCGCGAGGTGAAATAATAATAGCTCAGCTGTTTTGGTGTGTATATGACGTCAGAGAGAGAGAGAGAGAGAGAGAGAGAGACAAAGACATTTTAAATAAAGTATATAATTGTAATATATAAATAACCTTACATTTTTAACTAATTACTTTACTAGTTGGAAGCTAATAGCATCGATTTTATTTTAATAGCTTAATTTTTATTGTGGGTTATTTGTAATAGTGCTTTAAAAATTTATTACTTAATATATTATTATATTAAATGATAAAAGGGTTCCTTTTTTTTTTTTTTTTTTTTTTTTTTGGTGAACACTTCTTATTGTTAGTACAGATAATGATTATGTGATAAAAATATTGCTTTGTTTAATCAATATATTATGATGGAAAAAATTCACTTTTATTTTAAATTTGTTGCATTACCTGATTTATGAGTGATGGTTTGAGATTGTTTTATTAATTTGCATTATTTTGCTATATATATGAATTTCATGACTCATTTAAGTAGGAGAAATATGTTCACTTCAATGGTTGCTGTAAGTAATAAATTTTAAATAGCCTATGACCAATCACACCCCTATTTAAAGAAATGCTGACTAAGATTCTGCGTTATCGATTTTGTGTGCGATGTAAAGATAGCTTGATTGCAATACTTGGAGAGGAACAGAGATAAAGTGTGTATGTGTGTAAGGAGAGAGAGAGAGAGAGAGAGAGAGAGAGAGAGAGAGAGAGAGAGAGAGAGAGAACATAAAATAATTTAAAAAATAAGCCCGTGCAAATAATTCCAAAGTTCCTACTACTTTGGTTCCTATAACATTTATACTAAATTACCAAAATAAGATATTTCAACCGGAAGCATACCCTTTTCTTGAATGCTAATCAAATTATATAACACTTATTAACTTCAATATTGCATTGATAACCTCTAAATTTGGCATTTATCCAAGAAAAATTGTTTAAGAAAAAGGGTTGCACTCGGTTGTCAAAATCTTTTTTGTCAGGGTGTATTGTTAATTATTTATTTGCATCAAAATAATTAGTGTTCCGTTATACAAATGAAATATACAGTAATTAAATATGCTAAATTTAAAGTCTAATTTGCAGTTTCAAAAATACTTCACCTCATGCGTTTAAAAAATATGTTCGTGTTTATAAGTTTAAGTGACAATAACAATTATCACGTGGATTACTGACCGATATGACGTTTGTCTTGTGACGTCACATGAAATGCACTTTCAAGAAATCCCCTGCAGCGAGAAATAGCAATACCAGAAACCTTGCCACAAATACAAAGAACTCTCTCTCTCTCTCAAGCCTTATAATATGTATATTATACAAGTCTATTTTTAAATATAGCTCATCACAAGAGAGTGCACTTTTAAATATTTAAAACTAAAGACGTCATTCGTCTCAGGTATTAATGACGTCATGAAAAATACATTTGAGGTTTAGCTTGCATTAGTTCTATAACCTATCATATTTTTTAACTGCATATTATTAAATGTGCTTTATTTTTAATAATTTATTTTGATTTTATTAGTAATTTTTAAATTTTAAAAATTGTGTAATAAAGAAAACAACAAATTATATATTTATATCTTTATTATTATTGCTCCTAAAAATATGTGACTTAAAAATTATAAATAAGTACCATATTATTATTATAACTTTTTATTTTGAATAAAAGTAAATTTTATTATAATTGTATTATACGTCCAATTAAATGAGTGATATAGAGAAATTCTCCTTTCAACATTCTACACTACTATGAGCATGCAACAGTAATTTTATTGTTATTTTCCTGTGTTACAAATACTGCAGAAAGAAAGTGGAATATATATATTTTTTTTTCATTTGTAAAGAAAATCGAAATTATCAAAGAAAAATCATGAAAGTAAAATGTTAAATGAAAAATGTAATTTATTTTCACAGGGACCACCTTAAATTATACCATTAGAGTTTTTTTATTTTTGCTGTAGTATTGCAAAATAATCCAAGTAAAAAAAAAATTCGGATTTCCTTTTGCCATTACAATTATTAAATCTGTTCGTACACTGTTTTCTGCTATAAAATAAAAATCAACCTTGATTATTCAAATGGAATGTACATTTTTTTTTTTTTTTTTTGTGCAAGAAAGCAGGGTTTACGAACAGCACTATTAATTGTTATAGGGTATATCTGCATATTTAATGCGCTTGTAGACCATACTGGAGTAGTGAATAACATTTCTGAGCATAGGACAAACTTCGTTTAAAGCAATTTTCTTTGGGAAATCGTTTAAGTTTTTGTTATTGTTATTTTTCTCACATTTTTGAAACACTATATAATTCAACATATTTACTGCATCAATGGTCTCAAAAATATAACAGAGTGTTTTGTAAACTAGCAAAATGAGTTATTTTTGTATGCTACCCATGTAATTGAGTGATCCAACATGGCGTCAACTTTAGCATGAATGTATACACCCTATATTATTAAAATATTATGTTTAAAACAAACCTGATAACTTTTGTAAGTAATTAATTAAAAAAAAAAATCAAAATTTGGTATAATTTTTGTACATACATGTACTGTACATTATATACATCTGACATTTCACTAAATTATGAGTACAAAGCTCACTCGCTGGACCATTGTTATATTTTATATAGTATATAATTACATTTATACTATAGCTCTCATTATTAAATATTATAATAATATAATTAAAATATTGGTTTACATTTTACAGATGATAAAACATACAATTTGTGTTTTATAAAAATATTAAAACCTGAAAACAGAATGTATTGCATTACATCAAAGTTAATTTAATAATTTAAAATAATAATATTCACAGTGTTGGAAACAAAATTTTTATTTGTTATAGAAAGCTAATTCGGGGAAATCTATCGGTGGTATTATTATGCAATCAAAGGCACGCTAAGAAGCGGTTGCAAATCCAATAGCATTTTGGGGCCATTTTCTTTTATATAAAGCTAATTTTGTGAAATATATGTAGACTGTGAGAAATTTAAATGAAGCAAACTCCTTAGACACTTTTACACGTGGGATTTGATAGTAATCAAAAAGTTAATCAAAATATTCCACCGGTAAGAATCATTGTAAAAATACTGTTTACATTTTAAATATTCATTTCACTTCCATCGTCTCTAAATTTAATTATGAAAGTAAAAAAAAAAATTGAAGCTAGAAAATAAAAGCCAACGCCAGCAAAAAAAAAAAAAAAAAAAAAAAAAAATCCATTTAAGAAAAAGTGATTGCTTCTTTTAAAAAAATGCAACTAACATTTAATAGCGTAAACATCTTTTGCAAATGAACATTTCAGTTTTATATCTTAACCTCCCTCCCTCCTATCAAATTGATATATATTTTTTTTTTGAGATAATTACCAAATAGTACCAATTATTGCAATATTGTGAGTTTTTTCAGGGTAGCGAAGGTTGATATTGGTTTATCGGTTTTCGTGTATTACTCTGGCGCCACACAGTATAAATGGTAGTATCAGCTTCACTCTTATATCCGTAGACTCGAGTTTCGGCTTCAATCGGGTAGTCAGATAGCAGCCTCTTACAAGCCGTACTGAGGAGCCTTGGTGAAGGCGAAACTCAAGTCTACGGATATAAGAGTGAAGCTGATATGGTACTGATACTACCATTTATACTGTGGCGCCAGGGTAATACACGAAAACCGATAAACCAATATCAGTACCAATTATTTTTATGAAATTATTATATGTTCTATAAAAAAAAAAAAAAAAAAAAAAAAAAAAAAAAAGTTTATAATGTGCATACAATTGCATTGCTGGACAAGTAATTTCATCTTTAAAGACAAATAAGATACATTATAAAATTATATACAATCTTTCTAAGTTTCATTAAAAAAAAAAAAAAAAATCTCATTTATCATTTATTAAAAATTATAAAGTAAAATACGTTATTTCGAATGCCATTGAAATGGGTTTCTTGTGCAGATATTAATTTAATCCTTCATGCTGACATTTAATTTATTTTTTTGACATAATTCAAAACTAAAACATTCTTTGTATTTGATTGACATTTTAACATTTAGCTGCGGAAAAACTTTTGTAAATGACGTTTTAAGGACTTTTCAAACATATTTTTTAATGTAAATTTCATAAATATGGAAAAGATAACAGAACTTTGTGTAAAACGATTTTATGATATAATGAAGTTTTATACACAATTTTATGATTACATGTATTTTTTGTTCATCCTAATCTTCAGAATAGTTATATGGATAGTTTTATTATACTTAATGATAGTAAAATATCAGTTCTAAAACATGAATGTAAAGTATTTAAAACTTGCCCATAATATATGAACACTAAAATATATTTTAATTTGCCGTTATTTAAAGGAAATGTGAATTACGGCACTTAAATTCTGATATTTTTTTTTTTTTTTTTTTTTTTTTTGCTGAGTTTTTTGCTGAGTTTTTTTGGTCCTAATTAGAAAAAACGATAAAATTGATCTGAAAACATATTGACGATGCTCCCGCGGCATTTCGGAGTTACTGCACATTCCGTATGCCCCGCGAGTGAAGCAAGTGTACTTTCCAGAAATCTTGCGAGTGGAGTATCTACACTTTCCGCCACCGCGGCCCGTGAAGTTACTACACTTTATACATATTACTATCTCGTGGAGGTTCTACACTTTCCACAATTTTCAATATATTTTATTGACTTAAAAAAATGCTAACTATATATATGAAATTTTATATGGGTTTAATTTTATACCATAAATAAATATTTATTATTAAATGATAATTGACTAATAATATAAAAACTGCACAAAATATTTTATCATATCGAGGGCTACGCGGCAATTCGGAACTTGTGCAGCCTCCGCGCGCGCAAGATTGAAACATATGGATTCTCCGCGCACCTACTTTTTGGCACATATGCAGCCTCCGCGGCCGCTAATATTGAAACATGTGTAATCTCCGCGGACGCTGCGAATGAAACATATGTACATTCCGCGCGTACGAAAAGTGACACATCTGAATAATTTGCAGAGTTTTATGATTACAAATTTTAAGCACAAGTTTTTTAATTTCTCTGATGCAAATCTTAACGCTTTAATGATTTAATGATGTAAATAAAATTTAAATAAGATATAATAGATAATTTTACAATAAAAATATATTATATACCATTACTTTTTTTTAAATTAATATGCTAATAATGTTTTTAAAACGAAGTTTTTATTTATTTTAAATGGAAAATACTTTTCAAAGTTCTGATTTTTTTTATAATAGAATTTTCTTGTGATTCATTTTATGAATTTTAAAGCTACCCTACCTCAAGTCAACTTATGAATGATCAGCTAGAGTATTTTCTTATCATACATACACGTCACAGGTCAAAATTGTAAACATCCTGTCTAGTTGACTATTGCCGGTAAATGTTTCAGTTTTCATTCTGCTTTGTGGAGAGTGTAGTTGTATTTTTAGTTATTCCGTATAAATTTTATGATGGATTTTTTCAAAAAATTAAATTATTTAATCTAAATTATAATAATTGCAGTGAATAAAAAAAAAAGCAGAGCATTTGTGAAGTGTGTAATTTTATTGTAGTGTTGATAAGATTATTTTTTATTAAAAAAATTAAAGAAGAGTCTTAAAATTTTAAGGTAGGTTTCTTTATGTGTTATTTTAGGTGATAATTTAAATTCTTTAAGTTAGTAGAGAAGGTGTTAAAATATTTTGATGAGGAAAACATTTCAAATTTTACTGTTAAAAGTATGATTTTATTTCTTTTGAACATATGCATTTACTTTTCATTGCTTGTTTATTTTTTTTTTATTTGTTTATTTATTTATTTATTTTTTATTTATTTATTCATTGATTCATTTACCTATTTATAAATAAATTTATTTATCTATTGCTTCATTTATTTATATGATCATTTATTTATTAATTATCTGTCTATTTATAATTTAATTTTTAATTAGCTTTTTTTATTATTATTAACCTATTAATTTTTTTTAAATACAAATTTAAATTTATTATCCGATGATATTATATCATCCTCCATGTAAATTTTATCTGTAAATGCAATTCATATCGGTAGGTATAGCTTTCTTCAGATGTGCCAAAATATAATTCTTCAGATGTGTCACTTTTCGTACGCGCGGAATGTACATATGTTTCATTCGTAGCGTCCGCGGAGATTACACATGTTTCAATATTAGCGGCCGCGGAGGCTGCATATGTGCCAAAAAGTAGGTGCGCGGAGAATCCATATGTTTCAATCTTGCGCGCGCGGAGGCTGCACAAGTTCCGAATTGCCGCGTAGCCCTCGATATACAAGAAATAATATTTAAAAAAAAAACTTCTTTCCAAACTGTATACCTTTATACTAATATACATGAAACATATGAATATATATACGTATGAAACATAATATATTATAACTCATATCAAAGTTCAATTGATACAGTCACCGATTCCTGTTTGATTGTTATCACATACATTCTTTTGAAGAAGGCGGAGACCTGCAACCCTAGTTTCATGTAAGAGAGTGAAGTGTGTGCATGTGTCTCTAAAGTTCTTATATTTTATATTTGCAATAATTAAATTATAGTAATTTATAATAAAATCGTAAAATATATATTTCAATAGTTATATAGATTTATAATCATAATTTAACATTATTTTGATATGTGATTTAAAAGAAAGCAATTGATTATATAGCGTATTTGTGTGCTGTGCATTACGTTTTTGGTGCAGATAATCAATGATTTTATTATTATAAAAAAAATTACGATATTTAAAAATATTTAGGGCCTAATATATGATGGTTTCCTACATAAGACTCTACTATGCATAAAACAAAGTATCAAGGTAATTATTTTTTGTATTATATAAATATTCGTAATAACAATAGGATATATTCGTAATAACTAGAATATTAGGGTTAATCAGAACAACTGTACCGTATGCAAATATGCATACGTTACCGTCATACGTGACGTCATTTTTCGATTTTCAAAAATCATTAAAAACACTTAATGAACTCAAAATTTTGAAATTAGCATACGAATCGATTCTCTCGAATGTTCTCTTTTAATTTTTTTTTTTTTTTTGACATCCTCATTTCATTGAAGGTTTTGTTTTGTCAACAAACTCAGATCTATTCCCGTTCCATTAATTTGTCTGCAATAATTAAATTCTTCTTTAATTTCTCATTTTATTTAAATCCAATACTAATGAGGCTAAAAATATTAAAGAAGTACACTTTTAAACTTTATTAATAATTAGGCGATGTTGTGTAATAATTTTTTTTAAATAAAATTGTCTAAAAATATATGTATTACTGATTTTATACAAATATTAAAAATGTCACGTTTTTCATCATTTCCATTGATTAAAAATTCTTTTACTCTGTTCTGCCTCTCATCATTTCTTGACCTGCTTATCTAACATGGAAAAAAAAAAAAAAAAAGATGAGACTCTTTGGGTTTTGTTCTATTCCTAGAGCCGCATGCGCGATACTAGTTTTTACCATAACATAAAACATTGATTGGAACTCAAAACTGTCTTTTTTTTTCTTCCTGTTATATATTTTTCAAAAACTTTCTCTTTCATTTCGTATAAAAAAACTACTTTATACTTTTTTTTTCTTTCAGTTTATATGAAGTCATTGATTTGGTCAAATAGATGAAAGGAAAAATAAGGAAGAAAAGAGGAATTATACATCAAATCCTGACTTTTCATTAGTAACTGTTTAGAAAAAGAAACATAACGAAAATCTTTTCATGCGTTAAAAATTTCTATTCATATATTTTTCTTCATTAAAATGTTTAATTATAAAAAATATACGATGAAATTATTTTATATTTAAAATATTTGGAGTTTAATATTTTTTTTCTTTTCCTTCAATTTCAAATTATCATTTTGGAAAGAAAGGTTACCTAAAAACTCAAGTTTAAATTTATTTATACATCCGTAAATACATCGATATTATTATGAAGAAGGATATAATTTTGAATTTTTATATTTTTCATTGCGTACCTCAAGCATTTGAAACTATACAGACACTAGATTATTTTGTCATGACGTCATAATAAAAAATGCACAGCTGTAAGTAGAAGAGGGTGGTATATATGTGATAGATTATGTCGATGAAATATTCTTTGTATATTTAATTCGATTTCTTTTTATTTTTAACTGTCTTATCGATTATTCCCTCTGTGAAATATTAAAAAAAAAAAAAAAAAACGAAGAAAATCATAATAAAGATTTTTTAATTATAATAATAAAAAAGGACTCACTTTTAACATGCATTTATATGAACACGAATATAATAAATACAGCATAATATTGAATATGTATTAGAAAGATTTTTTTTCTATACTTTTATATAATCACGCTTGCCCACATGACGTCATTAATTTTTTAAGTAATAACAATATATTTGCTTCTTCTTTTTTTTTAACAGATTATTCCTACAAAAATAATTTTCATAAAAATTAAAGTAATGAATAAAGGTGCCTATTTAAAATACTATATTTTAACTGTATTTTAAATAAAGGATATAAAAGTAATAATCATGATGCTAAAAATGAATGGATCAATGTGAAAACTTTCAAAGTGTTAACTCTGCATGGTTGTAGTGTAAGTAATTGAAAACATATTGAGCAGCAATTGGTATACAATTAAAAACACAAATTAAAACAATAATTTGTTTTTTACTTTTCATTGTTATTTATTTATTTATGGAAATAAAGAAACTGTTCGACAAAGTTGCATTTAGTTGTTAAAAATGTTGAACTTTTTCTTTAATTAATTTCTAATAAAAAGAGTAAAAAGAGGAAGCAAAATCAATAAGCAAAAGAATAAAGAACTACTTTTTTTTTATCAAATTATTTATCTTTTGATGACGCGAATGAAAAATTAATTTTGAGATCACTTCTCTCTCTCTCTCTCTCTCTCTCTCGTTTCTCTATCTTAAGTAGAATCTTATTCAGGAACTTTCTTTACTCATGAAATCTTCAAAGAGAGTTGTACTATTATGTGTTATAATATTTTCTACAGTAAAGTGAGTTTTTTTTTAATTGTTATATACTTTATGTAATTAATTTACAACAATGTTTATATTTTTCCTATTATTATAATTTAATATGTTATAAATTAGAAAAAAAATATTAATTTTTTTAATAATATTTTAAAACATTAATTATTTGTAATATTACGCACAAAGTGTAAATTAAGGGTTATTTAATAATAGTTTAAACAAGTTGATTGGATGTAGGAATTAGTACATATTTAACCATTATACGAGTCAGGTATATAGCAGACAACTTCCCTTTTAGTTTATCAATCTATTACAACTTTATATTTTTGAACCTTTGAACAAAACCTCAGTGCGGTACTGGCAGTAGTCCAACTGTATTTGAGCTCCCTGAATCTTCCAAAACCATGTTTATGTACTTGCGGGATCAATCGAAACGGGTCAGCTACGGACTAGCAAACATCCCGGCATTCGTCTTAACATACTGAGGAAACTCAGTATGTTTCCGTGGTCGGCAAGGTTGAACTTGCCTCCCAAATCTCCAAGCTAGCTCTTTGCCATCGCTAGGCTTTCGTAAAAGCCTGGACGGTGGCTGGGATTGAATCCGCGACCTCTTGCATGCAATTCGGACGCGTGAACCACTAGACTATGAAATCGGTTTCAATCATTATTCAGAGGATATTTCTTATATATTGCTTTAGTTATGAAAGAAAGGATGACATTAAAGAATAGTAAAAACATTTAAAAACACAATAAATAGTTGAAAATCTCCCTTACTTTAAATGATATGCAACACTTCAACAACCGCATCCATTTCATTAATTTATTTAATTTTTCAGAGTGTAAGGCAATTAATTTTGCTAGGTTTATTTTGTATCATGTTCAAAACTTTATTATTATTATTATTTTATTTGTTTTATCCAAAAACAGGCTTGCGCCCAATACATTGGAGGTACACACAGTACAATAGTTACAATAATCATAATTATTTAAAACTACAACATAAGTATTTAATAGCTATCATGCAAACAATTATTTATTTCTAATTTTAAGACACATTTTATTTTATTTTTAGAGTGGCATGCATAGATTTTTTTATTTTTTTATTTGAATCATGAAAGATATCAATATTTAAGGTCTTACATAATGTGGTTGCTCTTGTAATAAAAGAATTTTTAGATACATCATTTGAGCATGTAGGGATACTAAAGATGCCATGCATTATTATTTTTATTTTTTATTTTTTTTATTATTTATTTAATATTATTTTTATTATTTCTATATTAGATTATGCATCATATTTTTTATAAGCAATTATGAAAAATGTCCATATGATCGTAATTTTCAAAGATTGATATTCATACATTATACTGATATATCAACCTAACATATAATGTCTTAAAATATCACAAAATATTCCCTCTATAATAAAGCTTACTAAAATCTCATTTTAATACTACAAAAACGTAAGATGCCCTATATATTTTTTAAAAGCATGATATCGATAGTATGAAACGTAAAATCTTACAACAAATAATAACACACACAAAAATATCTCAAAAACTTCAACTCTCCTTTATGAGGGAAAAAAAATTGGAGAGTATACTTGAAAATTTTTCTCAAAAGAAAATTACTATATTTTTACTTTGCAAACTCACCACTTGGTACTTAAATGGCGCTGAAAGTTTTAATATGTAATACTATGTATTGTAGTAAATACCAAAAGTAGGATTTTTTTTTTTTTTTTTTTTTTTTTAGATATTGTAATTACTGTCTTCAGTTTTTTTGTTTCACCTTTATTACATTTTGAAATTTACACTAAATAACAAATTAAAATTGTAAAATTAATTACTGACAATTAACTTTCTGTGTACAACTTTAAAGTACATGGTAGAATAAATAATAATTTTAAGAGTTTTTTTGAATTCGCATTATTATTACTAATCTTAAGATTTCCAAGCACGTTTTATGTTTTCATTATTATAGTTTTATCATTTTACCAGTATTTTTTATTATTTCATAGTAAAAAATTTATTAAAATGTCCATAGAAGATTTAGCAAATATCAGAAAGAAAAGGAAAGAGTAAATTTGTATTTTCTTGCTTTAAAAAAAAATTAAAAAAAAAAAATTATAAAAAAAACTTGAAACAGCTAAAGTATACAATATGTCAAAGCATATTTTTATAACTTTAAAAATGGATGGGAAAGAACACCAAATATTTATTTTGATATTGGCAAAATTTCAAATTACAAAACTTGTAATAAATCACAAAGATTCGTTGATATAAAGGGAAAAAAATTGAACTTTTTAATTTTTAACCTTTTCCTTTCTTTCTTTAAAACCTAATCAAAAACTTTTTTATTACTTAAATTAATGAATAAATCATTAGATATATAAAAACTTGGTTAATTAATTAATATTTTTTTTTGAAAAAAAATCTATATTCTTTGATTCCGATCACTATGGACTTCAGATTTATGTATGTCTGTTAATGCAATGATAGAAATTATTACCAATTTATTTTACATTGTTGCTTTAATGATATCGAAACTTTAAAAATAATATAATATTTCAATTGCACTCATCACAAATAACCATCCACTTATTTCATATTATACAGTATAATACTCTTAACTGTTGTTACATTGTGTTACATTTTATATTTTCTAAACATTAACACTTCTGCAACAATAAATTTATATAACATAATTTAAACTATATATGTAAAAAAAAATTTAAAATTAAAATTATTCTGTTTATAAAAATATTAAAAATTTACATTTTTTTTTTGTGCAAAATTTTTAAAAATAATTGTATGTATTTTAAAACATTGCATCATTAAATTTACTAATACGGTCAGCTCAAAGACTATTTTAGTTTAAAAAAAATATAATTAATTATGTCTGGGGTTCATAAAAAAAAGTACGTTTCTTTGTTTACTGTATTATATTAAAGCTAAACATAAGTAAGAAAAAAAATAATACTTTGCCCTTTACTTCATTGCTGTGTATAGTTATTTTTACATATTTTTATTTAATGTTAAAACATATATTTTAACATATTGAGATATAAACCTCGTGGAATGAAAAGTTAGAAAATTACTTTATAAATATTTGAGTAACTTGAAAGATTCTCTCTCTCTCTCTCTCTCTCTCTCTCTCTCTCTCTCTCTCTCTCTCTGTCTCTCTCTCTCTCTCTCTCTCTCTCTCTCTCTCTCTCTCCCTCCTCAAATTGAGATATAAAATGAGAAGGTATTGAGAGAAAAATGTGGATATTATTATTTTTGAATATGCATACAATATAGAATTTTTTTTTCCTGGAAGACTTGTATAAAATTGAGATTTGCTAAAAGATGATATTATAATCATGGTATAATAAAAATCGATATTATTATTGGTATTTTTTAAAAACATTTTTGCCTTTTTTATGTATATGAAAATTTATATATACGTTTTAAACATGACATTTCGTATGCATTAAATTGAAAGTTATGTAGTATAGTAATGTATTATTTCATTGTGTAACAAATTCTATAGAGACAAAATAAGTTATAAAGTCATAACCGTATATAACTTTTGTTTCCTCTAAACTTTATTCCATCTCTCTCTCTCTCTCTCTCTCTCTCTCTCTCTCTCTCTCTCTCTCTCTCTCTCTCTCTCTCTCTCTCTCTGTAACTCAGCATTTACAATATATCGGCATACTTAAAAATTATAAGTTGAAATAATTGTTTAACTAAATTTTAAATGTTTACTTCAAATATGTGAAATAATTGAAAAAAAAAAAAAAGAAAAGAAAAGGAAATTAAAACATTTCATAGCACGCTGTATTGAATCACGAATCACTACTATTTATACTCTAGAGTCTAGACCACAGTAATTGTTTCTATTTTTGAATTCATACTGTATAATATGCTGAACATCTTAACTATTATGCATTGTAGTATAATCAGTAATCACTATACAATAAAGCATAAATTATGTTTTTTTGCATTAATGTTGCATTGAGCATTGAGCTAGCATAATTATTATAACGTATTTATTTTTGCCCGCGTACATGTTCTGATATATTTTTTTATTAAAAATAATTTATTTTTTATTATGAAATTTTTTTGAATTTCATTATAATTTTATTATTTTTAAAAAGATGATAATATTAATATGTAATAATAATATTGGTAGTTATAACGCCATAACATTTGTCTTCAATTTGTCATCAAATGTTATTTAATGAGTAGAGGATTAACTGTAGATGAAATTTCAGATATATCATATGATCCTTATAATTTCAACCCTTAGGAGATACTGCTACTGCCTCTCTCCCCCCCCCCCCCCTCCCCCATATTTCAATGATAAAGCACGAGATTTGACTTTCATACATTCACTTATTATAATGTATGTATGTATATATATATATATATATATATATATATATATATATATATATATATATATATATATATATATATATATAATATTATGCACTTTCACACACTGAGGTGTATCCGCAATGACATAATATTTGATGCGCTTCGACGCCTTACTGGAGCGATGAATAACATTGCTCAGCATAGGACAAACTTCGCTTTTGGATTTTTTCTACAAAGAAAAATTGGTAAAAATATATATATATATATATATATATATATATATATTTTCTTCACATACTTAAGATACTAATTCAACCTATCAACAGTATCAATGCTCTCAAAAATAACAAAAATGAGGTATTTCCCAATACCAGCCCTTGTATGGAGTACTCCAACATGGCGTTGACTTTAAAATGAATGTATAGACCCCTATGACGTTATGATTTCCTAAAGTTGCTTATTTTAAAGGTTTTAACCCTAGTTTGTAAGGGTACAGTATAAGGGATGATAACATATTAATTTGTGTATGTCGCATTGTGCTGAATTTTACGTTTCTGATTAAATTTTTTTCATGCCAGTATTCCCTTTAAGTTAAACAGTAAAATACGTGAATTTTAGTCATGAATGTCACATTTGAATAACATTTGAAAATTATAAAGTGATCGATTTATTGATTAAAATTGACATGAATTAAATTACTAATAACGTATGCGAGTGGCAGTCAGTACACAGTATATTGACAGGAAGTTGGTAAATTACAAGTTAAACATAATTTTTGAGATAATAGATTGCGAATGAATATTTTATCAAATTTTATATAATTATGCTTATTTTTTTTCCTTTTTATTATTTTATTTATAAATTTGAATTTGTTATTGAATTTTGTAAAACACCCAATTTCATTACAAAAGCTTTATAAAAACATTATTTTGTGAGCTTTTTTATTATTTTTAAATATTGATGATTAAACCACAAATAATTAAAAACTTTGTGGTAATGTTAAAATTAAATGTATATTTTCCCCTTCATAGCACGTTCCTTGTTTAATAAAAAATCCCTTTTAACGGCTTTAGTTTTGGTTATGAAGTCTTTTAGACAAATACTCTTGACAAATTTTAGCAAAAATTGAAAATGACATTTAATCTTTTTTTCTTTTTTTTCTGTCGTTATAAAAATTTAATAACAGGATATAAATTTAGAGTATATTGAAAATACACAAAAAAAGAGAGATGAACAGAAAGATATTGTTTTTCAATAAAAATAAATAAAATGAGAAAGCCGAAAAAAAAAACTCGCAAAAAGGTAAAAGTTTTGTTGTTGTTATTGAAATGGGAAGAAAAATCACAACAATGTGAAGTTAGGAATGCATTGTTATTGAAAGGTTAAAGTTCTTTTTATTATTATTTTTTTTGGAATAAAAATAGGGTTTTATTCTCTCTCAATACACATTATATTATTATATAATATTTTTCATACTGCCTTTCGTATATTTCCAAGAAGACGGGCTTTACAGTTCATCAAAATAATATCAAGTGTGTTACAATTTTTGTGCTTGAATTATTAGTGTTATTATTTTGATATAATAATAAAGAGTACATAAGTAGCTAATATATATATATATATATATATATATATATATATATATATATATATATATATATATATATATATATATATATATATATATATATATATATATATATATATATATATATTATATAATATAAAACATATATTTTAACATGTTTTTACGCAGTATAGCATAAATTATACTGAATTATATTTTATATTATTATGAATAAATTGTGCTGAAAATGAGTTTTCATTTTATTATATGTATTTATTTTTTCTGTGTATGTATATAATATGTCAATAAAAATAAAGTTGTAAGTGTAAAAAGAATTACGAAAGTATAATCTATAGTTTATTATATTAAAAAGTAAGCTTACAAAGTTGAAAACGAAGAATATTGTCTTTTTCAATGTCTAATTGCATTTTATTGTAACCAAAAGTGATGCACTTGAAAATGTAAACATTGAAATTGAATTGATTTTACTTTCTCGTTAATCGAAACCAATTTTACTTCTATAAAGGAATATTGAAGTATGTACGTTTAAAACCATTTAAAGCATTTAATAGTTAACATTAGTATGCAATTTTTTGCTCGTTTTCTAGTCTAAAGCTTATATTGTTAAAATTATTACCTTCGTACATGAAAACATGCTCTTTTTTTGAACTCTGATGATATTTATTTATTATTATTTTTTTTTTAAACTTTCATTAAAATTTTAAAAGTGGCCATATTGTGTAGTCTATGATATATTTTATGGGTCTCTTTTAAATTCCATACGTATATCGCATGTAATAAAAAAAAAGCATTGTTAAATTATTCAATCTCATATGAATGTCAGATTTAAAGTTTGAATTACGAAGAAAAACTCAATTGTAAAACTTCAAAGGTATACGTAGAGTTAACCTGACGAAGTATGCAATACATACATGAATTCTTTATTTTGGTTTTTAAATTAGTTCCCATTAAATAAAATTGATAAAGAGGGGAAGACGTCATGGCCATTCATTAGATAATGAATAATCAAAGATAATCATAATGATAATAAAGATAATCGTTCAGGAGATAATGTAATTAAGAGAGAGAGAGAGAGAGAGAGAGAGAGAGAGAGAGAATGGATCAATATTATTAAAATAAAATATTTAACTGTAAGGTGTACAAAAAAATTTAATGATTTAAAACGAAAATTAGCAGTGATTAGCAAAAGCTTTAATTTTAGACACTTATTTTTTTAGTGTGTATGCAGCATATTATATAATATATAAATAATAAATCGCGAGCAACAATTGAATGCAATCTACATTTAGCTTTGTCCAAATAATAGGTTAAAATTACACAAGTTTTAACATAGTAAAAAATAGCTGGAAGAAAATGCGTATTTCAAAAAGAAATGAAAAAAAAAAAACAAAAAAAAAACGTGCTTTATTTTTGGTGTAACAGAGGTTCAAATAACACTGCAGGGACTATGCTTGCGTGCTGTGCTGCCTAATTGAAACGAAATGGCGAATTGTATCCCTCGGGGGTTCCCGTTCTCCTTGTCAACCCTTGCGTATAATTCCTCAACATTTTATAAAACCTAAATCTAGAGAAATAGACGTAGAAATTTAGCTATTATAGTTATTTCAATTTATTTATTTACTTATTTACTTATTTATTTATTTATTTATTTATTTATTTATTTATTTATTTATTTATTTATTTATTTATTTATTTATTTATTTATTTATTTATTTGTTTATTTATTTATTTATTTGTTTATTTGTTCATTTGTTTATTTGTTTATTTATTTATTTATTTATTTATTTATTTATTTATTTATTTATTTATTTATTTATTTATTTATTTATTTATTTATTTATTTATTTATTTATTTATTCATTTATTCATTTATTCATTCCTCCATTCCTTCATTCCTTCATATTTGCAATGTATTTACTATTGATAAATGCTCTAATTTGCTGTTTATCTTATATTTTTTAAATTTGTAATAAATTGTTATTTTCGTTCTATGTTGATTTTCAACCGTAAATTCAAACTGTCTTAAGACGGAGGTAGAAATATATTTGGTAATTTGATACTTTGATATGCAAGTGCAAGTCACTTCTTTGTTCTACTTGGTGTGGTGTCTTATTCTAACCATACTCAAGACTATAATATACTCTACAAATAATACGACACCAATAGCGTAATCCAAATAAACCAAAAGTCGAAAAGGAAATTTTACACTTCTTTTATTATTCTAGAATTTTGATCTGTGAAATCAATAGTGAAAGCAGCGCAATGCGAAAATTTGCGAGTCCTTTCTCTCTCTCTCTCTCTACATTACAGTAGAGTATGTGTATTATACACGATTGAATAGGTACTCAATCACAGTTACTAATGTAATTTTATACACATGATACAAAACAATATTGCTTTTTGATTACATTTGCTTCCAGCTAAAATAAAAATTACAATTTTATTTTAATTTAATACTAAAATATTATTTGTTTTTAACATGTATTTTAATTATTAATATATTATATTTAAATTTATTTTTTTTACCAGCTTTATTTTATTGAATTGCTGATAAAATTAAAATATTACGTCATTTTAACATAAAAAGTTATAAATAATAATATACGTTCAGTGTGTGAGAAACACAATGATAACTAAATCTTGCAATTAAAGTGGTTATGAAATTGAATTACAAATATATTTACTGATAAAAATGAAATAGTGAAGTTTTCAACATCATAGCAACATAGTAATCTGTAGAGTAGCTGTGCTTCTATTAGTTAATAGTTAAGGAACTATTATAGTATAGTTTAAGGCGGGAAATCAGGTACTACGGGATTTGACTAAAAAATTCTTAAAAAAAGAAAAATTTGCACAGTGATACATTACGATATGGTATATTCAAATATGTAAAAAAAAATTGGGGGGTCACCATGCTAGATTCTAAATTATGATTTTTTGAAGTGTTAGTCCCATAAGAGCCCATGTTAATTTCAATAATTATTTTTTCTCTTATGCTTATCTGATGGTCAAGAGATCTGAAAATTTTATCATTAACAATTAACTTTCAAATGGCACCATAAGATTTCGAAGTTTTCTTTTTAAATTTTGAGATATAAGCCATCTAAATCTAAATACAACCCTTAACTCATTCTACATTATCCAAATAATCATACTAAACAGTCTGATTAGGCCTTAAAAAAAATATTTATAATAATGATTAAAAAACAAAAAAAAGGAAGAAGAAAAGCTTTAAGTTTTATTCTTATTTGGGAGTATTATTATTATCATCGTTCTGAAGATACAGCGAGAGTCGATGTACTGTACGTACATCGCATGCCAATACTTATATAGTAATTTCATCAGATTTCATGAGTCAATAAAAAAAAAAAAAAAAAAAAAAAAATAGGGGCGTTCAAAAACTTTATTTTTAAAATAATATTAAACTGGAAAATTTGTTTTTTAAAAACTATGTTTTATATATGTATAATATGTTTTTTTAAAACTATGCAAAAAATCATATAAATAAAAAGCATATACAGAGCATAAGTATTAAAAAAACATACAATTATAATGTTTTTGTAACATAATACCAAATGAAAATAATAATAGTACAAAGAACGTGTTATAAATTAAAACCACGTATTAATTACTTACTGTTAAACTATAAATGTTATCCGAGCAAATCAAATATTGTAGCGTAATTAGTAATTACTAATATGTAAACAAAATAAACAAAGAGCATAATATACGTCATATATATATATATATATATATATATATATATATATATATATATATATATATATATATATATATATATATATATATATATATATATATATATATATATATATATATATATATATATATATATATATATATATATATATATATATATATATATATATAAAATACAACACACATATTATTGATTTACTTACAACAAACACTGCTCCAAACACAATTTACTATTTTCGTGCATGAGTAAGTATGTTGTAATATCAAACAAATTTGCTATCAATATGTCAGTGCAGTATACTGTATAGTAAAATTGTTTATCATTAATTGCAAAATATCACTAACAAACCTTGATCAAACATTGTAGTTTTAAAACTGAATATTATACTCATTAAATTAATAAAATCTCTAAACTAATCTAATACCATATTGCGTGCGTTATCGTATAGTTCAATTGATTCTATTAAAAAAAAAAATATTAGAAATTTTTTATTTTAAAACTAATTTTACATGGATTAAAAATAAGTCCTCTCTTCATGAAGCAAACTTTTTAAATTTGCAAACAATTTCATATAAGCCCTATTTACAATCATATTACATTTTAAATCACCTTATTAAAATGTATGACACTATACAAATTTAAACAGGATTTTATAAATATTTTTAATTTAATAAAACTTTTTTATATATAAGTATTCTGCAAATTGAAACAATAATTTATATAATAATAAATTGAAACTCTTCGTTGGGTTTTTGGTTTTAGGAGTTGTTAAAAGACTCGAACCCCTTACTTTGTTAATGTCATTTGAAAGTCAATATCTACAAATACCTGTCAACTATCAAATGTATACGTAGGTGAATGGTGACTCGTGACCACCAGGTCAGAGAAAAAAAGGAAATAGTGTGTGTGGGGGGGGTGAAGGGAATTATTGTACAGCTTTAAAAAAGTAAAAAAAAGAAAAAAAAATGTAATTAAAAACTTTGCATGTTGAACCCCTATACTTTTTTTTTAAATTTCAATGTAATAAATATCCAATTGGAATGTTTTTTTTTTTGTTATTGTTAAACATCAGTGTGGAAAGAACAATATTTTTTCCTGCCTTTACAATTTTTAAAGTGACTCTCCAGACCAAACAACATGCTCTTTTATTTCATTAAACACTTAATGCGATTCCCAAAAATACAATTATTTTGTCCAAGAACCCAATCGTGACGCCTTAAACGTTTAAGAATTTTTTTCAACGTATGCAAACTGCAACACTTTTTTTTTTTTTTTATTGAATATCACTAGTCATGACGTCAGCAATAGTGTGTTTTTGCCTGCTTTACAATTTTTTGAGCTATTTTGCAGAGTTACATATGGGTAATAATGAAATTTGATAATGTTATTACTGAGTGTCTCATTTTGTATTCATTGTAATAAAATTACATGTTGATAGGTCTGGAGAGTAGCTTTAAGTACAATTTACAGCTCGAAGTGTTGTTAGTGCAAAAATACGAAGAGGTCTTTTTTTTTTTAAGCACACATTTTTATTAGGCAATTTTTGGTTTAAAAATATATGAAAATATGCATTTATTTTCTTTTTGTTGTTGAATTTGCATGTAAATAATAATAATAAGTATTCAAGCATGCCTTAAAACACAATTTAAATTACCAGAACATGTTCATTGACCGTATTAATTGTTATGTTTCAGTCATGGAGAAGATTTGATTGTAACTCCCTTCGCGCAAATCCTTGCTAGTCTGCGCAGTGTGCGAAATAATTTCCTCAATCTTACCAATGTGCCAACCAGCAAGTAAGTACCTCGATCTTTATTGTTAAATTGATGTCATGTGTGGTTCAATTATTGCATTTAAACATAAATCTTCATGTTTATTTATTATACTTTATGATTTAATATATATATATATATATATATATATATATATATATATATATATATATATATATATATATATATATATATATATATATATATATATATATATATATATATATATATATATTTATACTTCACTTTATTTACATAATTGTAGTATAATAATTTCAATTACTACCAATTTACTATTAAAGGAACAACTGTTTTGAGGTCGACTATAAGCGATTTTGCTCACATCCGCTTCCGTTTCGACGTACTGCGCATGCGTAGTATGTCGAAACGGAAGCGAATGTGAATGAAATTGCTTAAAGTCAGCCTCTTGTTCCTTTACTAGAGATAATCACAAAACAAATATTATCTTGCAATTTATAATATGATTATTTTTTTTAATTAAAAATTAGAAACGATTATTTAATTTTATTTGCTTCATGTAGATTATTGTCTGGAAGATTAATATTAATAATTGCCTTTAAAAAAATCACAAATTATGCGTTACAATATAGTTATACGCTTCCACACAGACGTCTATATTTTTAATTCATTATACAGTAACAATATAAAACAGAGTGTGATCTCGAAAAATAGCTTCATTTCTTTTAAAAAGTAACGTAAAAGTATATATTTAAATCTTCACGAGTCTTTTTTTTTTTTTTTTTTTTAAGTATAATTTGTTAAAAAAAATCTGCATGAAACATTTAGTTTCGAAAAGAATTTTAATATATTATATTATATAATGATTTGTTAGAAACTTTAATCAAAACATTGTTACTAAATTTAATTGATTTATTTGTTATGATGTATTAGGTCGAGAAGATCGTCCGCAGCGCAGGGAGGTGCCACACCACAGACCAAAAACCTAACACCTGGAGGTAACATATTTTTTGCTATCGATCACAAATTTTATACTTTTATTTTAAATCAAGATGAATACTAAATAATTATACGAAGTATTTAAAATTTATTTTGTCATAAATATAAAATTTACCTTTTCATATTGCACAGATGATTTAAATTATACAATTTATGCTACAATTGTTGTGCTGCATAACTGTTATGGTTGTACAGCAACATTATTATTTAATAATGTGCTGAAATTATGATGTAATGGGTAAAACATAATGCAATTGAGCTATAATTAATAATTATTGTATCTTTAACTTTAAAAAAAAAAAAAAAAAAACTTGCCTAATGTCCTAACATACCTAAATATCAATGTTGATTTGGCCGGAGTCATGATTTTTAATTTATTTTACATTTACAAAACTGCAGATGCGGGTATATTACGTCACAGCTCGCATGTTTCCGCGCGCGTGGACCAGTTGAACCATTGTAATGGATGTCCGTTACTTAATGCGGCGTGCGTGGGGCCCCATTCGTTAAAAAAAAAAAAAAAAAAAAAAAAAAGTGAGCTGTTACGTCGTAAACCCGCATCGTAAATGAAAAAAAATATATAGAAATCTACGACTCTGGCCAAATCAACGTTGATATTTAGGTATGTTCGGATATTAGGCAAGTTTTTGTTTCCAGGTATTCTACGCCTTTTAAGGGACATAATCATAATATGTATTATGGTTCTATTTTATAATTTTAATCTATTTATTTTGAGTACAGGGTCCCTTAACGTGTGCATTTTGATCCGTACAATGAAATAGACCACATAAAACAACATGAGCTTTTTAATGAATGAACATGAAATGGGATCTTCAAAACTGATGACAATTTTTACCAGAATGTTAATGTAGCCCCACGAGAGAGCGTGAAAAAAACTAAAGTATGCAATTTGCGTGAAAATTCATGTTTCTGACGTCAGAAACATGCAAAAATTAGTATGAAAATGTTGTGTGGGTTGCATAAATCGAATTTTCTGACCACTACTACGGGGCTACTTTTGGGCTTTGAGACAAACTAATGTTATTTATAAAATCCCATTAAGTGTTTTTTTGATATAAATGCTTATGTTTTTCTCTGGTCTATTCCTTTTAGTAAATAACATTATTTTAAAATATAAATATCTTAATTACTAATTAGAGTTTATTATTTAAAAATTTTCCTGTAAATTATCATAATATTTAATGTAAAGTATAATTAAAATAGTTTTATCTATTATAGTATCTATGGTAGTTGTTATTAATTTGATGTATAAATAACATTCTCTTTCATCTGCTCTGTGCCTATCACAATTAGTCAATTACTAACTTTATTTATGTTTTTTTAATTGTAAACATTGGCTCTGATTATATTTTGACTGATAATAATTTAACGTTTGACAGATGAAGCTTACATGAAGATGGCGGTTGAAACTATGGAAGAATTGGACTGGTGTTTGGATCAACTTGAGACAATTCAGACTCATCGCTCTGTCTCTGATATGGCTTCCCTCAAGGTAAGCTAAAAATCTATATTATATTTTGAGGGAGGGATATAGGTGTCAATAAAAAATTGACAAAATGGCTTATGACGTTATAAATATCGATATAATTCGTGTTCTCTAAGATAATACTTTTTTTCTTTTTCTTTCTTTCTTTTTTTTTTTTCTTTTTCTTTCTTTCTTTTTTTTTTTTTTTCCTTTTTTTTTTTGCAGTTAATAAGTTTTTGAATATTTATAATGAAAAGGGAAATTAACTGTTGGTCGTGTATGCAAAGGTCATGTAAAATTATAGAAAAAAAATTGCGTGCTTTTATTAAGTTCAGTTTCTTTATCGATCATATAATACCAATTAGTACATATTGATTACAAAAATATTTATAAAGGAAATACAATATAATAGTTTCAGTCATCATAATTCATATTAATCAGAATATATTCTAATAATATTTAATAAAATTTAAAATAGCTTAAAAACACATATTAATAATTTGTAAAACATTTTAGTTAAAATATGTATATACATGCGATAACTTTTTGTTTTATTTGTTTTATCAAATATATTATGTATATATATATATATATTTATATATATTATTTAAAATTAATGAGACTTAAAAGTGAAATAGATTAAAGGACACCAACTCTTCTAGCACAAGGATGTTATACGTATAGAATCAAAGCTTAAGTAATTTAGGTAAAAAAAAATATATTTAGAGTTGAAAAAGTCAAACTTTACATAAAACTTAAACATCTCGTTCAAATTAAATTAAAAAACATTTAACAACTTCTATTTATAATAAGAAAGATGTCAAAAATCAGAATAGTTTCAAATTTTAAGTAAAAATAAAAAAGAATGAAAAGACATGAAAATAAATGTCTGTGAAATAGATGTTATTGTGTGGCAAATATTTTATAAACTTGTGCGACATTAACTTCTATATTCGTATTTCGTATACATAAAAAAAAAAAGTTTTGATTTTTAAGATATTTTGTGTAACTTTTATATAACCATTCACACGAAAAGTTATATTTGTTTTGCAAAGGAAGTAAAGTTGTTATTCGGGATTTTTTTTTTTTTTTATTCGTGTTTATTTTGTGTTTGCACGCTCAATAAATGTTTGCTATATAGACTTTTTTTTTTATATATGTTTGCAAAGTGATGGCACCAGAGTGTCTTAAAATAATCTTACTTTTTATTATTTATTGAGTTTGAGGCTTTCATAATGTGTACTATACGTACATTTATTGAAAAAAAAAATCCCGAAGTTCCTAGAATAAAGGTTATCCGCATGATATATTTGTGTTAAAATAAACTTAAAAGGAATTTTGCATATTTTTCTCCGAGCTGAGGAAAGAATGAGGAAGACTAAACATTTTTAGGGGGTTAATTTTATGTCCTCTTTTTTTATTATTAAACCTATTTTCTTCCTTCCTTCCTTCCTTTTTTTTTTTTTTTTTTTTTTTTTTGCTTTCTTCTTCTTCACTCTCTCTTTTTTTCATTTTTATTTTTTGGCAACTGTGAGTGGTGATTAAAAGTGCCTATACGTTAATGCATGACAGAGCTTTTGTAAGTTGTTAATAAGAACTGCAAAATAGCTACTTATAAAAAGATTATTTTAAAAAACAATATACGTAGACTAAGAATATTGTGCTGGCTTAATGCGAGTCCACTCGAATTTTTAGCTCCTTAATGTTTTCAAGGGTGTAATTCATCATCAAAGCACTTATAAGTGTGACCTAAAAGGACTTAAAAATCCCAATAAGACCTCTGGATTTTTAAGCAGCAAAGTTAAGCCTTTGGGTAACTTAAGTGCTATGATGAATTTTTCCTTATAATACGAGGTGAGAATTTTTATACTTCACTCAAAAAAATTAATACTTACAATGCAATAGGTAGACATATAACCAAGAACACAGGTATTATTTTACTACAATAATACCTAATGCAGGTGCTTTTTGCAACAATAAAGGTGTGACTCACTTAGATTAAGTGGTATTGTAGTTTTATAAATACCTGTTCCAAAATCAAGTGTACCTATTGTAGAATACAGGTGCATGTACCTGCCATTAGTAATTTTTTTCCGTGTTTGAAATTTCTCGATGAGTAATTTACAGATAACATAAAAAATAGTTGTATAAATGATTTATATAATATATTAAATTAACATAAAATAACATTTTATTTGATATGATATATCAAATAAAAGTATAGGAAAATAGGCTTGTATTTAATATTACATCAGAAAGAACAAAATATAAAGAGCAATAGTATCATATTTTATATTATAACGTACAATATTATGATGACTTATATACGTGACTTGAGTTGTTATTGCTCAAGTATTACGTCGTTTTTATATTTTGTCTATGAAATTCTCACTGCGTATTAGATAAAAATGTGAGTTGTTTAAATTTAACATTTTAATGTTTTTCTTTATTTTTTTTGTTAAATTTATAATATTTAAACAAACATAAAATGGGGGAAAAAAAATAGATGATAAAAATTTCCCAAAAAGGAAAATACACGCAAAATTTGTTATAATATGCTCGTAAAAAAATAATTACATATTATGCTACATTGAATAATTCTTATATTGTTGAGCAAAAAATTTGCAATTTTGTAGTAACAGTAATTATGCTGTAAATCTGCACTATTATACTATGTAGTATAATCACTGTACAATATAGCATAAATTATGTTGTTATGAATGTTCTGCATTAAGCTAGCATAAATTATTACGTGTTTATTTTTGTCCGGGTAGCAATACTATGTCAAAAGGCAGTATACTTCCAAATTTTTAAAGTTTTCTCCAACACCTAAGTTAAATCTTTAGAATTTAAAAATGCAAAATAATCTGTGGGTTTTAATTAACTATCTTAATTATTGAAGTATTGAATTTATTGCAATTAATTCTTATATTACTTCCAGAACACAGTATTCATTATTTTATTATTTGTTACAATAATAATTTCAAATTTGTATGCATTAAAAAAATAAGAAAAACTGGCCGTGGAATATATACCCAAATATACACCTATAAATACATAATATATGCCCAAATATATAGTAGCCTTCATAAAGCCAAATTTTTGGTAATGAAAAATTTTACTGACAAAACCCGTATCATACAAAATTAAATTAAAAATCTAAATTTTATTTTTTAGCAGTTTATTTTACATTAAAAAGAGAATATGAATGTTGATAAACTAATATACAGAAACAATAACAAATGGTAGATAAGTAATTTCCTTTTATCAAAATAAAATAAAAGCGATTTCCTAAACAAAGATATGAAAATAAATTTAATTTTAACTTGACAAACTTCGGAAATTCAATTTTTAATAAAAAAAAAAGGAAAAAATATTTAACAATTCAAGCAAGTTGATATTATAATAGTAAAATATTGTGTTTGTGTGTGTATATATATAGTCACTATATTCAAAGAGGTTTATTGCTTTCTTACCAAATTCAATTGCAGTTAATACACAGGAGAGTTAGAATAGAAAAATATATCTAAAAATATAAAATATCTAGGGACAAATAAAGGGGAAAAAAAAGTCGTTTTCTTTTTATCGACGTATGTACAATGTATAAATATTTTATTAGATTGTTGTATAGAGTTTTACTTAATGTTACCGCTTTTTTCTTCTATCAAATCCGAGCTAAAATGTTGTCAAAAAAAAATATATATTTATTTATCTTTTATTTTTTTGAAAGCTAATTTCTTTTCCGTTACAAATATGTAAAAAGAAAATAAAATATTAATATTTTTACAATACCATATTTTTAGTATTATATTATATAAAAATACTTTTATTATTATTATATCATTTTAATCAGATGCCGTAAGCCGTAAATAATACACGTGTATATTGCCAAATAAATTACTATATAACATTTGTAATTGAGATTTTATTTATTTTATAATGATTTAATTTTCATATCTTTTTTTTTTTTTTTTTATTATTTTTTTTTTTAGCCCTATTAAATTAATAATGATTTTATTTTATGAGTATTTTAAACTGTTGGCGTAATAGAAAATAGTAGGTGTAAAAAAGAATAATGAATGAATTCATATTGTTACGCTAATGTAAGTTACGTTTATTAGCCTAAAGGAAATAATTAACAAAAAAAGAACATGAGAAAAGAAATTATTTTTCTTCTCTCGTAAATAACATTTTATTTTCTTCGCTGACAATTTGCCTCTAGTGAGTTTTTCTGAAAGCTTAGCTCTTAGTAGCTGTTAGTTTAGCTTTTATTTCATAGGTGTCTCTACTAATCTAATGAAAATTTAAGTTACTATATTTTGAAATAATAATTTTTTAAAGTTTGAAAATTAAATTCTTTCGAAAAATTGTTTAAATAACTTCAATATTGTATTATACATAAAACTTATAAAATAATTTTTAAACAAATTTATTTTAAATTAATTAGAAACAAACTGTAGTGTTTAATTGTTACTTACAATATATCATTGCTTCTTTCCCTTGTTGGTTTGTTGCTAACTGATAATTTAAGGAGTATTACGCAAGAGTTGAATAATGGATTACTATAAGGTTATTTATTATATGTTATCACAATAAAGTCAATGTTCGGAAATATGTCATTTTAATCTTGAATATCATTTTAACTATTAAGGTGTATTCAAATATATATATTTTATTTGTTGTAATGAGATTCAACCATTTCCCGTGCATATATGCATTGGTAGTTTGGCTAGTTACAACAAATGAAATGAATGAATATGTGATGTGAACACATCTTGACATATAATATGCAGTAATGTTTAATACACTGATTCGACATCTAAACCGATAGATTTTAAAATTTATGATTATATAGTGGGGAAGTCGTATGGAACGATTTTTTTAACAGTTTTTGCAGAGATAATAAAAAAAAAATAACAAGTTGTGTATGCTAAATTTTTGGAAAGATGTAAGACAGATATATTTTTTTTTTAATTTTATATTAAATTTTACTCCTTTAAAGCATCATTTATATAATTTTTGTCTCCCTTACTCTATATTATAGGGTGTTTGCATTAATGCAAAAATTGACGCCATATGTATGACCACTTAATAACATGGGCCGAAATGTTAAAATGACACATTTTGCCAGTTTACTTACAATTAATATTTTATAGAGTATCGATGCTGTAAACAGTTTGAATTAGGTGTAGTATGCAAGGAAAATAATAATAATAACAAAAAAAAATAATGTTTCTATGAAAATATATAAAAGTAAAAAAAATCCTATGTTTAGCAATGTTATATTTATATAATGCTCCAGTATGAGTTCGAAGCATATTTATTATGGCATCATGCGTATACACCCTTTATTCACGATTCCTGAAATTGTCCTAATAAATAAAGTCATTATTATTGACTTTCAGAGTGACAAGTGATATTGCGGTCAGATTTGTAATTTCAGACGAGCCTTCTTAATATGACCCTCACAAAATTCACGTTTAACTCCATTCCACATACAGCTCTATGGAAGTTACTTTTACTTCTTGTAAATTATAGCTGTTCTCAAGTGTATCCAATCTAATCAGATCAGGATGTAATAGCTATATACAGAGATACTCTATTATTTATATTATGCAAATATTAACATGCATTTGAATTGAATTACTATAGTGTATTATAATTTTATTTACTTTGCAAGTATAAAAATATCATATTTCAGCAATACAAATATAACTTGTTCTTTTCATTTTTTTTTTTTTTTTTTATGTCATATTTTACAATACATTTTTACTCTTTACAGACCTTTCAAATTATACTGTACATACGAATATACGTGAATAATTTTAATAACCCCTTCAGTCCCAGTAGGCAATACAGTGGACATCAAATAATTCAATAAAAAATCGAAAAAAAAAAATTGAACAAATGGAGATAAAAATATGAAAAGTGGACCAGAAATCACCCACACGTTTTAAAAGCTATTGAGCATTCTAGAGCGGGCCCGCAAAAGTAAGAGAACCTTTTTGACAAAAGAGACATAAAGATTGCGAAAATTTCTTGTTTCACAATTGTAATTTATTATTATTTTATAACTGCTCGTATATTTTAAATTGCTTTATTAAAAATCAAAGCTTTAATTATAGCTTTGATAATAACTAGTTTTTTTTAATACTTTTTTAATAGCAACATTATACTATAGAGTACTCTAGAAGGGGGGAGTATATGCGATCCAGCAGAATTTTTAAAGTCCTTTCATTGGTTGTTGAAATCGATAATATTCATATCTGATTGTTGTCAATTTTATTTAAATGTTTTTTTTTTTTTTTTTTTTTTTTTTTGAAAATGTCAGTAAATGGGAAAAATTTAGATTTTCTAGAGTACAGTACTCTACATTATACATGGTACAACAAGCATTTTTGGTCTTGTCAAACTTAAATTAAAGGAAACAAAATTTAATACAATAATTAGTAATACACATAGAATTTAATAAAACACAACAAATAAGGAAAATGCATCAACAACAATTAAATAGTCAACAGCACCTATCTTAAAGCCATAGACTACATAAAACCACGCATGTTGTGCTTTTTAATGAATAAACACAAAATGGGATCTTCAAAACGGATGACAATTTTAGCAGAATGTTAATGTAGCTCCACGAGAGAGCGTAAAACTACTGTAAAGTTTGCAAATTGCGTGACTATTCATGTTTATGACGTCAGAAACATGCAAAAATTAGTATGAAAATGTTGTGCGGGTTGCATTAATCAAAAATTTCTGATGACTGCTACGGAGCTCAGTTGGGTTTTAAGACAAACTAAAGTTATTTATGCAAGTTCCATCAAGTGTTTTGTGATATAAATGCGTTTGTTTTTCTCTGGTCTATTCCTTTCTTCAGTACAATAGAAATTCTTTCAAACATCACTATTACTATAAAATAAGCTAATTTGGAGTGGGAGGTATATAATTATGTACATTAAAACATCAATATCGTCAATTATAATATCATTATTAAAATAAGATCCAACATGATCTGCTATGTGTTATAAATATAGTAAATATAAATCATCTTTATGTTCCAGTGTACGTACAAATAATTGCAAAAATAAACAAAATAAAACAAAAATATAATATTTCCTCCAGGCCAAAGTGCGTTGTCGAAGATAATTGAAAGTTTTTGTTAACGATTAAGTGACAATGATACAGTTTTCAAAGTAAAACAAAATAAAATTTATTTCCACACGGAAAGACAAAACTACATAATTTATACTACATTTATGCCATTTGAGCATAATCAACGTATGCTCTAATCGTTTATTAGATCTAAATTAATTTGTTATAGGGTGTTAAGTTACAAATAGCTATGATATATTTATTCTATATTGTTATTATGAAGTATAGCAAAAATTATGTTGTAATTAAGAAACGTTGCTGAAAATAGGCTAGCATAATCATGACGTATTTATTTTTGTCTGTGCAATAATAATATTTGTCATTTTATTTTTCCATACTCTACAATAACATAAGTAAGTTTTAAATTTCAACATGAAAATTATGTATATACTTTAACTTGTTAAGAGTAAATAAAAATAAAGCTAATAACACCTATGTTAAAATTAAAAATAATTATTTGAGACAGTATTATAAGCAGTGGTGACGATAGTTTCACTATATGTATATACGACGTTCAATGCGGTATGTCTCACTATGTATTTGCACAGTAGACCGGCCCCCCTGACGTCACAATGACGTCATAAGCATCGACTTTTCTGGGGGGTGGGGAGAAAAACTAGCACTCCCGAGACCCCTCCCCCCCAACCCAACCCCTAAAAAAACTCTAGACTTGCTAGAGAAGACGTTACGAGAAATTATCACAGCGATGAAATACTTTATAATTTTGCGTCAGATTCAATTAAATTTATGTGTTGAAAGTTGAAAATTACCTAATATCTTTATTAAATATCTTTCAAAACATAATTTAGCAATTACTCTTTTTATTATATTAGTTTTTTGTTTTGTTTTTTTTGTTTTTTTTTTTTAATTCAAGTTGTTACTTTTATACTTCTTTGTAATAAAAATAATTACTTTTTTCAACAAATTTATTTTGTGGATTTCTATGTTTTTATCATTACATACGAGTATAGGTATTAAATAAAGTTATGAGTTATGAGTTATGAGCATAGTAAAGCCAAACTAATATAAAAAATCAGATTAAAATATAAAAACGGGAGTTAAAAATGGTATTTGAACTTTTACCTATTATTATTATTTTGAAGGTATATCCACATTATATCACTTTACAGTATTTTATTTATATTTTCTATTTATTAATTTGTTTATTATTATGCAATGAAAATTCAAGATGTTGATAAAAAAAAAATCCTATGCCTACGATAGTTATTTATGCAACAAATTCTCAGCTACTTTTAAAAAAGCTACTCATTTTCACAACCACGTAAATTCAAATTATAATCGTTATTAGTTTTTGTTTTCCAGCTAGAGAGTAAGTCCATAAAACTGAATATACTGCAATTATAAGCTATATACCCACAAAATAAATAAAATGTATCATAAAAATAAAATGTTCTTTTTAACAAATAAACTTGAATTATAATTTATAATCTTACTTTATTTAAAAAATAATGTTATTTAAAATTATTTTTTACTTCTGCGATATACAGGAATAATAACTCGTTTAGAAATTGAAAGTGTAAAGCAAATTCTATCTCAAATTATTTGACCGCATCATAATTTCTTGATATGAATAATAAAGGGTTAAATTTTACTCTTTTATTATTATTACTTCTCTAAACTTTTGAAAATATACGCAACTATTACAAACGATTTCATCACCCGCATAAATAATGTTAACGTATAAAATGTTAAAAAAAAAACGAAAAAATTAATTTAATCATTGTTATAGAATTCTAATAATGAATGGATTATCTTATCATGTAATAAATATTTTTTAATTTGTTAGCGCTCCTTTATCTTTTGATTTGACATTGCGATAAAATGTATATTTTTAACTATTTCATATACTGAAATCTGAAGAAAAAGGAAACAATAATTTATAGTAAATATTAATAAAAATGTCTATCAAATTATGTACCAAAAGAAAAAATAATTACATTCCACTACCTTTTACATTTTTTTTTAATTCAACCATCTTTGTTGTTTCCTGCACTTCAAAAAAAAAAAAAAAAAAAAAAAAAAAAAACTATACCATATTATTTTACATAAATAACTAAATTTCCGGTACCACTATATCAAATTAAGTGTAACATCTTTCAAGACAATAATTAATTATAATTTATTATAATATTAATTAACCTCATTTAAATTATAATATAAGGGTTGTGTAAAGAGGGTTGAATGTCTCTTGAAAGCTAAAGCTATGACGTCATTCTTTATAAGATATTGGTCCGTTAAGAGGAACAGAGAAAGAGAGAGAGAGAGAGAGAGAGAGAGAGAGAGAGGAAAGAGAGAATCTTGAATTTATCTAGCGGTACAGCGCAGAATCCAAAGCAGCGTAAGACACTTGATATACTAAAAAAGATGAAAAAACGAAAAGCTAGAATGCTGATTCCACTAATGTAAAAATGCGACAGTGCACGCCTGTTCATTTTACAAGACGCTAAAAAACAAAAAAAGTAAAACTTTTTTTTTTTTTAAATAAAGTGAACATTGGACAAATATTATGAACTAAAATTTTGTTGTAATAATTGTCATATGTGTATAAATTTGTATTGGTGCCATGAAGTATACTATAGTGAATAATTCAAATTATAAAATATCCACTATTGACATTATTTGTGAAAAAAGAAACATTAGAAATATGTCATTCTTTTTTAGATATCTTAAAAAAAGAAAGGTAAGTACAGTATAATGAAAGTATGCATATATGAGCAACAAATTATAATAATAATAATTGTTATAAAATCTTCACAATTTTATTAGTCTCAAAACTCGCAAAAACATTACTTTTAATTTTTTTCCGACTTATCTATATAATATGAATAGTAAATTAATGTTACAATCAATTTTTCATTTTATATTTTATAAAATGTATATTGTACAAACTCGTTAATTGAACAAAGCAAAATGAATTTTTTATTTTTTTTATTTTATGAAATTAAATTTAAAAATTTGCATGTTAGAAATATTAATTAAATATATGAATACTCCTACATCTTCACTTGAATATACTGTAGTAATGCTTTTACTATATAATTGTTAAAATTTAGATTTATAAATGTATAACTATTGATTTTTCATTGAAAATCTCAAAAAGTATCTTACGTACTGCAATGGATTTTTTTTTTAATATTATACGCTGTATTCCACAGTTGAGCAGTACAATATGCGTATGTGGTACACTAGCCAATAAAAAAATATATCACTTTTCAATTATACCGCATTGCCGTTGTTTATATAAGAAAATATAATGCTTATAATATTTCTTTTACCATATTATAAATTATACGTATTGAGCTCATATTATGTAAGAGAAAACGTTTAAAAAGTCTGCATGGCTACATTTTAACGAGAATCAACATGTCATATAAATGTAGACTTTGGTCGATTTACTGATATAAATGTGAAACATATTTAAATACGTCGTACATTTCAATCGGAAACACCCATTTGGTCATATGTATGAATTATTATGTTATTTCAAGCATACGTCTCTTCGCTTCAATTTAAGTACTTCAGGAACTAATTAGAAATTCTAATTATCTTTCTTTAAAAAAAAAAACATGAATATTTAGTTGCAAATTGGAGCTTCCCTGTGAAATGTAAGGCGCACGGAAATAAGAAATTACGCGATTTATGCTGTATTAACATTATATTGTAGCATAAATGTTGCTAAATTGGAACAGCTTTAATAATTATGCTATACAAAGAATTATTTAGAATTTTCTTATATCAAATAAATATTGTTGAAAACGGTAGTATAATATTACATATTTATTTTTGCCCGTGCGGCGTGGGAAAATCATAAGGACCCGTAATATACTATCCATTGCAGGACATTTTTAAAATTTATATAGTACGAATTTAAAAAATTGCTTATTTTACCTTCTTCTTCTTCTTCTGCTTCTTCTTCTTTTTTTTTTTTTTTTTTTTTTTTTGCAAACAAGTAAAAGTATACAATTATAGGGTGTATACCTTCACACAGTCGACACCATAATGAGCACTAAATAACATGGGCTGGTATGGGAGATTGACACATTTTGTCACTTAAAACTACTTATTAGCAATATTTTTTTAAAGCATTAATGTAGTTAATAGGTTGCGTTATAGGTTTTCAAATTATGTGAAAAAATAACTAATTTTCGAAAAAAAAAAAAAAAAACTTCAATATGGCGTCAAAGCGCATTCAGTATGACGTCATGCGCATATACGCTATTGTAAACTTTTCTTTATAAAAAACACTTTATATTCTATATCTATAATTTTGAGTAGCAATAACCATATTTAACAATTGAATTCTTATGAATTAACATACAATGTGTTACTATATATATATATATATACATATATATATATATATATATATATATATATATATATATATATATATATATATATATATATATATATATTATGTATTTATATAACATATAATCAGTTGCTATCACGCTATCACCCATTATCAAAATGACATTGAATGTAAAAGTTTACGAGGCAATATTAATCATGAAATGAACACAATCAAAAGTATATTAATGCGAATAATATTGAGAAGGACGTTTAAACTAATTTTAATTTCGTTTTAAATGAAGAGACACAATAGGTTGACACGTCAAATAATGTTTGGTTTATTTTTGCGTCTTGTCCTTGGCAAGGCCATAGCACGAGGTAACGTATGTATACAAACACAAACAGTTCCACTTTGATTGCACTGTTTGTCATCAGAATTAGAAGTTCTTCTTTTAGAACTATAACTGTTCAAATATGACGTACACTTTTTTCCCAAAAATTTATTATTATTTTTTTCTCTTCTAATTTCTAACGCCATGAAATTAATATTTATAATAAAATATAAAACGCAGCAAAAGTTTGTGAGAAATGTTTTATTATAATTTTTAAATTGCATTATCATTGACATTGACTTATTTTATGAATTTTTCTTTTAATTATAATCTATTTCATAGGCAGGAGTTCTTTATTAATTTTCAATCTCAATCTTAATACTCCCCCCCCCCCCCTTTTTTATTTTTTATTATTATTGCATATTTTGAATAAAAAAAGGTTAATTTTTCGTTTCAAATGTTTGATTATTTTCAAATATTATAAAAATATTTCTATTATTTTTAATGTAATTTGAAATATTTATATTTAGCTCAATTTATTAGCTTTTTATAGAATTGCCATGTTTTAAATATAGGCAGACAATTTTCATCGTCTAGTTGCAATTTTTTTTTAAAAGTTAAAATTCTTCAAGTTGTACAAAATATCTAAAATCCCGTCTAAATCAATGTTAAATTAAGGTCTTTTGGAATATTTATAAGTATACTAATTAAAAAAAAAAAAAAAAGGAAATTGTATTTAAATTAATAATAAAATAAATAATGTATTATTTTAATAAAATTTTAGTATGTTTTAAAATATATATGTATAAATAAAACACAAAATATGATAGTTTATTTTTAATAAAATTATTATTTTAATATTATTTATTATTTATAATTTTAGAAATGTTAAGCTTATAAATAACCATCATGCCGTAGTTTTGAATGATTCTGAAAGTCATTAGTGCTAACTGCAGTCGAAGAAATGAATGTTTTACATAATGTCATCTAAACGAAAGTCACAGCACAGTCGTAATGACTTGGCCAAAATGGAAAATATTAAACATCATAATAAGATCTCTTTGAACATTAAAAAATCTGAACTTAATTTTCACTCTCACTGGAAATGACTCATCGTATTCAGATTACCAAGTCCAACAACACAGTACAGTATTCTTAGTTTGCAGAAAGTTGTTTGCTTTTTAAAATGAAATCACGAATATATATTAATACTGTTGGTGATGTACTGATGAATAATCAATCAAAGGTGCGTAAAAAAAAAAAAAAAAAAAAAAAAAAATTGGAAGACCCCTAATTTTGTAACCTTTAGCAATGCGGGACTGACCTTTAAGTATTTTTTGAGAAAGCTATTGTGTAGTTTTTTATATTGCATACAGTTAATACATTTTAATTGCACATATAGATACACTTTTATATTGTTTTTAGCTATAATAAAAAACAAATGTCCAATATTTACACCAATAACAGGCATTCAAAATTTAACCCTCTTATTTTTTTATGTCATTTTTTTAAAGTAATGGAAACAGAATAAAAATTTTAAGATTAATTATCAAATGATAGAAAGAAAAATTGTTGAAAATAATAGAATGTATTTTCAGCATAAAACTTACAAAATTTGTCATTCATATATAATTTTGTGTGATAATTTAAATTTGTTATAATTTTTGAAACAAAAATATATATCATTTAGTATCACTGTGCAAAAAAAAAAAAAAAAAAAAAAAAAAGAAAAAAGAAAAAAAAAGTGAAATTAACTTGAATAGTCTAAGTATGGTTTCTATACTTAATACATTAAATTTTGAGTTCCTAAAATATCACGTTATAATGTTATAAAAAAAGTTGCTTTTTTCAATAAGAATAACTGATATTAATATTTATATAAAATATATAATAATGTTCTATAATTAAGCATCATATAATCTAAAATGAAAAACATTATATTTTATAACACGTTGGTTCTGAGAAACTGATGCAAAATAAATAAGGAAAATCATAAGTGTATTTTCAATTGACGTCTCTCACTTCTGTGTAAATCCAGGGAGAGTTGAGTTGCTAATCTAAACAATAGAGTCGTGATCAAATAATAATATAATATACTTCAATGAAACATCCGTGGAAAATGCCATTGTAAAACATCTGGCAAAAAAAAAAAAAAAAAAAAAAAAAAGATAAGAAAAGAAAAGAAAGAAAGAAAGAAAGAAAGACAAAGAAATAGTAAACGATTTTGTGTAATTAAATAGGGTTAAGTTAAGATAGTGAAAAAGTGGACATTTCTGCTCTTACAGTTAAAGAGTATCAAATTAGGCTAGGATAAGCACTGGAAAAATAATCATAATTGTAATTACTATGGTTGTAACGTAACATTTAATAATTCAGTAAAATATTTGTGACGATCACTAATAATTATAATACCGGCGATTTTTTTTTTTTTTTTTTTTTTTTTTGTCTTGCTGGTATCGAAAGTGTGTCTATAGCAACCCTCATTTAAAATGTTCCAAAAAAAAAAAAAAAAAAAAAAAAAAAAAAAAAAAAACGTAAAAATGGATGGTCTGCAATACTAAGGATAGCAAATAAGTGGAAGCGTGCCTTAGTGATTGTCTAACGTATTATGCCAGTATTATCCATTAGAATATAAATTTGAATTAATTTACTTAAAACAATCGACGAGACGATAATATATGAGTGATGTGATAATCTAACAGGTACACATTTAAAAAATAAAAATATAAACTTAAAAATATCTTATTATTTGAAATGCGTATAGGAAGCATTAAATTGTATTAGTGATTGGCTAACGTATAATGCCAGTATTATCCATTAGAATGCAAAATTTGCATTAATTTACTTAAAACAATCAACGAGACGATAATATATGAGTGATGTGATAATCTAACAGAGGTACACATTTAAAAAATAAAAATACAGACTGAAAAATATCTTATTATTTGAAATGCATACATAGGAAGCATTAAATTGTATCCACGAAAAACAGTTACAGCAGTCCAAAAATATAATATTATGTGAAGTTGTATTGACCGAACTATAGTACGTAGGTCGAATTTCTGCTGCGTAGTTTTGCGAATTGGTAACGTAAATTTTCAGTTGCTGAGAGATTAATATTGGAGCAAATGATGGATTGCTTTGCTAGCTTTTTTACAAGTATGTTTAAGTCATCTCATTGCCATTACATTTTATACTTTATTTCATTATATTATTTTTAGAATTCTTTTAAAAGCAATCAAGTTAAAAAAATTGTTATTATTTTTGTAAGAAATTTGTAAGTACTTATTTTTCTATTTTATTGCTTTAAATAAATTTTTAAATAATTTTGTTTTAATTAGAAAATATATATATATTTGTAACTTCTTTTTTTTTTATTATTATTATTTTTTAATATTTTTTCAATTATTTAAACTATTTCGATGAAATAGTCGCTATAATACATTTTATTAAAATTCATAATAATAATAATACAAGTTTCATGAATAAAGATTTAAATATGTCCCCACTCACTGAGTAAATTTAAATGCAAAAAGATTAACTTACTCAATTCCTATATCAATCTCAGTGTGTTGAAAAAAGTAACTATAGTTATTAAAGTTATTATTAATTGCAAGCGTTACAATTTTAAAAACATTTCTTATGACTTAAGTTTGTAATTTTTCAAAAATAACTGGATAATATTTTAAGATTCAATATTACTAATGAAACCATCATTTGCGTGTGTTTGTCTGTGTCATATATAATTAAATATATTTACATTCGTACAGAAAAAGAAAGAAAGAAAGAAAAAAAAAAAAACATTGGTTTGAAAATTATATTATTTTGAGTTAAGATGATAATGGTAATAATTGAAAAAAAAAAATAAAGTAAAGAATGAAAAACATTACGGGATCTGAGTTTTGTCACTACAATGCGTCCAGTAATATAACTTTCCAAACTTGCATATTTTTGTTATGGCTCGTACTTTAACGCAATTATATAAAACCAATTGTAACCTTTTTACTTTAAAAGAAGGAAAAAAATTATTTTTGTAATGCAGTTGGGTTTTTATAAATGGTGAAAATGAAGAGTTGAAGTTAAAAAGCAGAAGAGTGAGAGGGAGAGAGACTATACTCTCAACCCCTTTGGATCAATAAGTTTTTTGTCTCGACAACTCATACTTCATCTTCTCTTCAATTTTTTTTACCTCTCAGCTGATGTGAACTAAGATTTTGTTGAGCTGGCAGAGACTCTTGAAAAATTATAGCTGACGTGACATAAAAATTATGACGCGCTCTCTTCATTCTGCTTTTTTACCTTATCTTTAAAAAACACGTATATAATATGTATTTTTCTTTTAAGTATTTTCAAACAAGTATTTTGGATACTTCAATATGAGATATGGCTATTTTTAACTTATATCTTAATCACTATTCTGATATCTAAAAATAAGGATAGTGTAGTGTTAATAATAATAAAAAATTAGCAACAGGAGAATAATAGCGGGGGGGGGGGGGGGGGAGTCGAATTACAAAAAAATTATAAAAATGTGTCAATTAAAAATAAAAGCCAGCTCCTTTTCATCGCCTTTTTTATGCTCATTTTGGGCATATAATATATATATTATATTATATAATCTTGTTAGAATTTAAGTCATGAAAAATAACGTTTCAACAGCGTTCAATAATAATGACAGAGTGCTACCAAACCATTTTGTGGTCCAAGTCTCAGTTCTACAAGCTTTCTGATGAAAAAACAAAAGGAAGCATGCTTTTTTTTATATGTTATCGTTATTATTCGTATATTTTAAACGCTGATATTTTTACGTAGCATCACATAAACTTTTTTTTTTTTTTAATTATGAAATTTTTTTAATATAAAATGTTTAACTTGAACATTTAATTGACCAACGTGGTAGTCTGAATTTCAATATACAAATTAAACGTTACTTATATATCACAGAGTGTGTAAAAAAAATGCAACTATAAGTTACAATAAATACTTAATTTGATTTATTAATTTAAAAAATTACAGCTAGTTCTTAAATTTTACTCTTCATGGCGCCACTATATAGCAATTAAACGAAACGGGGGGGAAAAAAGCTGCATGAAATTTAGTTTGACACATATAAATTACGATATTTAGGTCTTTTTATTTTATTTCATCCCTGAGTAATTTTGACCTATATGAAAAATGGAAACATAATAAAACATACGTGTTGACAACGTGACACAAATATATGTCAACCTTTATGTTTCAATATTTTAAAACAAACAATACACAGTATATTTATATTTGTGTGTGTCTCTCTCTCTCTCTCTCTCTCTCTCTCCTCTTATATGATGTTATTATTGGCCAGTGATGGTAACTTAAAATAAATAATTTTTAAGTGACACTTTTTCTTTATAAAGAGATTATACATTTATTCTGTAATGTAGTTTGTTAAAGCTATGTAATTTTTGTCAATATATTTTGTATTAGATAAATATAAAAATACATATATAAAATTATAATTAAATTGTTATAAAATGTATTATTATATTAATTTGCAATACTTTTGTAACGTTAATAAATAATTGCATATTAATATTTTAATTTATTTTTGAAACTTATTAGTTAAAATAGTTATAAATTAATTTAACTTCTAATTACGTTAGACTTTAATTTTACGAATTAGTAACTCAATGATACTGTAATATTATAAAATTGAGTAAGATTCGTTCATGAAAGTGTGGTGTGTGCATGTTTCGGATTAGCAGTAGCACTACATTAGTTAAAAAATTAAATAATAATTAAAAGTTGTTTATATGGACCAGTATTATAAATGGACAATTTGCATCAGTTCCCTTGAACTTCCATAGAATCGTTCATAAAATTAGCTGACAAGATTATATTATATAAATAAAGAAAAATCACACTTAATGATATATAAAATAATGACCCTCAACATATTCTATCTATATAATTAACGTAATAATATTTGACCCAGACATAAAACAGCACTATGATGTTGTAATATTTTATACTATTATAAATACACACACTCTGGTATATTGTGTTATCAAACCCAAAGTAATATGCTTACGATGTATAGGTCACGTATTTCACTATATACTGATGAAAGAATTGTAAATTAGTGTCGATCATTAGCTTCCAGTGACGTCACTAGTTAAAATTATATGATGTCATGAATTATTGATTGAATGTATCATCATAACAATAGAATAGCATTGTTATACAATAATTAGGTTTTATAATATATGTATGTATATCAGCGGTGGTCGTTTTCTATAGGGAAATGATTTGTGATTTAAATTTTCTTTATAATATATGTATACGTAGAAATAGTAAAGTTTGACGTTGATAGCTGATGTCAGAGAATTCGATTTAACTTTACGTTCTACTCTGGCAAAGCATTTTGTAATGTTAGAGGACCACGCAAGTGGGCTTGTATACCTTTTGTGGCCTCTTGATAGTAAAAATCACATTATTATTATTATATATAAGTTGTAAAATTTGTTGAGTGACACAATGTTTTAGGAAAAGGAAAGATGCGGAAATAAATTTATATTAAAAAAAATTAATGTATTAATTAGAGAGAGAGAGAGAGAGAGAGAGAGAGAGAGAGAGAGAGAGAGAGAGAGAGAGAGAGAGAGAGAAACGATGAAATAGTATATTAATTTCTATAATTTGTTTTATAATATTTTTATTATATTTTCTTTATAATTTTAAGTTACATGCGTAATGCATATAAACGGCAGTAACACGTTAACAACGATAAGAAAGTGGAAAGGAAACGAGGGAGGGGACCCCTAATTTCTGAGCTTTAGCATATTGCGAGACTAGACTCAGACTACTCCATGAATCGTGTTTTTTTTTCTTCTTCTTCTTCTTCTTTGTTCTTTTACACAGAAGAAATTTAAATGTCACATACTCACTTTTACACATTTTAAGTTAATGACACCAATATGAACATTTTCAGTTAACATCATTAAATTTGTAAAAATTAGTCCTACCCCTTTCTTTAGACGTATAAGTATTGAAGTTATTTGTCATTTCAATAATATTAATATTGAAATCTAAGAAATCAGTAATTATATGCTATAAGAATAAAAACGATAATACGTTTGCAAATTCTGATGACACATTTTAATAATTAACTTTTACAACTATACGAAACTATATACTTACAATTACATATATGCAATATTTTACATTCATTGCAACATTAAACAAGTGTAATGAGACACATGAAACAAGTGCAAATATTTGTATGTGTTTTTATATACGTATTGCAATTTCTTAAGAAATAAAAACTTAGATTACGTGACATAACACATGTAAACAGAAAATAATAGTATGCGTGCTTTTTTTGTGGGTCACAATATACGAAAAAAATCAATATATTAAGTTTTTTAGTCTTCCTATTTCCTTATCAATAAATTTATCTATTGATTATAATATAATCATAATGAAGCTTAATATTTATAATTATATTTCATTTCGTTAGATTTAGTTACAATTTATAATATTACTAATTAAATATTGTTTTATATAACATCATTAAAATAAATTAAATTGTCATTTTTTGTTGCATTTTTTTTATTATTTTTTTTTATGTTAGAATTAAAATTAATTTTAAAATTATAGGATTACACTGGGTACTGGGTCAATAAAGAAATCAATAAAGAAATATCTTTCACGAAACTTTTAAATTAAAATGATGCAGTAAACTCAAAATTGTCAATTTACAAAATCAATGGAAACAATTTATATTTTAAGGAACTATATGTAATAAAAGTTCTTTTAATTAATTGCTGCGCGTGCACCCAAAAAGATGATAGCATATTTTTACCTATGATAATACCATATAATAAAGAATATTACCTACTATTTCACTACACTTAATTTTTTAGGTTTTATCCATTAAATGACTAATGACTAATGTCTTGTTAATCAGTTCAACGCAATGATTCTTCCTGTGAATATTATTTGTTCATTTCAGATTTCATAAAATTTGTTAATTATTATTAACTGTATGACTCTGTGTTTTAAAAATTAAATTCTCAAATCAAGAACTAAATATTTAAGGTTAAGGTTAAAAGTGTAATTAACCAAACATGTTCTTTTTTTTTTTTTTTTTTTTTTTTTTTTTTTTGCTATTGTTTATTTTTACGTATATAGAGTGTACAATTTTAATATATAGGTCAATGCTAAAACTTGCATAGGTGCAAAAATAATTTGAACCAAAACATGGCTAAGGCCAATAAAATATAATTACAGTACTTTTTTCCCTTATGTATATTGATTGCGATCCTGAGTTTAATATTTAACACAATAGCAAATTTATAGCATACAATATTTTTGGTCGTACGTATTTTTCAGCTATTTTATAATTATTGAAATTTTGTAGTGAAAATACAAAGTGATTTAAAAGCATTTCATAGATTTTGTTCCATAATCATGAAATACCAACACTGTTTTGTCTCTATCTCTCTTTACTCTCTTATATATACTTGCCCGAGTGATATTAAAGAAACTCTGACGTCAACAAAGAATTTCACACATCTTTTGTTTGAAAACTAACATTCAGTATTTACTTTCAAAATGATGATACAAAGTGCAGAGTCGAAGGATATCGACTAGAAAAATATTATTTTTGTTAAGAATAGTTTGGACTGCAAATATTTTAAAGTAAAGATTGATAATGTGATAAAAATATTCATTTTTATTTACATACATTTAGACTTTTTTTAGAAGATGGAACGGAAAGGCCCGTAATCGGAATTCAATTACAACGAAGCTCTCATATATAGTTCCTATTCCAGTCTGATTCAGCTTTTAAAAAAAGTTTTTTTAGTGTTTGTTAATTTTAAGGGTATCATTTTAGTGAACGTGATTTTATTTTTAAGGTCATTTAAAGTTTTGCTTGTAGACCGCTTACCTCTATCACCATTAAGCCCTAAGATATTAAATACATAAAAAATAAGAATAAGAAATTTCACTAATCCAAACAGTTTTTATTAATTAAAAAAAAAAAAAAAATGCAACAAGCGTTACTCCTAGTTATATTCTTCTAAAACTTACTTTGTTAATTTAAAAGATTTTATAAAAATATGACATTTTAAAACTAATTTTTAAAAATTGACATTTTACACATTCTATCATTCTATTGTAACTTATGACAGAATAAAAACAAATAATAGTCATATAATAATAAAAAAAAGTTTCAAGTTATCTTTAGGGAGGGAGGGAGAGAGAGAGAGAGAGAACAGAGACGTAAGCACTTTTAGTAAAATACATTTTTATATAAATATTTTTTTTTTTAACTTATAGACCCTAATTCGATGAAATACCAAAAAGAATTTGATTTATGTTAATACATGACATTACCATAAGGTAATAGAATAAAATGTTTCTTCTTTATCTTAAGAAGGAGTGCATAATTTGCTTTATTACTGGTGTATATGGTTGTATATGGAGACAAAACACTAAAACAAAATATGCTATAGGATTAGAATTTCGTAGGTCCATAATTTATAACATTTTATAATGACCCTTAATGTTGCACATTAATATTATGCACGTTTTTTGATGCTGAAGTATAATTATTTTAAAATTTATGTCTTCCTTTTATAAATAATCGTAACAACTGATTGCCATTGTTAATGAAAGAAGTTGAGAGAGAGAGAGAGAGAGAGAGAGAATGAAAACACGCAGAAAAGTAAAACCACCCACACTATTTTAAAATTTATGTAAAGTAGGTTGTGATCCGTGTGTCGCGAGTGACTTAACAAGCAAACAGTGTGGGATGATCTTAGGAATGTCGCGAACATGTGACTCAAAGTATTTTTGGCACTTCAACAACCTTGTCCGATTAACTAGTTAGTTTAAAAAAAAAAAATTATGTATGTTATGTTTTTAAATATTTCCATTCATAATATCATAATATATATTTTATTTAAAAATTTGTCTTTTTTTATATAGTTTTTTTCCCCCCCTTTGCAAGTATAAATTTTTGAGACTTCAGATTACTATTTTTAAGATTGCATTTTATACTGTACAATGAGTTTTACTGGCGAAAGTTCTTAAGCAAAAACAAACAAACAATCGAAAAAAAAGACAAAGATTTAACATACGTAATATATCCACTTAAAATATTATGACCACGGTGCAGAAACAGTGTAGTAAGTTGATTCCGCAATAAATGCTAAAGAATAGGAAATAATGGGCGTGCGCCTTTTTCTACGCCAACTCTGATTGTCTATAGCATACAACACCTTGGTAAGCTCCATTCATTAGTATTCTTAATCAAACTATGATTTATTGAAATAGAAAATTTACCATACGTATATTGTAATCTATATTAAAATAATTTTGTTTTCATCTTTGATTTCTCACAATGTTTATTTTCTACGTAAAAAAAAAATATATTGGAAAAAAAAAAGGTCTTAAACAAGTTGAAATTCGGTGTAAATATAGTATTTATAATAAATATTTTTAAAATATTGAATATGAAGTTCTTTTCATAAAACTCGTGAAATGAAATGTTATGTAAAACAAAATAATCAAAAATAATGTTCTTAGAAACCGATGAAGTGCCAAGAATCTTAAAATATACTGCATAAAATCATTAATAAACATTTATTAAGATTTATTTATAACTTTAATTTTTAGATTTCCAAGTAATTCATTGATTCTTAATATTAGTTCCTCTTAAAAATCAATAAACTGATCTATTTTCAGTGTTTTGTTATTATCTTGCATATTTCTACACGCGCTCTTGCAGATTATTTTTACTGTTAATTCCTGAATGAATCCATTATAATTTCAAATCTATAGCAACATATATTTTTTAATTATTTTCTTACCGTTCCATTTAATATTTTAAATTCTACTAAATATAAGAAGAAAAAAAACTAAATTTTTAATAGTAACAACAATGCTTTATACCGGTGAAAAATTTTAGTCAAAATTTTAAATAACCTTAAAACATGTAGAAGTGTATCTTATACGTATTGAAAATTTCTTTCTTTCAACTGCAGTATATAGTTTTCATAAAAATTGCTTAAAGGATAGTCCCGTAATTGCAAAGGATAGGAAATTATGGGTCTAATTTTCCAGATCATAGATCTTCGCCAGTATTATAGATTCTACTGCGAGCGAGAAACAAAATGTTAAGAAATGGGGCAAATTAATAAAAGGCAAAAATTAACATTAAGCTGCGTCTAAATTAAAGTACTTTTTAATGATATTAGGAAAATCCTTTGAAATTTTCAAATGAAAAGAAAATCACAAGGATGTATTAAAAATATATGTAAAGAAAATGTATAATTAAAGTGCATAAGTGGTAGACTTAAAACATAAGTACAGTAATATAATATATATTTTATATATATATATATATATATATATATATATATATATATATATATATATATATATATATATATAGTATATATATATACCATACAGTACATAAGTTGAATAAAACTGTAAGATATTATGTTAACCATCTGTACGCAATTCTTCATCCAATAAGGAAACATACAATTGATTAAACTGATCTCTTCTTTTGAAAAAACAAAAGAAGGAACATCAAAGTAGCTCTTCCTTATTACATTTAACCACGAACAACATTGTATTTCATCCCTTAAGAAATACTTATTTTTTAAAAGTATTTTATTTCCTCATTGGATATATTTCAAATAATAAAAGTTAAGTTTTCCTTGGAAATTTTATAAAATAAAACTAAATATATTATACGCACTTTATATATTTCTATTTTAAATAATTACGACTTCTTGAAAACTTATACATACTTAAAATTATACGAGAGAAATATTTTAAAATATATCATCACTTGAAAGTTTATAATAATTTTGTTACAAATATAAGTATATTTTTTAGTAATAAATTTTCTTTTCTGTACTATTATTAAAGATTTTTGGCATCGTTTCACATATTTTTGAGAATTTAAATTTAGATTTTTTTTTAACTAGTTAATAATATTGATGTTAGCGCCTGCTACTTAACATATTCACTGGCGCCATCCAGTTTTTTTTTTTTTTTTTTTTTTTTTTTTTCAGTTTTTGCTTAAAGTTGTTCACATTTTTTTTTTTTACCAATTTTGTTAAAAATTATAATAATATTTCTAACAAATTTTAGCTGACAAATTTATAGTCTTTATTGTTTATACTCAGTTTATTTATTGATACAAAATTTATAGTTATAATGAGCACTTTGCATGTATTTTGATTTTGATTTGAAGTGGAAGTAAAACCTCAATTCTTACAATTTAACTTTCAACGAACTTACTAAAATTAATTGATTAAAAATTGATTGTTATATCTAAATATATTTCAGTTAATTCTACATAATTTATATTAATTTTTAAGAAAACAAATAAATATTAAAAAATTATTATTATTTCTTAATTATATACTATAAATTTTGCTAAAATGACAATTATGTATTTGGTTTTTTATTTTATTTAAAAATTATTATAACATTGTATACTAACATTTCATATTTAATTATATTTGAAATTTTAACACTTTATTTCCTTATGTCTAAATCTAAACTATATAAACGCATTATTTTTAGATTTAATAGAAACGTATAAAATTCATACGAATAAAAAAAAAAGAGGAAAAAAAATATATTAGTGAGAAATCACGCGATGTTTACTTTTTTCTTTAAGTCATTACAATTTATAGATGTACAACATGTAACTTTTGGCACCTAATGTAACTGACTCACGGCCAAATAAAGGGGTTTCCTCCAAATGTCACATTGAAATATACTTTCTTCTTCTTTTGCTCTTTTCATCTTTAAAATTTAGTTTAAGAATACATAGAATCATTTGCAGCATTAGTAGCATGTATTTTTGGGAAGAAAAAAAAAAAAGAAAAAAAAAAAAAAAAAAAAAACTTATGCTATTATAAAGTTTATAAATAAAATATTGTTGCTATGTTTTTAGAATTACAATTTTACAATGAAAATAAATCAGCAGGGTAAAAAAAAATATATAAAATTCTATTTTTATTATGTACTCAGTAAGTACTACAAATTATCTTGAAAGCAATACATATTTCATTTTCCCATTACGATTTACATTCATATATATATAACCAATTTGCAATACTATATAGTTTAAATAATATACAAAATAACACAAAATTGCAGTGCCATACTGAGATCTTTCATTACCATGTTTGAATGAGGCCTTCTTTCTTTTTTTTTTTTTTTTTTTTTTTTACAATTTGCAATCTTGCAACCCACATTAAAATTACTTGGTGTTATTCTGCGCCCACTTCAAAATTTCTCCTTGCTGTATATGGTGCGAGACGGAGGGAGTTGCTTGAAATATTTTATATTCTTTACTTCGTTTCTATTTAAGGTTGCAAGTGAGATGAAAAATATTTTTAATGAAACTTTTTAAACTGTTAATTACATAATTTTTAAAAGTTAGAAAGAATATTTTGTAAGTTTAGTAATGCCTTGAGCTGGTTTTGCAAATTTTATATTATACCACAAATTTTATTGTATAATAGATTTTTTTCTTTCTTTTAATAAATGCAATCTATTAATACCTTATTATTTGAGACTTTTGCTGATTTAGTTCATTATTATTTATATTTTTTAATTTCTTACGCAGAATTATATAAAAGAGTAAACTAAAATGTATTTATGACTCCAAAATACTTTTTTTTTAATCTTATATTGTTTAGAAATTAAATTAAGGTTGATTATACTATGGTTAGATGTAAATATAGAATATTACTGTATTGGCCTAATTAACCGCTTCTTTTAAACAGGCCATATTCTCTCACATTTGTTTACTTTATTTCTAATTCTAACTAGCAAGTTAATTTCATTGTTAGTAGGTTTACAGCTCTTCATACTTCCTCCTTTCAGTAAAGTCATCAACAATTTATATAGAATTTACGAATACACAGAATTCTTATTGCATCTTTCATGATGTTACAGATTGATTAAGGAATTTAAACTATATTTAATTTATAAAAAAAACGTTTGTGTCACTTAATATCCTGGCCCGTGGCCTCGGTGTAATAATTTTCTTCACAAAAAAAAAATAATAATAAAAAAATGCAATGCAATGCTAAGGAACAGAAAATAAGGGTACTTTAAGCTTTTCCAACGCGCCTCTTTGATAAGATAATGTTTTAAATCATTACAACTGAAAAGCTTTGAAAAAACACCTTTCAAAAAATTTATATAAAATGACACATCAAAACCTCTAACTTTAACTTTCAATAGTTACAAATCTCATATAATTCAACACCGCATGTAAAAAAACAACAACTAACATTACCTTAATTTCATAACATTTTAAGGACCTACAATACTTATAATAAATGACCAAATTTTTGCATTGTTATGTTAAAAGAAAGTTTGAAGTGTTGCATCAACCAAAATGTTAATGTCATTCGCGTCATCTTCTTTTACGAGTATGAATAAGTGGTTTTTATAACTTTTTTTCTTCTTCTCATTATAATAATATAGTATGAACGCACGCTTTCATTATATATATATATATATATATATATATATATATATATATATATATATATATATATATATATATATATATATATGCATATTATAAACTTTTATAATATATAAACATATTTTTGATTTTGATAAAAAAAAGTCACAATATTTTTTAATAATAAAGTAATATTAATAAAAAAAAAAAAATAAAAAAAAAAACTTTTTACGCGTATACAATGAATCAATAAATGATTTCATTGTCTATGTAATCGAAAGTGACGTGATGCAATCACAATAAAATGGTAATGGACCCCTAATTTCCAATCTTTTAGCATTTTTTTAGTAACGATTTTTTTAAGAAAACTACTTATTTTTTACGAAAACTTCTTAAGAAAACTACTTCAGAAAAGGAGAAATTTAAATGACGCATGTTTTAAAATAATGAATATTTTAGTGGAAAAAAACTAGTAAGAACAATTAAAAATATATTATTTATATAAATTAAAAACTTGTTTCATAAAAAAGATATATAATGAATAAAATCTGTAATAGTACTTACTAGTTTGCTATATATGATAGCAAATATAGTTTAGAATGTTTAATAATTAAAAACTAATCTGAGTCATCAATCCTATAGTTTATGTGTATGTATAGTGAGTATGATAACATAAACAGCAATAAAATCAGACTTTTAAATTTATATTAATACGAACCCTGATCATGATCATTAGTCATTAATTGCAAAAACTTTGTACTTCATCTCTTTAATACCGTATTTGAAGAGAAATGAATGATGCATGTTAAATATATATAAAATAAAATATTCCGAGGGTTTCCTTATGATTAGCAGGTATAAAGAATGAATCATTCTTTCGTGAGAGAGAGAAAACTTCTGTACTCTGATTCATATATGGACATTTTTACCTCCTTTTCATTATTATTATTTATATTTTCACATCATTTTATCTACAGGCACCAAACAGTGAGTTCACTTGTTTTTTATTTGAGTTCACAAAGTTGAAAAGAAAACACGATTCATGTAGTGAAAAAAAGTTTGGTATTTTACATTTTGTATGAGAATTATTGTTATGTTTTTGAGTCAATTTGATTGTGTTTTTAATTTTTGGAAAGAAATTAAGGTAAGAAAATAAGATTTCTCTTCATAAAGGTGTTATTGATATCAAATAACTTTTTAAAAATATTTTGTTTTCATGTGTATTTTATTTAATGGTATAAATATATAATTTTATGGTTGTACAACAAATTTTTTTCGTTATTTAAAAATACCAAAAATTACCAGACCATAATTAAAAATACAACTTATAATGTTATGCATCGTTATGACAAGAAGATGTTTTAACTGGTTCTTCAAAATCACTTAAATTTTACAAATAAAATTATTGTAATACCATCTTACAAAATGATTGATTAATCAATTATGAAACATGTAATTCATAATTAAACATGTCCGGTCATTTATTTCATATTTATAGTCATACACAATTGTAATAATAATTATTATATAATATATGTCTATCATATTTATATACATACATTATATCAAGGCTTTATTTCTGATATTGTTATATTATTATATTGTATTATATACCCAAATGGCCTTCATAATGACAACATGGAACTGTCATTTTAATATACGTATCAAATTACGTATTATGCTAATTGTTATGCATAATTCAATATTTCTGACCTATATTTTAAGACTATTGTATATAGTTCTCTCTCTCTCTCTCTCTCTCTCTCTCTTTGTCTCTCTCTCTCTCTCTGTCTATTAGACAATAGACACTTCAAAAAAAGTGAATTAAAAGAAATTTAGGTGTATTATAAATTATTATTTATTTTTAGATTAATTTTAGCTCTACCCACTCTATAACAGTGGCCCTACCCATTTTATATTATCGTATAGGTACAGAACTTTAATGTCATTGTATTCCTATATTGCAGAATACTGTATTATATGAGGAAACAATGATAAAATAAAATCAATTATTAAAGGAAAAATATTATAACGAAAACGCGAAAATTATAATTATATTTCAGATGCTATTTTTATTTATTTATTTTTTCTTTTTATCAATAATTTTATTTAAAAATAGTTATATTTGAACTTTATTATCAATGAATAATTTATGATATAAAGAACTTTAATTCATAATAAAATTACTGAAAATAGAGCATAACGTTTATAAATAAAATTTCAAAAAACTCTCGGGAATCGAAAATATCAAATTATTTTGAATTTTATATCAAAAAAATGGATCACGATGATTTTATAAGGAAAAAAGAGGGAGAGAATAAAAAAAAGGAGCGTGATGTACATGTGGTTTTATAAACGCGTGTATATTATATAGGGCATAAAATTACGCGCTAAAATGTTATCTATGTTGTATACTGATAGCGTAAAATTGAGATCTCGTATGCAAATATATTTAATTATATCAATATACTATGTATGTCCGGATGGTGTTCTGTTCTAAAAATTCTCTTTTTATAGAACACTAGGCCTTTTTTCTCTCATTTATTATTATTATTTTTTTTTTATAATTATATATTTGGGATATTTTTAATATATTATTGTATGAAATAATGAGTGCGATTGAAAAAATTAATATATCTTTATATTAAGTAATTTTGTCGATTTTTTTTTCTCAGTGATAACAAATAATAATAAAAGCTAAAATTTCACACATATATATATATATATATATATATATATATATTTATATATAATATAGATATCACGATAAAAATTTAGTGTTGTAAACACATTAACAAAAAAAAAGTTATTTAATTAATCAGTCAAAGTAGATAATTAAACATTAATTAACAAATCAATATAGATAATAATTAAGTTATCAAAAAAATAAATAATATCCTAATACTATAACAATGTTTACTATAATAATAAAAATAATGATGTATCATACTGAATGTTAAAAGTCTGCGCGCGCAACTATATACGTAGTGTTGAGGGCCAGAAAAAGAAAAGAAGGCGTACTAATACTACTCAGTATTCGTCGTTCGTCGTGGCAAACTTTCAGTTGTATTCCATCAGTCGTATTATAAACATGTTCAATGCAACACATACAGTTCTACTTATCTAAATAAAGTGATAATTTTATTATTGTGACTTGAGGATATTTAAGTGAATTATTATTTATAATAATAATAAAAAAAAAAAGACTTCAATATGCCGTATAATAACGATACTATAAGTGACTTAACTTGGTTAAGTGTAGTCGTCGATATGACCATGGTAATTATATATTTTAATTATCAGGTGTGACACTTTTTATTTTATTTTATTATTTTTATATTATTATTATATTAATAATTTGTGTGCTTTTATTTGCTAAATTATCATTATTTTGATATTATTATTTTAATAATTTTTATAATTTTATTATTATTTAATTATTTGATTTAAATTTATACACATTTTTAATATTTATATTTTTTTGGTATAATTTTTCTTTTTAATTTTTAAATATTAATGCTAAAAAACAATTAAACTATTTTATTTTAATTTTTTATATATAAATAAATTCAGTTCGCAATTTCAATGAGTGAGCTTAATCAATATTTTAAATAATATCGATGGAATGTCTGATAGTACTTTATCAATAAAATTAACATAATTGTTAACACGTTGATTAGCATAATTAAAAATGTGATTATAATGTTAAATAGCAAGTTCTGTAAATGCAATGCAAATTTCTTTTACACTGGAGGTAATTGGCAAAGCCGTAAACCCTTTGGGTTTCCTACTTTCCTAATAGCATATAGAAGGACGTTTTTCTAGCATTTTGTTTCTTTATGTAACAACTGCATTGAGACCGGAAAAGTTGAATGAGGAATACTATGGAGATACATTTGTCCGTGTATAATAGATAAAAGAAAATTTTAAGACTTTTGAATAAATTTAAAAAACGTTAATTAGTTGAACTGTATGCATCATTTTCTGCGTATAAACTTTGTATTAAAAAAAAATGTTATTGCAATATTCACTATATTTATCTCGATAAAAGTATATTTTCTTTGTACAATGCCAACAAGAGTGCAAAGACCGTATAAAGAGTAATATAGAAAAAAATAATGTTATTTTTAATTTTATTAAAAGAAACGTCATATCCTGTCTATATAAATTAAAAAGGGAATGTTCATTATTTACTTTTATTTATATATTGAATACCAATTACATAACTGCTTATTATTAAACATGCATTCCGTAACAATAGAAAATAATTTATATTCTTCTATTATATTTATATAATATAATGACGTTACACGGAAAGGATTAATTTTCTTCAAAAAAAAATTCTGTACCTATTTAATTTTAAATTTCCGTATTGTTATTGATATAGGGCTTAAAACAAATTGATTTCGTTTTTTCTTTTTCCGCGTATAAGAACGTTCGCGGAAACTTAATTTTTTGTTTTTATTTTATTTTTAGATGAAGAATTTTTTTTTTCACCATCTTTTAATTACATTTTATGCAGATTTAATATTTATAAAATTTCTTCAAATATATTTTAATACTTTTTTTTTTTTTTTTTTTTTTTGGTGACGTGACAAATTAATATTATTTAAAAATCAAATTCGAATAATTTTTTTTTTATTATTATTATTATACTGGAGCTGTTACTAATTTTTACATTATAAATTGCCTATTATACATTCTTGCAAAAAAAAAAAAAAAAAAAAAAAAAAAAAAAAAATTGCAAAAATACACAACAAGTCTGCTTACAAAGCACCAACTGTGAGCTCACATGTTTAAATAATCATTTGCAATAAAGAAGGTGAATCATATAACTCTAGTCACACACAGTAGGTAATAATCACTGATAATTTTATCACTTTATCATATTGATTTCCAGGTTCAATAAATCTTAATACAAATAATCGCAATATATTGATTTTGCAAATATATGTAATATTTATTTTCGTTTATGAGAAAACTTCTGATTTTATCTGCAATAATATTTACTGTTTGTAAAATAAACAAATTATTAAAGTTGTTAATTTATTACATATTTTTATTGTAAAAAAGTAATCATAAAAACGTATTTTTTTTTCAATAAAAAGACAAATAAACAAAAATTGCAAAATCTTTTTTTTTTTTTTTTTAGAAACGTTTCTAGAAAAAAATAAAATGTTTATTGCGTATATTTATAAACTCAATTGCAATATGATTGGATTGCAATTGAGTTAAAACGTGAGGTTATAAATATACATAAATCTAATTTATGCATAAATTGAAATTATAATAACATTGTAAAAAATTAGGTATGTTATAAATTTGAAATAAAAGATACAGAAATTTTCAAGGCCTAAATGAAAATTCAATAAATTGAATTCCTTTTAATATTATTGAGGCAAAGACCTTCAAATTGTGAGCGATATTATGCTAACAAAAAGAAGATGATGAAGAAAAGATATTTGATGACGCCCAAACGTGATTGATTTCACATAAAATATATGACGTCAGAAACTTATAGACATATTCAAGTAGAGTGTATATTTTAGGTCAGGTGCCTGCCTAACAAATCATAGTCAACGCTCCCTTATTACATTTTTTTTATACATATATTAATAATAAACCATTGCCGAAACATGATAGGAGGTTATTCCAACCAGAAGCACCCCTTTTCTTGGATTTTAATCAAATTATAAAGGAATAAAATTTAAGAAGTATTAGTTTCAATATAGTATTGATACCTATGAAATTTTGGTGATTATCTGGGGAAATTGTTTAAGAAAATGGGGTGCATCCGGTTTGTAAAAATATCTGACCTTGTTTTTGCCAGGGTTTATTTAAATGTCAGAAAACAGTGTGTATATTTAAAATTATAGAATAACCTCAAGATTTAATATGAGATTTAAATAAAACATCGTAATTTTTTCATCCAACTCAACACTTTTTTTACGGATTAACTAGAGTGCTCCAGAAATACTAGGATTAACGAAACGTGATTAAAAATAAAATAATTTAAAATACAGAAAAGTATTTTTAAAAAATTGTTATATTTAAAATAGTATTCAATTATTATTGTTATACTTAAATTCTAAATAACAACAGCATAAAAAGATAAATAAAGTATTTCAATTTTCAAATAAAGATTATATTTAAATATATAAAATATAAACTATATTTTAAACCTTTACTTTTTTCATGCAATCATATTAATTCTCGTGTTAAAAGCTACCTTAATTGAACCAGTAAACTTTGATAACTACATTAGCATAATGTAAAAGCAATTAAAAAAAAAATGAGACATAAAGCTTTCAATTTACAAAGGCTACTTTGGTATATAACATTTCTGTAAATCACACGTGTGTCTTACACCATAAGTTCACGTGAATAGTTGATGATATATGTCTGACGTAGATACCATACCTATATATATGCTAAAGTAAAATAACCGGTCAAATCAAGTCATCTATATGCACGCGTATTACTTTTGACTCGCGATGATTCGATTAACGGATAGTCTAGGTATATAACATCGTTTAGTCACTAATATCTAAGTTTTACTGTTTTGTTTCAACATTTTCTTGAGCCAATTAACACTTTCTTCTTTCATTATTTATGTCTGTCTCTGACTCATTTTATACACAGATACTTTATATAGGTTATTTTGAATATTATTAAAAAAAATACTACTTTTGAATTTTATGAAGCTTATAAATAATATGCAATATAGTTTTATTATTATAATTTTTTTAAATAATTTAAATATTTATATTGTATATTAATTTTATGAGAAAAAAAAAAGTTAAATATTTATAAATTAAACCCTTTCACTAGGTTTATGTAAATATTTATACTAATATTTATTACGATAATAACTTTCTTATAATATTATATTGATATGAAAATGATACTTTAATTCGTATTGCTGAAATATTATATCATTCTATGAATGAATGGAGCTTATGTGGGTAGAGCGCGCGGGAAAAGTTTAGGGTCCCCTAGTTTAACATTACGCTTATGGGGAAAACTTTTTGTCATTTCTTCTACTTATTCTTCTTCCAATTTTTGAGAAAACTATACTGCATCAATTTCAGAGATATTTGAATTAGACATTTTTTACGTGCTTTAAAAGAGAAAGTTTTTTAGATTTTTTTTTTTTTTTTTTTTAAACCAATAATGAATCTCCAATTGTTGTTTCTTAATGTTTATATATTTAAATTTTGTATTTATTTGTTCACAGTTCAAACGGATGCTAAACAAAGAACTGAGTCATTTCTCGGAGTCCAGCAAATCCGGCAACCAAATCTCAGAATATATCTGTTCAACCTTCCTTGGTGAGTAAAAATATTTTGTCATCCCTTTTTCCTTAGAGAGAGAGAAATACTAGAAATCCACCCTCAACAAAATTGCCATAATTATATAATTATATTGTGTAAATTTTAATCCACATATATATACAATTTATTTTTAGTTCATTTTCCCAGTGGAAGTTAAAGTAATCATACAAATATTACTTATTATTTATTTTTAACCAAAAATAACATTTCTATTGGTGGACACATACTATAAAAAGTATTTCATTCATTTAAATTTAAAATAATAATCGTTCACAATTCATTTATTCATAATAAAATATAATTAATTAAAACGTATAAAATTAATGATCTTTTGTTAATGTAAGTGCATGCATTTCTAGTACTTTAAATTTATATTTAATGAAGAGCTTAATTGTCTGAACGAAAAAGGTAGCAAAATGTAACGTAAAAATTTGAATAGTAATAATAAAAAATAAAAAAATACATAACAAAAATACATATATGAATGAATGAAATACTTTTTACTCTCTCCTTTGTAATATATTTAAAACAATTATTTTGCAAAAAAAATATATATATATAATAATAATATACAGAAATAAATAACCAATAAGATGAGAGACAAAAAAAAGCACATATATACAAGTTGCATTGAATTAATTATGTAATAATATATAAATTTTTAATTAAACGATTGAAAAGAGAAAAAAATTAAACTATATAATGTGCAATATAGTATCGATATTTCTATACATAATTAAAAACGTACGTAGTTATCATAACGTTGTTTCTTAATTATATTTACATAAGAAAGTGAACCTAAGTATCATGAAATAGATAATCCTTGACCTGGGTTTTCATATCAATCAGTTTTTACTATAAATGTCACACAAGTTTGTTGACCTAAGGGAGTATATGGGACTTTTTTTTAACACGTGTGGAGAACAGGGAATTTAAAATTAAACTTGATTTTATGTAATACAAAAAATTAAAGGTCAGCTCATTGAATTATATAAGATATCATTTGACTTTTTTTTTCCATAATGATAATATTTTAAACCAAGTACTAAGCATAAATAATAATAATAATAATAAATAAAAAACATTTCTTTGGAAAGTGTTATACTATTAATTTGTTGACCGTCGACGATATTTTTACAGTATTTGTCTAAGTATTTAAATAAAGAAGATTATTAATTTACATTTAACTTAAAGTTAATTTATATCATATGTATATACAATTTGTTTTTGTTTGAAAACAAACAATTGAATATCTAGTGAAATTGAATATCTTGTATGTCTGTTTTTTGATGCAAGATAAATAAATTTTGTTTCCTAATAGCAAATAATTTCCTTATAGTTTATTATTACAGTGTTGCTGAAACTACTTTATATTGAAAACTAATTAATAATAACAAACGGAAATTAAAAGAAAATTTTCCTACAATTGTAATGAAAAAATTGTAACAAAAATTGAATTTCATTTCAAAACATCCGCAGTGTTTCAATTTCATTGTTTTCAAAATTTCCTTTATAATATAATATTATGTTATAATTCTTTATCTTATAGTTTGAAAAAGGTGGATAAGAATAATGAACTATATTTTATCATTTTTAATATTATTAAAACTTCCGTATTTCAAGTGGAAGATTTTTAAATCGATAAAACTACATATTACTGACATTGAAAAATTATTAATAAAATTATAAAAGATTTAGAAATTTTGTGATTAAAAAAAAAATTAGTTCAATGTTGCTTTTAAGGACAAATCATTGACTTTGAATTAATAATTATAATCTTAATTGATTATTTTTTTTTCTTTAGTACTGATAGATAACATTTAAATTAAATTTTAATGTTGATTTGATCCACATTCGACTACTTTCGAATAGCCTCATAATTATTGCTTAAGTGTTACATTTTTTTTTATATAACTTTTTGTTGCTGTAAGTATTTCTATATATATGTCAGTTTCTGAAATAAAGAGTAACACATTTGCAACAAAAAAAAAAAAAAAAAAAAAAGTGTGCACGATCATATATTTTTACTTTATATGACAGTAAAAAAATGCATTGGTATAATAGGAATAATATTTTTTTATTGTCCCAGTCAGTTGACATTTTTGTGGAGCATTGGCGTTACTTTAAAAAAAATTTAATAGCTTTTCAAACTGGCAAATAATTGTACTTTTAAGAAAGCAAGGGAACAGTGTTAAAAAATTGTTTAAGTTAAAAAGTGTGAATTTGTAATGATACATTCAATGATATTTCTTTTATTATTATTATTTTTTTTACCAAATATATTGGATTTGTTTAGGAAGATTTACTTTAAGTGCTGGCCACAATTAAAACTAAGCTTGATTTTAAGCTCTCCGATTGGTCAATTTCGTGGGCGCAGCCTATTTTAGCCAACCACAGGGCTGGAAATCATGTTTCCAGTTTAATTGTGGCCTCGGCTTTAAACTTTGATAAACATAACTTCTGCAAATCTAAGCTGCAGTTTAGTATATTTCACATGTTTATGCTATATCAAATTACAATGTTTATTAGTAGTTATAGATAAGAATTATTCATCATAAATAATGATAATACTTTGACTATACTTTACATTTCGACTCACATGGTGAATCATGTGAAACGTTACAGACATGCAAAACACGAGATACTTGAGAATGAAGAACATAAAAAAAAAAAAAAATCGCGTGTCATCAAGGTTAAAAAGGTCACTGACCTTAAGATAAACTAACGCCCTCCTTTTTTTTTCTTCATCTGGTTTAAGTCTCGGGGTAAAAGTTTACAAATGATAACAATAAACACATACTTTTATATAAACTTGTCATTTTTTTTTTCGCAATGTTAGCAGGATGGTTATGTAATAATTGATTCGGTGAAAAGAAAATTAAAATCTTTGCTCTATTAATCAATAAAATGATGAGAATACAAAGTAACTTTCATTGGAAATAACTTTTAAGTATACCTTCACTTTTGTTTTTATTTGAAATAATTATCAATAGAAAACAAATACAAATAAACTTCTTGTGGTGTCATATTTTATTTGAAAACTACTAATTTTAAGAAAGTAAAAATTTCAATATAGCAATTCAAAATATTTTAAAAGGACAGTAGATAAATTGTATTGAAAAAAAGATATGAAAGAAACTAAAAAATAATATAATATAAAAAATTATTAAATGAGTTACATTGAGAGTATAAATATTTACAATTAAAATATATGATCATGATTAATTACCACAATGCACAATCGCAGTCTGGAATAAACTAGTTTATGCAGCGCAAAAAGTTGACTTTCTTTTCATCTTCTATGGGTCAAAGGAGAGACAGAGAAAAAAGATAATATTGTTGGCAACTTAAAGTTACATAATATAAATATAATTATAGATATTTTTATATAAGTAGGATCATCATGTAAGATCTATTTGGAATTAAATATTATATTTCGTATTAGAAACCTATTATTGCCAAATTGTACAAATTTATTTTTAGTAAACTTTTGTTAAAAAGGGAAGGGTTTCAGCAAATAAAAATTACAATAAAAAAAATATAAAAGTAAATGCAAATGAAGAATACAATGAAAGTATTGAAGAACTAATTTTTTTAATTCAATTTAGAAATCTATACACTATTAATTTCTATTAACTTTAAATGTTAATTTAATTTAAATATTGATGATCTATAAAAGGATTTAACAGCAATTATAATAATAATATACATTGCATTAAAATTTGAAAGTAGAAATCGAGGTTGAAATTCTAAACTATATAAATATATTAATGTATAGCCTATATGCAATACTGACTCATATACTAAAAAGTTCTCGTCTCGTAATGACGTAAAGAACAAAAAAATCAATTGCACTCGTCACGTTGGTAACACAAAAAAACATGAATTTAGATTAAGTGACTAACTTAGTGCATTAAAAATAGAGAGCCTTTTTTTTTTTTTTTTTTTTTTTTTTTCTTCTTTTTCTTTTGTATCTAGTCACCGTTATTTTATTATGAATCATATTTTAGTAACCCTACCAATGCATTTTTTTTAAAGTACATTATTTTGCAATTCTTTGTTTAGTTATAATAATATACTAATAAATTAATATGTATACTACCAAATAAATTACTACTATAATAATATACTTTTAATTGTTTGTTTTTATTATTCATAAGTGTCGTCACTTATTTCCGGTTCAGTTGATAGGACTCATTGTCCCAACTGTGAATTTTTTTCAATAATCTATAATTTTTTATGTGTATTTCATCTACTGCTAATTTTTTGTTTGAACAACAAAGACTATTATATTTATTTATTTATTTTCCTTTTTTTTTTTTTTTTTTTAACTGTTCCAATAATTTTTTTTTGTTACGTATATGTAATATTTTTATTAGTGCTAAGGTATTTTTATAGATAGGTTATCCAAAGAGAAAATATTTATTCAATTTTCTGTTCTTTTTTATTTTTATCCTAGGAGTTACATTTTGTTGCACATTTGATCAATGTAATTTTGACCGGCAATACACGTCTCCAGCTGACCAGTACTTTTCAGTGGGAATCCTCTTTGGATTACATAAGTTATCTATTTACATCAGTGTTTGTGTGGTTGCGTAGAGAATAAAAAATGAAAATAATTTGATAAAAATAAAAAAACGTACATATTTATACATTATATATTATTATTTCATTTATTATTTTTAAATGTATCATAGTGGAAAATAAAAAAAATATTATTACATTGTTAATTGCGTTAAGAAAAAAAAATCAATAGTGTACTAAAGCTTACTGTTGCATTTTATTGACAAACGAAGGTACTGAAAGCGTAAAATGTTTTATGATTTATTGCAAAGTATTGAAAGTATTTTTTTATGCTTAGTAACACTGATTGAAACTTTTAATGAATCATGTCCACATTATATAATATATTTCAAAGTGCAATAAATTTAATTGCATTCTTAACAGAATTATGATTTATCTATGTAATCAAAGTTATCATATAATGCAATTAAATTATAACTCTCAGTATCTAAATGACTTTAAATCTATTTTATACAAAAGTTATAATAAATGAATAACAAATATTTTACGTTACAAATTTCCCTATTTATTCATTGATAATGATAACCATAAAGATTTTGTAGCTTATGTTATCTATAAGTTTGATAACAACTAATTATATGTATAAACTTCGCACCATACCTTATCATAAGGAAATTGCATTAAAAAAAAAAAATTACTATACAGTGAGTATAGTTTTTACAAGTTATTCACTTTGCTTTATCTTTAAATTTTTTTTTTTGTTCTTTTCCTATTGCAAAAAAAAAAAAAAAATGCTAGCTTTGTTTTACCTTGTTATTATAAAAAAAAAAAAAAAAAAAAGCCACAGGTGTTGAGTAAGAAAATGACATTATTTTGTGAGATACATTATTACAAGCCTACTATAATTGCACTGAAATAATTCTACTCTAGTATATTATATTACGAATCAATAAAAAAAAATACAAATATCAATTAAGAAGAATTAACGTAAATTTATGATAGTTTAAATAAGAATATAAAGCTCATTTATATAAAGAATAAAAAAACTTCGTTCTAACAAAAAATAAAAATAAAACGCACAAGTTACGGCGTGTTATGAAAACGATACCAATCGATATATGAACAAAATTACTATAAAAATAAACTGAATAATGAGTTTAGATTTAATTTATAATATAATATCGTGACCAATTTATAACTATAAATAGAATTTTATGAAGTATTTTTGTATACAAAATGATCGATAATTTCGTAAATAAAAACAAGTTATAGACGTCATAACATTATTATAATATCGTGTTGTATATAAATTTTAACCTGGTTATTTCTTCATATGTATTTATATATGATTGTGATTTGAAATAATGGGTAAAATTTCTTGTACTAGATTAAAATTTTATTTAGTGTAAGTATTAAGTAAATTATTTTCTGCTAATTTAACTTAAATTTAATAACAATATTTTAAATTATGTATTAAATAAACATTTTGCCTAACTAAAAGTTTCACGTAATATTATATATATATATATATATATATATATATATATATATATATATATATATATATATATATATATATATATATATATATATATATATATATATATTTAAACGTTGTTGATTTTTTAATTTTTATTTTATATATATTAATAAATATCCTAACATTGCAATAGTAATGTTAATAGCAAATTATTTAAAATCCTTCTTATATATCTCGTTGAAACTGTATTATTTTAAAACAATGAACTGTTAAATAGTGAAATTAATGAGAAAATGGTTAATTTAATGCTTGAAAATAGTCAAGGAATGTTATTTTCACCAAATATAAAGATGTTTTAACTTTAAAAGTTCAACGATCTTTTACTTGATAGATTAGCAAAAGTGAAATGCGAGTCTAAAGCTTAAAGAAAATCAGTCGTCACTAAATCTTCAGATGCGGAAATCATTGCTCTTAGGTTTTCTTTACATTATTAACAACAAAGTTTGACTATGATTTATGCCAAGAAAAGAATTCTTTACGATATTTATTTATTCCAGTTATATTTACAATATGTTACTTTCAACATTTTTAAATAAATTATATTTATTTTAAATTTCATAAATTTTATTAAAAAAAGCACTAAAAATAATTCATGTTTCTTAACTTTAGATACATCTATTAGATTGTTAGTATGTTTTAATATTAATTGCTAATAACTACTGTTCTGAGTAATAGGTATATACAGGTAATCAATAAAATTTTAAAATTTGTCATAATTGTTTTAAATTTAGAATAATATATAAATGAAAACTGATTTATACTATCCCTTATTATATTCATTGAATCTACGATTAAAAAAAAAATATATATATTTCTAAATAGAAGAATTTTATTTGAAACCTGATATAGGAAGACATACTTAATCCTTCATTTATTTGACCTTAATATTATTTTTTCATCCTGTTTATATTATTATTGCTTACAAAATTCTCCCTCAATCCTTCAGGGTAAAAAAAACATAATAATAATTCAGGGTTTGTAACTGTATAGTAGTAAACCTTGATCAAATAATTGATTAAATATCGATTGGTTACCAATTATTTTTATTGTAAAGGTTAAAGTCTCCTCCCACATAATTATGCTATAAATTTGAAATATTTTTAATAATAATTTTTTTTTTTTTTTTTTTTTTTTTTTTACAATAGTTCTCAAATTAAAGGTAATCAATTTAGGCCTTTAGGTGTTTTAATAAAATTTATAGGTTGTACATTTTACAAACTCAAATTTTTTTATTTACAATTTTCTTAAATGCTTGCTTAGAAATCCAGTAAATACCAGATTTTGGCATTTAATAAAAAAAAAATAATAATAATAAAAAAGTATAATTTATTTTCAATCATTTCCTGAACAGTATACATTAGGAAAATTCACGGTGAATCCAAAATGAAACAAGAACCAAATATATTTTATTAAATAATGCGCTAAGTTTATACCATCTTTATTTGTGAATATAACCTAAATAAGGTCCGATAAACAATTGGGATACTAATATTTGGAAAAATTAAAATAATTATTTGCTTCCTTATAATATGTGAGACTTATTTATTGAATGAAGATAGATTTTGTCTCCCTAAAAAGCTAGCACGAATTTTATAATCTATGGAATATAATAATAGTATAAAGTATAATAGTATACTTAATAGTATAAAAATTAAATGTACAACATAATGATGTAAATTTTTTATAAAATTTATACATCCAAAGAATCTTTTATACAGCGCAAACTCATATGATATAACCATTGCCAAAAAAAAGATGAGAGGTTGTTTCAAATAAGCACCCCCTTTTCTTGAATTCTAATCGAATTATAGGATTAAAATTTAACACGTATTAACTTTAATATAGCATTATTCACCTTTAAAATTTTTGGGGTTTATCTGGTGAGAATTAGTTGAGAAAAAGTAATTGTAAATTTTTTTTTGATCATGTTTTAGATAGGGTATACAGTATTATAGTTCAAATTAAATTTAAATGTTGCAATTTATATGTTTTAGAGAGCATTGCAATAAAAAATGCAACGTATATATACGGGATAACAAGTTGATTGTAATACGATGTATAACAACAAGTTTCTTGACTTGATTTCTTCTAGAGGTTAAGTATATATTCAAAAGACAGATAGTAAAAATACATATATGCACTCCAGTACTATAATGCATACATACATTATAACATTTATATACTTTAACACAGTTGGAAACCTTGCCCTACATGGTTTTACCATTGCCTCCCTAGCCTTCAAGCATTTTAAGATTCTGTCTTATCTCTTGTCCTATTTCGTCTCATTTTCTTTTTTTTTTACTCCGTTTTAATTTAATTGTTAATTTAATTTTTATTTCAACACATTTTGTAATACTACATAATAATGTATATACATATTAGGGGAGTTTGACGTCATATATGTAGCAAAAAATGATTTTTATGCAAAAAAAAAAAAAAAAAAAAAAAGTATGCTGCTGGGAAAATTATTAATATATTAAATAAAGAAATAAGGTTGATGTTATTGTATATAGGCATAATAATAATACAAACAAAAATAGTTCTATTATCACCATTATACTATACGACTACTTGCTTCATTATTATATTACATTACTTTTAAAACACTGATATAGCATTTGGCAAACTTACTTAGAAGTAGAAAAATTTGTGATTTATCATGTATATTAATGGTTAATTTTTGTTTAAGATTAAATATTTTTCGTTATAAATTAATAAAAAGTTTATAAACAATAAATTAATAATTATAATAATCATATACAAGGTCCGCCGAGAAAATCCGGACAAATCTGAAATTTTAAAGGAATTTTTTAATGTATATTTTTTAAGATTGTGTATTTTGCAGTACTATTTTACTTTACTATATATTATGACGCATTGACGTATAGCTATTGTTATGATACCAAGTTAGATATTATAATTATTAGATTGTCGCTAACAAAGACCAAAACTTCTAATGTTTCAGATAAACAACAAGAACTTGACATCCCTAGTTTGCGAGTGGAAGATACACCAGCTGCGATTAAAGATGTTCGAGACGCAGCGAATGCTGCTGCGGCTGCTAGCGGTACCACAGGTAATATAAATAATAATAATTTATTTTTTTAATTCACTTTTTACAAGTTAAGGTTTCGTACGACTTTATTTCAATGTTTTTATTCAATTTTATGAAATTATTAGATAATATAGATAGAGAGACATATATGCTCAATAACAAATTCAATGAAGCCATCGACCTTTTTTTTTATTAGTATTTGTAGTACGTATATTAATACGAGTACTTCAGAAGCAAAACAGTTTTTCCGTCTATGTCAGTAAAGTCTATTTTATTTTGCTTCCTAGATGTAAAATGAATCTTTAGATTTTTTTTTTTTTTTTTTTTTTTAAATCTTGAAAACAAATGTGCTAATTTGGCCAAATGATTTCAGTCAAGAAGAAAGGTGGCGATCGAGGAAGGCCGGGTGGTACGATGTCGCATATCCAGGGGGTGAAACGTCCTCTGTGTCACACAAACAGCTTCACTGGAGAGAAATTACCCAAGTTTGGAGTGGAGACACCACACGAAGAAGAACTAGGATCTGTGAGTATATATAAATTTTCCTCTTTAACTATCTTTTATTAAAATAAGCTACAAACAAAAATATTGAGATTCTTTTTTGTATATTTCATAGTAATTTTATTTGAATTAATTAACATCTTAGTAATTATACCATAAATCATATATAGCAATCTTAGGCATTATTTTTGGACACAACTATTTCATTTCACATTTCGTAATGAATCTTGCAAACATAAATTTGAACCCATAATTTTAATAAGTCATAAAAAAAAGTCACTTTAAAAATACTAGTTTCAATTTCAACGTGCTATCTTTAGTTTCATCATTATTCATAAAAGTTTAACTTTTTAAATAAATCTAGTAAAAAAAAAAAAAAAAAAAAAACTTTTCTGAAATTCTCTGGAGTTATTTCTAATATCGAGACGTTATATTTCAGATGTTGGCTGATGTTGACAAGTGGGGTATTGACATGTTCAGAATTGGTGATCTTTCTTGCAATAGACCTCTCACTGCTATCACGTACACCGTGTTCCAAGTAAGTACAAATTTTAGTATTTATTTATGTACGACTTACCTATACTTAACAGTTCGTTTAAATATTATATGTAAATATATTGAATAAAATATAGAAAAAGCATTTCTTTTATTTCTATTGGAAGAACTATATAATGTTATTTACTAATTCAACAGTTTAAGTATTATGTATGAAAAAATATAGTAAAAATTATTGAACCATTATTTAGAAAAAGAAGAAAAAAAAGTTTTTTTTTAATAAATTTATTTTTGCTTTTCCAATATTATTAAATTGGAAAAACTTACGTTAACAAATTGCAATAACCGCATTTTTTTCCCAAAGAAATTTTTACTTTTGCATTATAATAATTTACTATTTTTAAAAGTAGATTCTCCTGAATCCTCTAAATTCTTTAAATCTGTATAACAAAATATGTTTCTAATATTATATTTTATTATCATCTTTCAGGAGCGCGACTTATTGAAGACATTTATGATTCCGTCTAAGACTTTGGTGACCTTCATGATGACCTTGGAGGACCATTATCTCAAGGACATCCCTTACCACAACTCATTGCACGCTGCTGACGTCACACAGTCCACTAATGTCCTGCTCAACTCACCCGCGCTAGAGGTAACTAAATATACTTATTATCTTAAATAAATTTCATAAAATCAGTTTAATTTGAAATGCGATTGCAAATAAATTCGTATGATTCAAAATAACATCAACTTACTAATTATGTCTAAACTTTGCTATAACAAATGTTATAAGTTTGAAATTATAATTGAATATCTAGCTTAGACGTCTTTTATGATACATTTAATTTAGTGAATAAATTATTATTATAAATCGTTGTTTACAGTAGAATCTATTATTCTATAATATTAATAATATAAATTACCAAAGTGAATAAACTAAATAATATTCAAATTATTTTAAAAAAGAAATCTTTATTACAATTACTGTGCACAAATTCATGAAATGATATTTATTTTCCAGTCTGTGTTCACGCCCCTGGAAATCGTAGCTGCGATTTTCGCTGCTGCCATTCATGACGTGGATCATCCTGGTCTTACCAACCAGTTTCTCATCAACTCCAGTAAGTTACAAATTTTCAAAACTATTTTATTTCATTCATTACAAGGTATTTACCTCCCTAAATCAATCAATTTTTTTGTACTATGCTATCGAATTTAACCTGCTCACTCTCAATGAAATAAACAAAATGAAATTTAAACTATTATTTTTTTTTTTATCACAAAGAGCTGTATATAAGAATACTACGAATATTAATTAAAAATATAGTAAAATAAATGGCTCAATTTTTTGAAATTACTATTATTAGTTTCATACTAAGATAAAATTATTATCTGAAATATATAGCTAAATTTTTGTATAAATGCTTTTAATTAAACCTATATGTAATTAATGTGTATAATTAAGATTCTCCGATTATACTTATGTTAAAATTTAATATTATTATTGTGGTCAAGGTTTTGTATAATAGGGCTGTCTTGCCCTCACAACGCCTTAATAAAGTTATTTTTATAGTTAAAATAATAATAATAAATAAAGTAGGGCTGTTAAAAAAAGAAGAATAACTTTCATTACATTGTATATACTGTGATTAGTAAAAAAATAGTAAATATAAAGAGGGGTGGGGGGAGTAACGCGAGAGAGATCACAAGCTCATTTCTCTGTGGATAATTAGTAATTACACTAATTACTCTGCTGGGCCGTGGTTTTTATGTTTTCCGCAATTTAATACCTGTGCGTAAGTCATATATATGGTTTATCTAATGTTTTGTAATACATAAGTAGAACTTCTATTCATAATTTGATTTTATGTTGACAGGCTCGGAACTGGCACTGATGTACAATGACGAGAGCGTGTTAGAGAATCATCACCTAGCCGTGGCATTCAAGCTACTGCAGAATGAAGACTGCGATATTTTCGTCAACCTGGGCAAGAAACAACGCCAGACTCTTAGGAAAATGGTTATAGACATGGTAAGAAAAAAAATTGATTTCTGCATTAAATACAAAAGTTTTACTTTTAGGGTCCAAACACTTTTTTTTTCATTACTTAATTCTAAAGTTCTACATTAAATATTAAATTGTATTACGATTGGATTGCATAGTCTTTTGACTTTCAAAAGTACCCTTGTTCCAATATTTGCAGGCAATATTGATCAACTTTTAATATAAATTTAAAAAATAATTACTCAGTATAATCTTTACAAAAGAAAGATTTTTTTTAATGAAATATCATTATCTTTTAGATATTGTAATTAAAAAATTTGCTAGGAACCCTTTTATTTTTGAATCAAGCATCCCCTTTCTATTCTTCGCATGCTATTTACTGTTCCCCCTCCCTCCTAATCCACATACAACCCTCCTAACCTTTCTTACCCCTCCCTTCCACCTTCAATTAAATTTAACCCTTAACTTACCATAAAATGTTGTGTTGCAGGTCCTTGCTACTGACATGTCCAAACACATGAGCTTACTCGCAGACTTGAAGACAATGGTAGAGACTAAGAAAGTTGCTGGCTCTGGAGTTCTCTTGTTAGATAACTACACAGATAGAATCCAAGTACTTCAAAACTTGGTTCATTGCGCTGATCTGAGCAACCCCACCAAACCTCTGGCTCTATATCGACGCTGGGTAGATCGCATCATGGAGGAGTTCTTCCTGCAAGGAGATAAGGAGAGAGAACAACAGATGGATATTAGTCCCATGTGTGATAGACACTCGGCTACAATTGAGAAATCACAGGTAAAATTACATGCAATAATAATTGAAAAGTAGATATCATAATAATGGTAGCAATAAATGATACTGTCGATGTTTTATATCTGAAATTTCCGTTTAAAGGACTTTATAATTCTTTATTATTATTTTTTTTTTTTCAATTTAAGTATGCAGTACTATCTTACTTTTTAAGTTCAGTTACCACTTAAGTGATATTTTTCTGTATTTTAGAGTTTCAATATTAAAAACAAAATATTCTTTCAAAATAAAATAATAATAATTGAAATTTACATTCAAAAATATAAAACTTTACGCAAACTAAAAATAATAATAATAATAAAAGAATTATTTAAATAAATTAAACCAACAAAGCTTTAAGGTGTATGCGCATGACGCTATATTGGAGTAATGAATATGAGAAACATGGTCTTTTTTTTTTTTTTTTTTTTTTTTAGTGAGTTTGTTATTATAATAATTATTATTAATTTGCTTGCATACTTGAAAGCATAATTCAACCTGTTAACAGTATCAATGCTATTAAAAAATTGTTCATTATTTTTAAAACTGGCAAAATAATCTTCCCATACCGGCCCATGTTATTTAATGCTCTTATATGGCGTCAACTTTAATGCAACCACAGCGTATGCAATAAAAATCATTAGTAGTAAACAATAAAAATCAACTATTTCTAAATATAAATTTAATGTTTTTCAGGTTGGTTTTATCGATTATATTGTACATCCACTATGGGAAACATGGGCTGATCTAGTTCATCCTGATGCACAAGATATATTGGATACACTTGAAGAAAATAGAGATTGGTATCAAGGTATGATTCCACCAAGTCCACCTGCATCTGCTTCACTTGATCTTAGAGAAGAAGATCAACAAGATGTAGCGGGAAGTTCAAATGAAGGAATTAGATTTCAAGTTACATTAGAAGAAAATGATGATGAAGGATCAACGGGCGGTGGAGGAGAAGATGATCCTGAGAATTCTGGAATGTGACGGAGGTTAGTCGGATTTTGTAAGAAATTGCACGAAAAAATGCAACAGTGGTGGCTTAGAAGTAAATAAATGTATTTACTTCTATTTGTATTCATTAATTATTATTGACAAAATGTTGTAAATTCATTGTTTATGTTGTATTTTATAGTTTATTTTAAAGGAGATAATTTTTATTATTATTATTATTTTTTTTAACGTCACTTTGGCTGGATGGTCTGAAACTTAGTATTGGGTCAATTGAATAATAAAGGAACAACTGTTTTGAGGCTGACTTTTAGCAATTTTGCTTACATCCGCTTCCTTGCTGCGCATGCGTAGTAAGTAGAAACGGAAGCGGATGTGAGTGAAATCGCTTAAACTCAAAACAGTTGTTCCTTTATTAGTCAATATCTAAAATATTAAACAACTTTGCCATTTATTTAGACTAAAAATATTTCAATAATGAAGAAAACAAAATTTAATAAATGAAAATTACTCCTTTAAAAAATATGTCATCTTCTGCTCTCTAAACATATTATATGTTTCTGTATCTATAAACATGCAAATATTTTAAGTAATTATTAATTTTGTGTTCAAACAAGCTGGCCTTGTATGACTTTTAATTTTCTCTAGGTTTAAATAATTTTTAACATCTCATATTTTATAATGGGTAATATGTTTTTTTTTTTTTTTTTTAAATAATAATAATATTTATCCAAAATCAGAGATATACCAAAGAATTTATAAATATATACATACAAAAAAATAACAATAAAATTGATTAATTGAAAATATTTATTAATTAAAATTTTCAATATCAATTTTTTTTATTGATTTTTAACTATAAGTGTACAGATTATGTTTGTCTTTAAAAATATATATGACTAATGTAAATAGTCATTAAATATATTCAAAATGCAGGCCATTTATGAATATTTTTTTCATTATATTTTACCCTTATTTTATTGTTTTTATTCAATTTCTACAAAAAGAAAAAAAAGAAAAATATATATTTTCTGTTGTCAGAAAATATTAAAAGTAAAAAAAAAAAAAAAAAAATGATAAATATATTTGAGGAAGGATACTAATGGATGGACTTAATGGGAAAAAAATATTATATTATATATAAATATATGTGTGTATTACGAGTGTGTGAAAAAAATAAAAATATAATTATTGAAAAGTGATCATTACTAATAAAAATTAAATGTGGAATGTTTATTATAAATATATAAAAACATAGAGCTCATTTTTTAGAAATATAAAAAAAAATAAAAATATTATTATTAGACAGTGATATTAAATGGAGAAATATAAGTAAAATATGAAAATTATTATTTTAGTTTTTCAAAAAAAATTATACTTTGGAAAAAAATTTGTTTTATCTAGAGACAAAATGCTGGTCATAAAATCTAGATAAAGTTTTTTGAAAAACTAAAAAAATAAAATTTGATTAAATATAAATATATATAAAAAAAATTGATGTACTATATTATATATTGATTAAAATATGTATGAATAATTCTTTTCTTTCTTTTTATTTTATTAAGTAGATAATATTAAATGGTAAAAGCAGGGTGGACTGTAAAAAAAAAAAAAAAAAATATATATTGTTTAATAATTTTGTGTTGAAAAACCATTTTAACAGCCCTGGACTTTTTTTTAATTGATTTTGTTTAAATAACTTGTCCCGATATTAAAATATATAATATGACATATAAATTGATAATTCAACTTGCGAAAGGAATATTATTTTACTTTATTTACGCACAAAATTAAAAAGAAAATTATGCACGAATTTTGAATTTTATTTTGTAATTTAAAAACAAAAAAATAAAAATAGAAAACTAATAAATAAAGTATAGTTCAATGTGAAAAGAAAAAAATAATAGAATAATATGTATACAAAAATATAAAATACGATCTTTTTTTTTTTTAATTGATTTAAACGTACATTATTTTGGTATTATTAAACAAAATGAGTTGTAAGAAGTTTTTGAGTTTCAAAATGTTGGAATTTTTCAATACAGACTGATGGTTATTAATTTACATTAAAATTAAATTATTACAAACAAAAAATATTGTTGATATTGATTAAATATTACAAATATAAATATATTATGTAGACGTTATATTATTGTAACAGTGATAATTAATTCAGCTTTTAGGGTTTTTTGTTTTGTGTGTGCAGGATATTATTGTTTATCAAAAAAAAATATATTATTATTGTTATCATAGACATAATATTATTATAATTTCTTTTCTACTAATTTTTCATTTATGAATTTTAAAATGAAAATAATAATAATGAATATTGATATACTTAATTGTCATACTTTTTCCAGAATACGATGATACAATTTTAATCTTATTGAAACAAATGCATTAAGTTTGTTCTTTTTTCTTAGTATATTTATAAAGAAAAATTGGTAGAAAAATGCAGTAATTATTATAATATCTTGCGTTATTTATAGTAGTATTATAAATAATTTTAGTTAATTAAAAAAAATAATAAAAACAATAATAGCCACAATACAATATACTGTAGAAAATATTGAAGAAAAAAAAATATATAAGAAAAATGTGTGTATGTCTGTTCAATTTCAAAATGAAAAGAAATAAATATTAAATAAATGTAATTATATGAAATATTAAACAATACTATATAAAAAAATTTCGTTCGATAAAGTAACGATATTTTTTTAATAATTATAAAAAATAATTGATAAGTTTTTTGTTTAAATTATTGTTTATTATTTTTAAATAAATGTAAAATTTAATTAAATAGCACAAAAAAAATTGTAAAAAAAAAAATGTTGTTATTTATTGTTCTAGATTGACAAAAGAGTAAATAATAATAATAATAAAATATGAATGTGTTTAGCAAAATTTTTGTGTTGCCCTCCATTTTTGTGTATTATTTTTCTGTCCATGAGAAAAACTTTGTGTGCTCACCATATAAATAAAAAAAGAAAGTTTCCTAAATTTGTATTTTTATTTTTCTAGCCCTTAAATTGAAATGAAACTAATTTTAAGAATAGATCAATAATTCTTTACAGATGCACTAAACATAAAAATTAGTAACAGTATTTTTAAAAAAGTAAAATTTGTTAACTTTTTAAATGAAATAGAGAGAGAGAGAGAGAGAGAGATTTACAATTTGAGCGCCTGGAATACTATGCAACTTTTTCAGCACGCTCGTAATGCTGGTTGCCTATACTAACGGTTGGAAACTAAACTTAAAATTACAAAATTAGCAAACACTAAGGTTACAACCACGTTTGTTTTTCAGTTACTTTATGGCCCCGAGGAGATGCAGAAATAGTATACGATAAATATAAAGGTATAGTCAACATGAAAACATAAGCATTTATATAACAAAACACGTGATGGGACTTACATAAATAACATTAATTTGTCTCAGAACCCAAAACTGTAGCGCCGTGTCAGTGATCAGAAAATTTCAATTTATGCAACCCGCACAACTTTTTCACACTAGTTTTTGACTGTTTCTGACGTCATAAACAGAAATATTCACGCAAATAGCATACTTGACAGTTTTTTCAAGCTTGGGGGCAAAATTTACATTCTGGTAAAAATTATTATGAGTTTTGTAAATCCCAATTTCTGTTTAATGATTAAAAAGAATATGTTTCATATTTTCTATTCCTATAAAAGTTATATCACGGACAAAAATAATTACGTAATAATTATGCTAGCTCATTTCCAGTACAATTTATACAATACAGTATACGTAAGCTATACTTTACAATCACTATATTACAATAATATGCAAATATCTTATTTGTGCAGCATTATTATTTATGAATAATATTATTTATTGACGCGGGCAGTTCACAGTAACAATAGTTACAAAAGTTCTCTAGTTACAATAAGCAATGGTCTTATCAAAATAATTTAGAAACAAATTAATATAACATAGAACAGTAACAAATTTCTTTTTCTTTTTTTTTTTATTATTATTATTATTTTTATTTTTTTGCAAGACTTGATATGAATATGCATATTTAATTAAAATTTGTCGATGTAAGTTATTATCAGTACAATATTTCAATATTGTTGCTACTCTAATTTGAATAGTATATATTTAAATATATAATATAAATAATAAAATATAAATAAATAATAACAAAATAAGCGTGCATTACTAATCCAAACTTATTTGAGATATTTGAGATGAACACTTTTGAATTATTAAAAGCAGTTAAAATAATGCATTTTAGCAAATTTTTAATTTTAAGTGGTTTTGAGTTACTTTCGACCATTTGAAGCTAAAATAACATAGCTATTGTTAATAGTTTGCTAAAATGCATTATTTTAGCTGGTTATAATAACTTATATTTAAGTGTTTATCTCCAATAAATAAAAATTCGTAACTTGAGTAATGCACTCTTCTTTATGTAATTAATTTCTTTATATTAATTACGTAAGTTATTCTTTCCAAGATAAAAGATTCGTTATAATTATATCATCTTTAGTTAAATTTTAATTTTAGAAATATAATTGATCAAAATGCATGCTAAAATATTTTAAAAAGAAAAAGCTCTTAATCCATCAACTTCATATTAACTTTCAAAGTTCTACCTTGAGTTGAGGTTAAATTGTACAGCATTGTATTTACGGGAATTAATTAATTTAAGTCAACAATTTTTTTTAAACTGATACGTGAGAAAGATTATATAGTTAAAAAAATTCACTTGATATATTTAAAGATAATTGTTTTTATTGTTATGTTAAATTTTTTAGTTTATTTTAAATAAACTGTGGAAATAGCATACCCTTGCAATACCTGAGAGATCCTATAGTAGGGTTTCTCACATTGAATTAAGCTTGAGATATGAAGCCATATGTGTATAAGCAAAAAATTACATCATCAAGCATGGGAAAAATAGAATTTTTCTGCAATTAAAAAATAGCAAAACTTTTGTTGATTTTTACAGGTTTGAAATAAGCTGTTTCAAGTTTCAAAAATACTATTTTCATTATATGAATATGACCTAAAACAATGTTTACTGGACACTGCATGGTAGTAACGTATAAGTTACGTAAGTACTTCATAAATACATAGCTTAAAAAAAGAAGAAAAAAAGTAATATAACATGTTGTATATTATGAGTTAGTCATGCTACTTTTGATTATAGGTGATATAAAAATTACTCGTATTTCTGAATTTTGTGGTTTTTAACTCACCTACATAGTAGCTCAACCAATCATCCAGGGGCATCAATGAGGCTGTCAATTTGTGATGATACACACAAAGCTGAAATCAAACAGGAGAAGGAGCTTTAATTACTAAAATATAAATTAAGATAAGTTTGATAGCATTTAAAAAATATATATATTGACATTATTTGCTTCGACAATGTTGTCTTATATCCTTAATTATGTGTTTTAAATGAACATAATTAATATACATGATGAAGTTTCACTACATTATAGCAAATGTATCTGCATCATGACCACTTTGATAATACATGAGACAACACATACTACTATGTACAGCTCTGGCCAAAAGTTCCCGAACGATTTACATAGGCAACCCGCAACCACGCTATTTTATCTTTATGAGAAAACGCAGCGGCCGCCGCTGCCCCGTTCGGAAACTTTTGGCCAGAGCTGTACGTACAGATATGAATCCTATATAAATTGCACAATCTAGATAATGCATGACATATTTTTTTAAACAAATATATGCTCATATAAATATTATAATAATAGTATTGTATTAAATGAAGTCTAAAATATCTGTAAACCTAAAATCTTAAACAAATCTCAAATAAAATTAGTTTTTTTTTCTATTTTTAGCACCATTTTTTTTTTTTTTTTTTAATTTCCACAAGGTACTGACATGAATTCTAAATCTTGCAATACATTAGGCTTATGGAAAAATTGCAAATATGGCAACATTGCCATATATATTACACAGACCAAGATATAGAGCGGGTGCGGTGGGTGGCAAAAGAATGCATTGAAATGTTGGCATTTACTCCCATTGTTGTGCAAGTTTTTCATTTCCTTCGGGTACATACTCCAATCAAGGCATATACTTATCGGTCGGTTCAATTAATTTCTTAAAAAATTCATTACAATAAAATTATACATTACATAAAAAAGGACTACGTATTGAAGTAATTACCCCTCCCCCCTCCAAAGAAACAATATCATATTTTATAATACATGTTATTTTAAAATCATAAAAATGATCATAAATTAGTTAATAAAAACATTTTACTTTTTTTTTACTTTGATTTAATTACCTCGTATACTTCAATAATAACTAAAATTACAGAACTGGTTACGCATATATTAATAAATAATACGACCTGCATCAAGGATTAAACTGAAATTGTATATCCATAATGAATGACCATATTTTAAAAAAAAAATAAAATATATATATATATATATATATATATATGGTTCAAGTATATTCTATACATTATTACAAATATACGTAGAAATATTTCAAAATCGTTTTATTTTATATACGTGTAAAAATTACTATAAAAAATATTTTCAATGTCACTTTTATTACATAACTAATCAAACATAACTTTTTATAATGTTTAACTCGTCCACTCTGGTCACCGACCTATTTTATTATTATTATTATTATTTTATAAAATAACTTTTTATATAAAAGTTTTTCATCAAAAGTTAAGGTCAAATTTTAGGGGAAAGGTCACGTTGTATAAGGTCAAGTAAGTGTTAGTCATTCAATTATTTTCTTTTGCATTACAACTATGATAAAAGAAAAACGATTGAGTATTGCGATAGAATATGTTTTATTTATTAATCAAATTGATCTTTTTAAAGTTTTTTTTTTAAACCAATTTACTATTTTACTGTATAATTTTTTTCAGTATGCTACTGATTTACGATAAAAATACTATGTTTGTTATAAATATATATTTGATCCGATTTCTTCTGCAACTTAAAAAACAATAAAAACGATTAAAAAAATTATTTACTCACATAGAAAAGTCAAATTCATGCAGAAAATGCACTGAATTTTTATTTTCTGAAAACCTTATTACGTTAAGAATAAAAATGATCAATTACACATTTCAATGTAAAAAAAAAAAAAAAAAAAAAAAAAAAAAAAAAAAAAAAAAAAACTTATAAGTGAATAAAATGACAGAATTAAATGTCATTTTACAATAAGTTTTTTAAGACGTTATTTCTGAGACAACGTAAAGATATTTTTCTTAAACAAAGTCATCATTTATCATCTTCATTACACGTTTCTTACTTTTCTCCTTATCGTTTTCAATATAAAATGGATGTGATCATGTTGGGTCCTTTTATATCGTATACGTTAGCATTGCGAAATCATATTTTTAGCATTTTAGGGGCCAGAAATTTTTAATTAAAAGATAATTAGAGAATTTTTAAGTTAATAGAACATTTTTAAAGATTTTCATCATCATACAAGCTATTCTAAAAAAAATATTTTAAACAATAATACAAATATTGTATCATCTTAAAATTTTGAAAAATCACGTATGCATACATCAATAATTAAAACTAATAATAATATATGCAAACGAAACACTTTTGTATTAATATGTTACTTTTCAAAATATTTAGAACCTAAATTAAATCACTAAAAGGATTCAACCTAAAAATTGTTATGTAAAAAAAAAAAAAAAAAAAAAAAAAAAAAAAAAAAAAAAAAAATTGTTTAATGGTTTGTTGACACGAAAGAATATTTTGCACATTTTGTATGCAATAATTATATTGTATTGCATAAAAATGTCATGATGCGGTTTTCAATGGAGGTTACATGCGATCAAATTTAATGCAAATTAAGAATACTACACCGTAAGAAAACATCACTTTTTACTTAAACCATTGAACTTAACCTAGAATGTTAGAATGTTCTTTTTTTTTTAATTATTGCACAATTGCAAAAACTATAAAATTAGAAGTCTATTAATTTGTGTTGATTTTTATAGTATCAAGGTAAAAAAAAAAAAAAAAAAAAAAAAACGTTTTGAAATCCTTTTTTCCCCCCTTATTAATGAAAAGTAGCAGAATATTTTTTATATACTTTTATTTTTAAATTATGAGTTTAAGCCTTAGGCAAACATGAATTTTCAATATTGAAAGTCAAAATCACATTTAGATTCTATAAGGATAATGTAATTTAAATTATATTATTAACTTCATTGTGATTAAGAAAGATAATAATTTGTTGGATGAAATATAATGTTAATAACCCTTAATAATCATTAAATCGTTTCAGATTTTTCTTTCTTTACAATTTTTTTTGTCAAATCCCGCAGTACCTGATTTTTCGCCTTAAAGACAATGCACGCACCATAATACACATACACATATTAAGACACCATAATAATTACATCATAATAGTAATAATTTATTTTATACACTAAAAATATATGTGCAAGTTATTAAATTTCATAATTTGCCGGTTGTCGAAAAAATAATAATAAGTATTATATAGGAAAATAAAAATTATTATTTACTTGAAAATGAACTTTTATAAAATTCAAAAAAAGAACGCAAGTAACAATGAAATCGTTTTAATTATAATATTTCTAAATAGGAAATAAAAATTCAAAACACAAACTGTTTGAAATAATTAATATATTTAATTATAGCTAGACTTTTAGAGATAAAAATCATAAGTTCCCATGCGTTTTTTTTTTTTTTTTTTTTTTTTTTTTTTTCCAAAATAGAAACTTTCTCTAAATTTCTTGTTTAATTTTCAGTGTATTAGTTAGATTAGAAGATGCTGGTTAGGTAACTGATTGCAACTTATGGGAGGTTAGTTTTTTGTTACTTTTTTATGTTATCTTAAGAACTATTTCATGCTTCAAGACACTTTAATATATGCTTTAATATAGGGCGGTTGCACTCATTGCAAAAGATTGTGCTTGACGCCATGTGTGAGCAAAATACATAATTATAGTCACGAACCAAAATTATATTGAAAAATAATTATCCAATTGAACCATGGCATTTGACTAAGATCTACGAGCTTCGGTTGCCGGATCTACATAATTTATTTGTATGGTTGCTACCAATCTCGTTACCAAAATTAAATTTAATATTTATGGTATTACAGGATTTTATGACCCTAGTCAAAAAAGGATCAGAGATATTTTTTATGTACACATGATTTTATTAGCCTCGAAAACAAAGGAATCGATTCCAATCTTATTGAAATATTTTAATTTTAAATTTCTGCGTAATTTTCAGAGTCACTCAACCCTTTTTAAGGGTTAAGGAGCAACCAGGTGTAAATTCAATTATTACCATTATTATTATTTTTTACCCCCGACGGGAAATTTGACTAAAAAATAGTCTCTAATACTAATTTAACATGGGCGAGCCCCCTAAAAAAGTGACTTTTGCGTTCATATATATATTCCACATTGAAGGAATACTTAATAAATGTTAAATTAGAATTATTTAAAATTATGTGGGGGTAAAAGACGTAAACAAAAAGTTTATACATGTATACGTATATATTATTTTTGTTAATTTAAAAATAATTATGCAAAAATGACATATTTCAGCCGGAGAGAAAATACTGTAGTTTTAAACACTCGAATAATTTCCTCACAAAGTAATTTTTTGAAATAATAATTATAACAAGTTAAAATCCAAAAATATGATTTTTTTTTTTTCCTATGCTGGATATTATGTATTTATTCAAACAATACGATAGCGCGCAATACCACGCATCTAATTTATAATACGATAAACCTTTCATATAAAATACCTACAAAACTGTAAATGTTAAGGCTAGCTAAGGTTTACTACGAAATGATATTATGACGACATAAAAATTTTATCACTACAAAAATATGTTTCTACGCAAAAATTTCCCATCATCCATCAATATAGTTTTATACCATAGTTTGACCTCAAATTTGCAATAATAAGCTAATGAAACACCTAACAACATTATTTTCTTATCGAAAAGGAATAAATATATTGTCATTTTTAGTCCCTGACTTTTTAAATAAATGTATTTCAATGTCGTAAATTTAAACCACGTTTTTGTGTGGCTCTTAGAAGACCAAAAATATGTCTCTTTTGTCAAAACGCAGTCTTGGGTTCGATTATCGTAAATACGATAACGATAATATAACGATATTCGATTATCGAAACGTTATAGTTTAACAGTTTTATAAAATTTATTGTTATCGATATACAGTACATTAACAAAAAATTGACGATATTATCGTCACACCTATAACGATACTTTGTGTTCAAAAAATAAGAAAAAATACACACAAAAGTAAGAAAAGTGCGCAGAAAATAAGAAAATATTATCACAAATATAAAAAGTATAATATCAATGAGGCAGTTTATCATTATAAGTATAGTACAGTCATGCAGCAAGAATTTAAACTATTTATTTCAATAAAAAATTGCATTATGATTTATAATTATTGTTATCAAAAAACTATCGATATAGTATCGTTATATCGTGGGTGACATTTTTTAAGGTAACGATATCGTTATAGTGTGGTCCTAGAATTTAGTAACATTATCGTTATAGAAATTTTGGGTATCAAACCCAAGATTGCAAAAACGTTTTCTTACTGTCACGAACCCTCTACCCACTCTAGAATGCTTTAAATAGCTCTAAAAAAACGGCTAAATTCAAGGGCGTTTTATGGTCCAATTTTCATAGTTTTATCTAAAAAAAAAAAAAAAAAATCCCATTTTTTCGATCTTTCATTGAATGATCTATCCACTGTATTGTATACTGGAACTGAATCATTATAAATTTTATTTAAGACACATGCAGAGCATTTTTAACCTTTATTTTAACTTTAAATATTTAATTACGCACTGAAAAAAATAAAAACGTAATAACTATAATAGCTTAATGCAGCAACATTTATGCAAAACAACATAATTTATGCTATATTGTACTGATTATAAAATAACACAGCATAATAGTGAAGAATTCAGCATGATTAATTATGTCATTACAAAATAGCAAGCAATATTTGTGTTCTATAATATAGCAATTATTCAATGCAGCATACATTATGTAATTAATTTTTTTCGTATATATATGTCAGCATCAAAACCCGAAATTGACCCAAACTAGGTATTTTTGCTCATTTCGGTTTTTGGTTCGTCACTTTTTGCCAAAACCCGGAATGCCACTTTATTTCGGCTTTTGGTCACGAAATTTTGATCCATACTAGTTTTGAGCATTTTGCAAAAAGCAAAACCCGGTGTAAACATTTATATCTAGTTTTGGTCTTTGAATTTTGACCAGAACTAGTTGTGGTCAAAATAGAAAAATCAAAACCCGAAAAATGAACATATCTCAACTCAGAATTTTATGCAATGATAAAAGACTATGATTATATTATAAATGCACGATGTTTTGGTATTATAATTGAGGTGTTGAAACAATATATTTTATTATTTTACTTGAAATGCAAAATATATGGCCTGAAAGATTAATTTGATTAGAATGCGCTGACCATAATCTCTAAATCTTATGGCTATATATAGATACGGAATATAAATTGAGACAATACGAAAAATAAACTTACTGTTTGACCTAGCAATGGACCACTTGCAATGAGCGTACTTTTTAAATTAATTTGAAATTTTCTTAATGCATTTCTTACAAAAAAAAAATTTAAAAATCATTTTCCCTTTTTGCAACAATTACAAACATTTTATTGCAAGTGGTCCATTCAGTAATGGAAGTAATAGAGTATATTATTATTATTTTAAGGGGCTACTTACGATTAAATGTAAATTAAGAGCTAATCCATTAAACCACTAACCAAATGTTCACTTATAATTTGCGCACCAACAATATACGTGTGTTGTGAACTTTTTAAATTCAAACACTTTCTTATCCTCTTTCTAACGAATATTATGCAGTTATAAACCATGTTTTCAGCACAGAGACAAACAGTCAACTGAATATACGCACAAGAAATATTTAAAAATAAATCGTTATCACTGGATAAAGTAAGGTGGACTTGAACTTTGAACCAATATGAGGGAAATTAGTCATAAGTCATAATAATATCACTCTTATTATTGTAAATTAAAATAAATATTTTTACTTTTTATATTTAACGGGTCGTGATATAATCTCTCTCTCTCTCTCTCTCTCTCTCTCTCTCTCTCTCTCTCTCTCTCTCTCTCTCTCTCTCTCTCTCTCTCTCTTTTTTATATCAAATAATTGAGTTGAGAAATGTTCATTTTTCGGGTTTTGATTTTTCTATTTTGACCACAACTAGTTCTGGTTAAAATTCAAAGACCAAAACTAGATATAAATGTTTACACCGGGTTTTGCTTTTTGCGAAATGCTCAAAACTAGTATGGATCAAAATTTCGTGACCAAAAGCCGAAATAAAGTGGCATTCCGGGTTTTGGCAAAAAGCGACGAACCAAAAGCCGAAATGAGCAAAAATACCTAGTTTGGGTCAATTTCGGGTTTTGATGCTAACATATATATATTTTTTTTTTTTTTTTTTTTTTTTTTGCCACTATACTTCCATTCTCCTTACAATCAAGATGCACTGAATGCACTTGTTGAAGGTTATTTATGGAATTGTCAATTTCCTCAGAATGCTATAGCATTCGAGTACGGGGGAGATAGGAGGTAGGATGAAGGGTTGAAGGGAAGGTTTGGCGGCTGTGGCCTAATGGGAACTGTCTCGGTATTTACCTACCCGTCCAAGGGAACCATAGAAACCTTGGAGAAGACAGCCGATACTGGTCAGTTACCTGAACAGTATCTCCCGAATGCTCCAAAGCGCGTGCAGTCAGCGTAAATGCCACCACTTCTCAGGATAAGCCACGCCCTCCCCAGGTGGGAAGCGAACCGTGGATCTCCCGAGCAGTAGGCAGCAACGCTAACCACTACACCTTGGGCTATATATATATATATATATATATATATATATATATATATATATATATATATAATATATATATATAATATGGACCAGTATGGGAAAATAACCCATTTTGTAAGTTTAAAAATACTTAGCAATATAACAAATATATTTCATAAAATATTAAAAAAAAAATTTAACGGTAATATTTGCAAAAATAATAATAGAGCTGTCAAGCGTCAACAAATAAAATTTTAATAATGTTGTTTCTTAATTTTTAAACAATTTAATTAAGAAATTAACTTTGATTTTTTTTTATAAAAGTTGCATAAAGCTAAAGGAGTACGGCCTCCCACATTTTTTTCCTTTTTGAACAGTGAAAGTTTATATATATGGGACTTGGTGATTTTAAATAAATATATATAAAAAACTTAAATTATGAAAGGTTAAGGTTAAAACAATATGTTTTATTTTCTTATGTGACCCTATATAGAAAATACTATATTTGCGCACACAAATATAATTATATTAAAAGAATATACACAAGAATAATTGCCTTTTTTTTTTTTAGAAAGAGAAATATATTTGTACTGACCCAGGCAGTTCATAGAAACTTAAAATGTTACAAGTAGTATTGGTCTGTCAAACTGATATTAAAAATTAAAACAATAATAGAGGCAACACTAATCAATAATTTTTACTAATCAATTATTTACACATTTTTGCTAAGTTTTAAAATGAAGGTCCAATATAACAAAAATATGGAGTGTTTTAATTTATATTAATTAACTTTGAAGTGAATATTGTTAAGGGTGTATACGCATGACATCATACTAAATGCGCTTCGACGCCATAGTGGAGCAATGAATAACATTACTTAGCATAGGACAAACGTCGTTTTTTGTTATTTTCTTTTGAAACTATCTTGATTTTTATGTTATGAATATTTTTCTTGTATGCTTGGAACCCTAACTCAACCTGCTGATAATAGCAACATTGCTCTGAAAAATATTGCCAAGTATATTTAAGGCGGGAAATCAGGTACTACGGAATTTGACTAAAAAATTGTAAAGAAAGAAAAATCTGAAATTTTGCACAGTGATACATTAGGATAAGATATCTTCAAAGATTTAAAAATTTTGGGGGGTTACCATGCTAGATTTTAATTTATGATTTTTTTGAAATTCGAGTCCCATAAGAGCCCATGTTAATTTCAATATCTCTTGATAGTCACGGGTTCTGAAAATTTTATCATATAGGTAGCGGTTACTATTAACTTTTAAATCATGGCATCAAAAAGTTTCGATGTTTTCTTTTTAGATTTTGAGATACTAGCCATCTACGTATGTACAACCCTTAAACTGGCAAAATGTGTAATTTTCCCATACCGGCCCATGTTAGTTAGTGATCCAACATGGTGTTGAAGTTTATATGAATGCATACACTCTATAAATGTAATAAATAGAATGCGCGTTACTATCGTGTTCGTAAGCATTGCCGTGCATGAGTTCTTGCACCATTGTTTTATATTATGTTTTATTATATAACTATTTATATTGTTAAAACCAGACTTGCACCCAATACATTACTATAGAATAGAACACAGTACAAAGAATTTAATTTATTACAATAAAAATTAACAGACATGCATGCATCACATATATAAAAGAGAAATTAAAATTTTTTTATTACAATTATTATTATTTATTTTCTCATTGAATAATAATTGTATTGTACTTGTGTGTGTTATTGTATTGTTTTTATATTTTTTTTGAAGCTTTGTGGAGGAAAAGATGTTTCAATTCATAATGCATAAAAATGAAACAATATATAATACAGCATACACACAGTATAAAATGTGTGTATTTGTCTACGTGTTTTTTTTTTTTTTTTTTTTTTTTTTTTCTGTAAAATGTAAATTTAGTTGCTAACCATTAACATTATTGAAAGCTTGTGATGAAAGTCTGAAAGTCAATAACAACAACAAAAAAAGAACACTATAGTTCACACTTCCAAATAAAACTTTGTTGACATAACATTTATCAATGCAAAAATGTCTTGAAATATTGTCAATGCCAAAATTGTGTGCCAACACATTTTTTTATTTTTTATTTAGTGTAAATTATCCTTTAAGATTAAATGATTTTTTGCAATTCAGCATTTTATGTTTTTATGGTTGCAAAGTTTAGAGATCACGTAAAGCACCAGATTTAAGATAAAAACATTTGAGTTATTATAAGGAGTTAAATTAATGAATTTTAGCAAATTATTATAAAACAATAGCTAATTTAAGTTTTGTTGTTGTTATTGTTTTGCTATTTTAAGTTAAATTAGCTATTATTATTACTTTGCTAAAATGCAATAATTTTAGCTACTCATAATAACTATTAAGATTCGTATAACTGAAGTAATGTACCTTTTTTAGAGATGTAATTGTAGATACTATAAGTTATGTTGCAATCAGTAATGAATAAATTTGGCTAAAATAGGATAATATAATTAATGTTAATTTTTGTATGTAAGTACTTAACTTAACAAATAATTGTTTTAATAATTTGTGAGCTTTCATTTTTTCCCGTGATCATATGTTTATTATTATTATTAATATTATGTTTTATTTATGACATAACCAATTACCATCACTGAATTTGCAGAACAAGTAAATTTTGTATAAAGCACAGTTAGTATAATGACAAACTTAAAGCAAAATACAAAGGTATAAAAGTACTAAAACTAAGATTTGAAGTTTTCTGCAAGGAAATAAGAAATTACGTAGTAATTTTTATAGCATGAATGTTGCAAAATTTAAACAGTATACGTAAATACTTATGCTGTAATTACTATACACAGAAAAAATATATATACGAGGGTCATTCCAAAAGTTCGCGACCTCGCATATAGATTGCATGCACATGTGCAAATTTTTTTTTGTCACATTATTAGCTGTTCTTTGGTTGTTTGTATTTCAAATTTCAAGTCTCTAGCATAATTTTTTATTTTTTGGTGGCGACTTTTGTGAGACAATGTCAGGTGATATGGAAAAGTGGACCAAAACTGAGTGGACCAAATCGTGTTTCCATTGTTTTGATTGTTCTTTGGTCTCTGGGGTAACGTAGTGAACCCAAGTTTCATCACCAGTCACCAACAACGCAAAAAGTTACGTTTGTTGCGTCGCAAGATCGCTAAAGTGGACCTACATACCCTGGCACGCTCACGTTTTTGCTCATCAGACACCCGTTTTGCGGCAGCCATCTTGCGGACAGCTTTTTCATGTAGAGATGCTTGGTTAAAATTTCATGAACCGCTCTTAATGACATGCCTAGATCCTCAGCTATGTCGGACACCTTCAATCGTCGATTTTCAAGCACTTTTTTGTGTACTTTTTTAATGTTTTCTTCAGTAACAGCTGATTTGGGCCTGCCACTACGGGGGTCATCTTCAATACTCAATCTACCACGTCTAAATTCAGCTGCCCACTTCTTTGTTGTGGTATATGATGGAGCACATTCCCCCAACGTGTTCACCAAATCCTCATGAATCTCAATCGTTCTCATTTTTTTCTGCACCAGATATTTTATGACAGTACGAGTCTCAGTTTTGGTCCACTTTTCAATATCACCTGACATTGTCCCACAAAAGTCGCCACCAAAAAATAACAAATTATGCTAGAGACTTGAAATTTGAAATACAAACCACGAAAGAACAGCTGATGATGTGACAAAAAAAATTTTGCGCATGCGCATGCCATCTATATGCGAGGTCGTGAACTTTTGGAATGACCCTCGTATATGCTGCATTTATGTCATTAAAATTATAACTGACTGTACCAGAGAAAAACATAAGCATTTATATCACAAAAAACTTAAAGGGATTTACATAAATAACTTTAGTTTGTGTCAAAAACCAACTTTAGCTCTGTAGCAGTGATCAGAAATTTCGATTTATGCAACCCGCATAACATTTTCACACTAATTTTTGCATGTTTCTGACGTCATAAACATGAATAGTCACTTAAATTGCAAACTTTACAGTATTTTCACGCTCTCTCGTGGAGCTACATTAACATTATTGTAAAAATTGTCAACAGTTTTGAAGATCCCATTTCGTGTTTATTCATTAAAAAGTACATGTTGTTTTATGTGGTCTATGGCTTTAAACAGTTGGGTTAAATTGAGAGGTTTGTAGCCTGATTTCGCCCAATAAAAGCCGTTAATTATTATTATTTATTATTATAGGAGAAACTATGCTAAATTAGAATAAACCTTAATAATTATTATGCTAAACAAAATAATGTTTTTACTTTATACTATGAAGTATTAGCATTATGTTGTATATTTAACTAATTGTGCTGAAAATGAGCTAGCATAATATTACGTATTTATTTTTGTCCGCGTGTATATGAATTTTATAGCACAAATTATGTTGCTACGAATGAGCTATACACCATAACTATCACGATCACGTATTCATTGTTTTCCTTGCATATCTACAAACACTGGTGAAAAATTGAACCCTATTGTCCTTATTTCAATGCCACTCATCGATATGGAGGCTATTATTAGTATAACGGAGTGCCTCATCGAGCATTTTATAAATAACATGGACCAGTATGGGAAAATAACCCATTTTGCAAGTTTAAAAATACTTAGCAATGTTATTGAGAGCATTGAAGCTGTTAACAGGTTGAATGAATTAGGTTTTCAAATATGCACGAAAAATAATAATAATAAAATCAGTTTCTAAAGAAAATAAGCTAAAACGACATTTGTCCTAAGATAAATGTTATTCATTGCTCCAGTATGGCGTCACTGCGCATTCAGTATAACGGTCACCCAACATAAGGAAAAAAACAACTTAAAAACTACCTATTTAGACCATTTTTTTTATAGTGAAATTGTTACATATATACAAAGTTTTTTAAGATCTAAAGAGCTAACTATTTATCGCTGAAGAAATTACGTTTATGTATACTCGCAAGTTACTGTTTATACTTTTTCAACCAAGTTATTGGTTCTGTACTGAAGAGTTACATAATATGTAAACTGAATAATTTCTTAAATTTATGTTTTCCATGTATGAATTCATGGTATATTTTGCAATATATGCTTTTTACCGATGGTAACGTAATCAATCATAAACTAAACGGGGAGAGACGAGGGACCCCTAATTTTCTATACTTTAGCATTGCGATCCTTTAAGCAATTTCTGAGAAAAACGATTTAAATATAAAGACTTATAAATTAAAAAGACGCATACTACCCACACTGTTACATCATTAAAGAGCTAAAAAAAAAAAAAAAAAAAAAAGGCGCTGAAGCGCATTAGATATTTAGACTAAAATGTTGTATCCCAGTAATAATGTATGTAATGTACACATTATACTAAAACTTACGTAAACATAAAACTATTGTAACACTTCTTTTCTATATATAAATATGTACTTATATATATAAATCAAATAATATTGACACTAATTTTTTTTCACTTCAATAATTATTGTTTCAAAGTCTATACTTTAGTCAATAAAAATAATATTTAATTTAACAATAAAACTATGATGACTTGAAGGTCTTTATAATATATGACCTTAATAATTTTTCATGATTATATAATTCATATTTACATATATGATTTTTTGCAATATTTTATCAAAGACTTATGTATAATACGTCAATATGTATAATGATTATTTTGAAATTGTCATTGGAAGTTAACTGCATCGAATTGTAATACAATAAAAATTTTATATTTTTTTTTCTAGCTCAAGGTAGGTCATGATTAACGCGCAGGTCAATAATTTTATTGTGGGTTTAACAATAGCAAAATATTTCAAGTTTACTCTTTGTTTATTTTTATAGAAACAATATTTACATATAGACACAAATATTTTCGAAGGATTTCAGTAACTTTATTTAGAGTGGTTGCGTATTCATATGAAAGTCGACGCCATATGTGAGCACTAAATAACAAAGGAGGTATGGGAAAATGACACATTTTGTCAGTTTAAAAATACTTAGCAATATTTTTGAGAGCATTAATGATGTTAATAATAATAAGTTGAATTTGTTTATCTTGTATGGGAGAAAAAATAATAATAAAGCAATATTTTTTTGCAAGAAAAAAAAAAAAAGTTTGTCCTATGCTGAGCAAATTCTGTTTGCCCTATTTGTTTGGGCTGTTTTGGCTATATGTTACTCCTATATTCATTGAATCAGTATGGCGTCGAAGCGCATTCAGTATGACGTCATGCGTATATACACCCTATAGTTTGAATTTATATTTAATTTTAAAATTATTATAATCAATTTTTTTTTTTTTTTTTTTTTTTAGAGTTTGTAAATGTTTTATTCTGTTCTATGTTTAAGCCCTGCTTGTTTGATTTTCATTAGCTGAATTTAGTTTTAATGAATTTTATTTATAATAATAGAGCCACTATCCTATCAATGATATATAATATGTATAATATTTATAATAAAGTTATATTAAAAAAAATGTCAGAATAAATCGTGATCACAATTAATATCCTACAAAAGCCCTTGCAGCTTTTTATTCTTGTAAATCGAGCATCTCCATACTTGGTTCATATGACTCACTTTTATCTTTCATCTATTCACGATTTGAATGTTTTATTGCATCATTCGTCCACGTAATTTATGTTCAAATCCTAATATTATTATATAACCTTTAAGTGATTGATATGTTCTTTGTTTTTCTTGAAGTCAAAGCAAACGTACTTTTTTTTTATCATTTATATAATAATAATAATAATAATCATACCTTGTTATCCATAAAATAGATATGAACACGTAGATTTTTTGTAAAAGAGGGTGCATTACTTAATCAGTTAAAAATAATAACTTATTTGAGATAAACACTTTTGAGTTACTCGTATTATGAGTAGCTAAAATAATACATTTTAGCAAATTATTGACAATAGCTAATTTAACTTAAAATATAGCAAAAATAATAATAATAAATAATAATAATAATAAAAAAAACTGAAAACAACTTAAATTAGCTATATTATTACTAATTTGTTTAACTTAAAGTGCATTATTTTAGCTGCTCATATAGTAACTCAAAACTGTGTATCTTAAATAAGTTACGATATATTCGCAAGTAATGCACCCTTTTTTTGAGTGTATTTTCATTTTGACGGTTGAGGTAACATTGTCTGACATCACTCTAATTTGGATTTATAAATTTACTCTATAATATTATAAATGATAAAAAAGTACTTTAAACTATTTATTTAAACAGTGATAGTTACCTGTGAACGTGTAAAAAAAAAAAAAAAAAAAAAAAAAAGTCACGGATGCGCGTGGGAAAATAGCGACTACTAATTATCTATCCTTTAGCATTGCTTTAAGCAATTGTTAACAAGAAAAACTACTGCAGTTACAGCGGAGAAATTTAAATGACGTACAATAGTCATATTTTTACATGCTTTTAAGCTAAATAAAAACTATAATTAAAAATTTTCATGTGTGAGCTTGAAAGAGACTTTCATTTTCATTAATTTATTCCACGTTTGCAGAAATTTTAGGTAAAATTTATTACTTTGACAGTGAATATTTTAGATGTTCTTTCAATAAAACAAGCCTGTCATTTGAGTGTTAGCAGGTGATTTTTTTTATCACCGTTCACCGCAAATAATAATAGCTATAATAACAAATACATTTATAGTGGAAAACAAATGTCTGTGGACTCCAACGTTAGAAAAAAAAAAAAAAAAAAAAAATGAAGCTCATTGACGAAACTACATTAAAACACTAAAAAATATATTTTGAATTGTTGGTGTGTTATAAAATAAATAATAAAGTTTATAGTTTAGTCTGTGAAATAATGCTTTGAAATATATAAAAAGATAACGAAACTATTAGTAAATAGTGATAATATTAATTTCACAATAAAAAGTATCCCCCCCCCCCTCTTTCTTTAAATCAATGATCTAGCATTACTGCATTATTAATCCTTTACTTAATTATTCTTAAAATAGATGAATTAAAGTTGATAATAGTCTATTCCAAGACTTATTATTATTTTAGAAGAAGAAGACTTAGGCTTCAACTACATCATGTTTAGCCCACTCTTAATACTACACCAATCTAACCCTGAATTTAATTTACTAAAAAAAATTGTGCTTAAAAATGAAGAAGAAGAAGAAGAAGAAGAAAAAAAAAAAAAAAAAAAAACAGAAAACGTACCTACCTGATGCACGATTTTTAAAACTATCTTTTCATAAAATCTGATATTAAATTTAGACAAAATATATGTTTAACCAAAAGTGTGTAATATAATAATAGTACGCATCGACATGGATATAAATTTTAATTGCATATTAAGTAATAGTAATAAATAAATATATAAATAAAAACTTGATATTTCACCAAGTGGAAAACAAGAATCAAACATGAACAATAATATAATCAGATAAACGTAAGTGCAAACTGAGAGTCACATAACAACAAAGTTAAAAAAAAAAAAAAAAAAAGTTTCGACAAAACGAATGCAATTTTATTATCTTCATATTATATTATTTTGTTTGGAAAATTTAAATCTTTTTGCGTGACGCGAGATTTTAAACTTTCAAATTAAATCTCGACATATTCTCCCACACATCTATTTTATATGCTTTGTTTTTTGTTTTTTTATAATCGTTTTAATTATGCAACCAACCTGCATGTGAGATGTAAAGTAGAATTTGTCTATGTTACTATTTTCTTTTGTATTTTTTGTATATTTTTTTTTCTTATAAAATATACAGAAGCGTATTTTTTAAAATTAAAAGTGTGTTACATACATTTAATATTTAGGCATAGCGCAATGATATATATATATATATATATATATATATATATATATATACTTTTTATGAAATAATATATTTTATGCATTTTTTAATGTGTACGTTAATTTTTTTAATTGTACAAACCTTTAAATTTTTAATGGTTTTTAAATAGTTAAAATTAAAAATGATGTAATACTACACACACAGTACTACACTCCAGAGAGAGATAAAAAAAAAGTATTGCGTCTTCTGGTAAAGCTGGATTTGTTTAGTAATTACTTTGATTTTTTAAAAAAGTTTTATTATTATTATTAAGACTACCATATTTAAAATGTTGTTTTGTTCATTTTAATGACTTTTGGTATAGAACTATCAGGCTATAAGTATTGGCAGATAAATTGTATCGCTTTTTTTTTTGTATCTTAATAAAATAACACTTATGTTGTATTCAGAAAAGACCGTGTTGTAAATAATAATAATAAACGTGCTGCTGGTGGTGTCCTACTTGCTATTCTCCCTGAGTTAAATCCTAGACGTTTACCTGAGCTCGAGCTCTCTGCGGAGATAGTTTGGGCAGAATTTAAATCTCAGGGCTTTAAATATTTAATTGGCTCTGCTTATCGCAAGCCAAATGGTGATGATAGTTATAACAATATGTTGTTGGATTCTTTAGCCTTAGCTGCTGATATACAAGATAAATATGATGTATGTATGTTAACAGGAGACTTCAATTTAACGATTGATTGGTGCAGCAATCCTCCGTGCCCACAGGGGAGTGTTGCTGAAGACTTTCTTACATCTTTTTATAATTTGTCTTTGCAACAACATGTAGTTACACCAACTCGCACTACGGATAATACGTCCAGTATATTAGATTTATTTTTATGTGACAATGATAATTTGTTGCAGTCAGTTGATGTCATCCCAGGTGTAAGTGATCATGATGCTGTTATTTCTGTATTAAATGTAGTTTTACCTAACGATAATAAAAAAATGCGCAATTCTGCTTTAAATTATAAGCGTGCTGACTGGCTTAAATTAAATTCTCTTTTTTCAAATCAATTTGAAAGAAATCTGAATTTTGCTAATAATAATATTAACGTTGTGTGGCAGGATTGGAAATCGTGTTTTTGGAATTGTGTTAATCAATGTATTCCCACTAGTAAAATTACTGGGAGAAGATCACATCCCTGGATTAGTAAAAGTATAATCTCTTTAATGCATAAAAGAGATCGTGCTTTTAAACAATGGAGGCAAAATAAAAGCAATGATAAAAATCATGTTAAATTTCTATCTCTTCGCAATATGGTGAAATATAAAGTGAGAAAGGCTAGAGAGGATTATATGTGGAAACTTGGCAGCGGTAAGGATGGACAAAGTAAATTGTGGAAACATATTCATACTACTAGTCAGAATAGTAGTATAAATGCTGTTTTCAATTTAAATGGTACTTCAGACAGTGATCCAGTAAAAATTTGTGCTGGATTTAACGCCTCGTTTAAAAATAATTTTAATTATGTTGATTGTCCATCCTTCCCGCTGTCAAGACAAAGGTCACCTGCACAAGGGGGCATTGATACTGTTGTGGTGACTGACGCTCAGGTGAGGGGGTTATTACGTGGTGTCAAGCAGAATGCGGCTACGGGGCCTGACGGTATCCCTGGTCGTGTTCTGAATGAGTGTGCCAGTTCTCTAGCCCCCTCATTGTGTGCGTTGTTTAACAGGTCAGTGTCCCTGGGTGAGTTGCCTGATGATTGGAAGGAAGCCATGGTGACGCCAGTTTTCAAAACTGGTGATAGGAAGGAACTTGATAATTATAGGCCTATTTCCGTAACGTCAATTGTGGGTAAATTATTAGAGCGGCTAATTAATGGTGCCTTACTGCAATATTTTCAGCAGTCCAATTTAATTCCTGCTAATCAACATGGCTTCCTTCCTGGACGTTCTTGTGTTACTATGCTCATGTATACAATTGATGATTGGTCAGCGTACATAGATAAATACTCTGGATCTCATATACATGCTGTTTTTCTTGACTGGAAAAAAGCATTTGATAAAGTACCTCATAAAAGATTACTAAGTAAGCTGAATAATTATGGTGTAAATGGCAACGTTTTAGCTTGGATCCAGAGTTTTCTTTGTGGACGCACGCAAGGTGTTGTCTATCGAGGTGCTAAATCTGAATTATGTGATGTATCTTCTGGTGTAATTCAGGGTAGTGTCCTCGGTCCTCTGCTTTTTAATATCTACATGATTGATTTACCTAAATGTGTCACCTCAACTATCGTACAATACGCTGATGACTCCACCTTGTATCGTAGTATTAAATCGCAGGAAGATATTGTTGCCCTGCAATCTGACCTCGATACGATTTCAATGTGGTGTCAAAATAATGGTATGACTCTTAATGAAAATAAATGTAAAGTCATGGATATTACTAATGGGGCTAAAATGGAGGTAAATTATAGTATAAATAACAAGCTTTTAACGTACTGTGATTGTGAAAAATTACTAGGAGTGCAAATCTCCTCTGACTTAAAGTGGAACAGACAGACTGAGGCAGTGCGTGCAAAGGCCTCTAAATTATTACGCTTTGTTAGTCTCAATTTAAGGGGGTGTACTCCACGCATAAAGAGATTGGCTTATCTTACTCTTATTAGGCCAAATATTACTTATGGCACTCCAGCGTGGCACCCTACAACTTTAAACAACTGTAATAAGCTTGAGACTGTACAGCGTAGAGCTTTAAAATTCATATATGGTAAGAGTAATGTGCCAAGTGTTGGAAAATCCAATATTCTACCTATTCAACAGCAATTACAGCTTATAGACTTAACATTTTTTAACAATTGTAGGAGTGGTAAAGCTGATTTTGATATCTCAAAAGATATCATGATAGGGAGGGAGATTCGTGGGCAGCTCGGTGTGCATAGACTGATTCCTCCTAAAGCTAGAACTGCAGCTCGTGTCAAGAGTTATGTTTATAGGACTGTTACTAGCTTTAATGCTTTACCTCGGTATTTGAAAATAAGTGACCCTTCTCAATTTAAGGAGTCATTTTTTTCACATTTGGTAGTACAGGAAATTACCAAATAATTTGTATATATGATTTATTGACTATGACATTGTTGTATTTTAAATTTTGTGTTAATATTAGTAAAGGGTGGCATACCACTTAATTGTGTAGCGGTATTTTATAATGCCTTGTATGCACCCTTCACCATTTTACATGCTGCATTTTGTGTAATGTTGTAATGCTTATATGTATAATCTGGTGAAATAAATAAATAAATAAATAAATAAAATATAATTAAAAATATTTTTGATGCTCCGAAAAACCGACGAAGTCAATTTATAATGTACTGTATTTACATTTTCCATTTCTAATTTTTTTAACCTAATTTTCATTATCTTATTATTATTAGGTATAATAATATTTAATAAAATTTAATCATGTAGCAAAATATATAATAAAATGTTTTACAAATTATTGCAATATATTTATATACAGTATTTTAATAATTTGTAAAACATTACTTTTTAATTATTTTATTGAAATAATGATAAAAAAAAATGTTACTTTAGACAAAATACGTAAGTTATGCTGCATTTGTATAGCATAAATATAACAAAAAATTGAAACAGCATAAATAATTATGTTGTATATAAATAACAATTTTCTGTTATTCTTTATTATTTTTTTTATTTTTTTTTTTTTAATAAGACGATTATTTATTTATTAATCTAAATCATGTTATTACTGTTTCGTTCATGTTATACTTCAGTACACCATAATTCGCATTTTAATGAACAATGCTGAAAATAAGCTACAGCAAAATTATTACGTTTTTATATTTTTTCCGTTGATTAATCTTCATATATTTCACTAGAAAATGGAATAAAATCAACCTTTAAAATTTTAACCTATACCCTTTCGTTTTACAATGTAACAATTTTTAAATTACGGATTGATATTTTGTATAAGGGCACGTATTTGATTTGATTTATCATTATTATTATTTTTTTTTTAACCAGAGGGTATACAGTTGATAAAGGATTGACTTAAACGATCTAAATAACGTATTAGGATGTATGCGGATGACGTCATATTTATTACGCTTGGAGGCCATACTGGAGTAGTGAATAACATTGCTCAGCATAGGACAAACTTCGTTTAAGCTAATTTTCTTTAGGAAATTGATTCATTTTTTGTTAGTGTTATTTTTCTCACATACTTGAGATACTAATTCAACATATTTACAGCATCAATGCTCTCAAAAATATTGAATAGGGTTTTTTTTACTGGCAAAATGATTTATTGTCCTATGCCACCCATGTTATTGAGTTATCCAACATGGCGTCGACTTTAACATGAATGCATACACCCTTATGAAAAATATTATAGTATTAATAAAGAAGCAATAATAATAATAACAAAAATTAGATAGTGACATACAAGTTAAAGTTGTCAATAAATATAGGGTGGTCGCAGTCATATAAAAGTCAACGCCATATTATGTGAGCACTCAAAAACATGAGCCAGTCTTGAAAAATGATAAATTTTGCAAGTGTAAAAATACAAAAAAATACAATAAAAATATTTTTGAGAGCATTGATGCTGTTGAAAAGTTGAACTAGGTTTTTAAGTGTGCCATAAAAATAATAGTAACAAAAAATTACTAATTTTATAAAGAAAATATAGCTAAAAAAAAAAAGTCTGGGCAATGTTATTTATTGCTCCAGTATGGCGTCAAAGCGCATTCATTATGACGTCATGCGAAAACACCCTATAAAAAGATGAATCGATTTCATTTATTGTGTTATATCTCGCGATTTCAGTTTTTCTTTGTTTATCTTATACAATCAGATATCATAAGAATATATCAAAATTTGACTTTACTTTCATGTAGAATAAGTTCAAGTTTTCTTAATAAATTGGTTCATACCTTCGAGCATAATATTTTTATTGCACTGTAGACTTCGATTTTTTTTTTTTTTTTTTTTTTTTTTTTAGTGATTTTTTAAATTTTATTAAGTTTTTTTTTCCTCACTTTAACATTTTATTAAATTAATATGAACGGTGTTATAAATCGCCTATATTTATTACATATAATATCCATAATCCTATATTTAAATTTTCTTTACGTTAATTTCAGAAAAGTACACCGAATATTTTATATACAAAGGTAATATGCTACGATCTAATTAAACGTAATTTAAAAAATGCATTAAAAAATTAAGTGAAATGAATAGCTGATATGTCAAAGTTTGTTTGCGAATTAAAAATATGTATAAATTACAAGTAAATTCAAGGAGAAAAAAAAAAGAGCAAGAAATACTGTGTACAAATTTCTGATTATAAAAATAATATTATGCAGAGTAGAAACTATAATAAAACATTATAATATTTTTAAACTGTATATTATACAATTGTTTATAATAATTTCGTTTAACATTAAATAATATGCGATTTAAATATAAAAGAAAACAAAGCGACCTCTAACTTGAATCGACTAGCGTGGAGACCTGCCGTGTGGAGTGAGAGTGAGAGGGGGGCACTGAAAACTAAGATTATTTCACTTTCCTTACTCAGTCTCAGTTCGAATGTCAAACATGTTATACCGTGCTTTACCTGTGCTCTTAGCCGCGGCGTGTGCCTTCGCGGCTGCAAAACATAACCAGACACTCGGTATGTACCAATTTAGGAGAGGAATTAATTTGGTGTCTAGGGCATTAGAATAATCCTTAAAATATTAAATATTAACGCGTTTATTATTATTATCAATATCAATAATTTTTCTAACATAAAAAACATCAAGATAATGAGATATACATTGAAAGTTGTAGAACAAATTAATGTTTATATCTCGTAGCATTATTAAACATTTATCTTTCAGATTATTGGAGTATTTAAAGATTTTAGTAATGATATTATTGTCATTGGTTTTGAGAAATTTAATCAGCTTAGATACGGAAGAATTAAATGTGACATAATAAGAGTTTAATCATAACTGCTTTCTCATTATTCAATTAAATAAAATAATAATACATTTTAAAATAATACGGCACGGAAAAAAAAAAATGTAACAATTTCTATAACACAATTGGGCGTCTCTATTCTATACCTCTTTTGTGTTGCTAAAATAAAATAACTTTTCCAGTAGATCTTTTAAATAAAAATAGTGATTTGTGAAGTAATTTGGCTGTATAGCGTAAACATAAACATAGATCGATTAATTTTTGTTTATTGATTTTTTATTTAATTATTTTATTTATTTATTCTTTATTTGATTCTCATATATAAGAATAACATTGCAAATTTAGCGCAAGTTTTTCAAATTCAAAATACATTTATTTTCAAACCAAAATGCAATAAAATTATAAATGTAATTATATATTTGAATAGTAAAATATATTATCATAATCATGTGTACGGTTATAGATATTAAAATCTCTCTTTAAAATTAGAAGTATTTCAATTAAAAGTAAATAAATTTAAATATATTGACAAACTGTATTTAAAAAAAAAAGTTCTCAAGGTTAACTAGCAATATAAATCGCTTCAGCTGTTCAATTTTTTATAATTCAATGTTTATTTCATAAAATTAACTTATCTGCATCCATTGATTGTAATAATATGCTAAAATTAATGTAATATTGCATAAAAATTATGCAAATTAGTGAATATTTATACATATATTAAATTGCAAAACTTGCATATTATATACACGATTTATTATTTTTTATTTTGGCAATATCAGAAGTTTCAGGGAGAGCATACCAGTTTGATACTTATTTTTTTCTAGAGTCTAATTTTGGACTTGTATCGTATAAGTGCTTTACTGTTTCTTACATTAATTTGGAAGTGAATCCTTCAAAATTTGTATAATGTTGTAACTTAAAAGTGTTATATTATCTTTGTAAATAATTAACAAAAAAAAAATAAAAAAAAAAAATAAAAAAAATTATTACATTAGTAGTATAGAGGCACTAAATAAAACCAGCAGTGTAGGATATTTATATTTTTCTTCAAGTTAGAAGATTTTTTATCCTTCCTATTTTGATAACAATAAGAAAATAATCATCAATTTTTGTTTATTGTAATAAAAAAAAATGTAAATAAATAAATCAAGTACGTATTAAAAAAAAAAAAAAAAGTAAACAAATTTATGTATTTTGATATTGATATTGAATAGCTAAAAAAAAAAAAAAAAAAAAAAGAAACTTGTTAAACAGGATTTTTTTAAATTACTGCTTTAAAATATTTACCAAATTAAATCACTGACACGCATTTTTATTACCTTCATCTAACTTACTTTATTTAGGTTAAAGGAATTTCTGAAATACGCACAGCGTTTTATATCTATATATTACTACCTTATCTTAAATAATTACACATTATTTGTTATTCATAGTATAAAAAATTCAATGCTATGGACATTAGCAGTAATTACGTTGATAATAATAACGTACGATAATTGCTATTTTAGTAGTTCAATGTTAAGGTATACTATGAAAAGATATTCATACGTGGACAAAAAGTTGGAAGAAAAAAAAAAAAAAAAAAGTTTACATATTAGAAATAAGTGGCCAATCTACATTATATATAATTCTCACAAAATACTCATCCAGCATTTAATTCTAGTTAAAAAAAAAAAAAAAAAAAAAAATGCTTCCGAGATGAAAACATTTATTATTATTATAATTTTAAAAATATCAATACTATTTAAAATTATAAAAAAATTATAAGAGGCAACATTTTTTTATTTTTATTAAAAAAAATTGATTTGTATAATTTATTCAGAGCTATTCAGAGCTGAAGATAAATGAATTATCAATTTTCAATGCTAGCAAATCTTCAAAGATATAATTCTTTCTCTTTGTACAATATAAGTTGCTGTAGATGTTTCATAAATTGAATATTATTTATTTAGATATGCATTCAAAAACAGAGTAAATCCAACATGTAAACTGAATATTGTTTAGCATCTTTATGGGTGCAAATTGAATGAAAATTTGATACATTATTTTGCATGATCAATTACATAAAATTTCAACGTAAATTATGAAAATAAATTTTTTGATAAACTTTAAGACATTTAAAACACTTAAAATAAATAACAAATCTTCGAAGAAAAATATTGAAAAACAAAAGCTACGAACATTTAAAAAGAAACGTATTAATTTCCTATTTTGTCTGAAATGTCTTTATTATTGCGGTAACTTCTAACACTTAAAAATGTTCTTGTATTTTAAATGCATGTTAGAGCTCGTATCGCTATTCAAACATGATAATAATTTAATATATTTCATTGTTTTCTTTTAACATAAAGTTCGTGAATATGTATCATATTATGTATAAAGTATAATTATACTATTATAGTAAATATAATTTGAGACCGCAGATATAATCGAGTTATACCAATGATTTGATAATTCCATAATGAAGTAAATTTATATAATTGAGTGCACTTTTTTTTTTTTTTTTTTTTTTTTTTTATGGATTATTATAATAACATTAATATGAAGAAGAGTTTATGGCTACAACAGAAATTAGTGCAATGAAGGTTATGGTAGCTTCTAAAAAACGTAAAAGTGTGTAAAGTATCCCACTTTCAAATACTTTTCAAGTTCGGTGTAAAAAAAAAAAAAAAAAAAAAAAAAAACGTATTGGTAAAATTAGAGAATCCTAAACTATTCCTGCTCGCCTCACCAATTTCATTTCTTAGTGCTTCTTTTTACCAATAAATAAATTATTATAACACAATAAAAATTTAAATATCTGTAATATCAGTTAAAAGTAATTAAGTCTTAATTCAAAATGCAATAAAAATGTGGCAATTAATTATTTTTTTCATCATATTTTTTTCCTGTTTTTAACAATGTATTTTTGAAAATAAAATAAAGGATTAAAATGATTAATTTTTGTTTTTCTATATTGATGTTTCACAAACTAATTCATACTCATGATATTGTTTGCATAATAATATACATTTCTTATTGGTGAATGTTCTTTTAACAAGAAAACGAGTGAACGTTTACAAGTCTGCAGTAATAAAAATAGGACAAGAAATCATCATTATACTGCGACGTGTTTTGTAATAATGAAGCACTTAGGGAAATTTCTTGCGCTTGTAATGTATCTTTAATAAATAATAATGAATTGAAGTAAATTTTGTAAAAGGTATCACTAAAGATATCGTCACTAGGCTTGGTTTCAAATCACTTAATTTTATTTTTTCATAGTAAATTTTTAGCACTTATAATATTATAATGTTTTAAGTGTTATTAATATAAGGTTCTTTTCTTTTATATTTAAAATTGAACCCTTATAATTATTTTACTTGAAAGACTTGAAAGCCACATTATTAAGCTTTAAGGACATACTTCCATTAGATAACAAAGCAAAGTTACTGAAATTAACATGAGATCTTATGTGATCAAAATTACAAATGTTCGAAAATTGCTTCTTAACGGAGAAAATGTTTGATCAAATTTTTGTATTAACTTCACGTTAAACTGTTACTAGTTCGAATCATTTAAAGTTTACAGTAATTTTCTGACAAATCACACAACGGTCCTACCGCAATGTCAAAATGGATATTAGGGACTGTTTTCTCCAAGAGCATCTAATTGGTACTCTGGCAACATGCGATGCTTTTGCTTGCATGGTGACCACTTCATAATATAAATCTATTTGAAGCTGTTCTATCCTGAAGTAAAAAAAATAATAAATCAAATCAAATAATGTATTGGTGTATGTATATATATAATACAAAGGCTTTTACGGTTCGATGTAGTACGTGAGTTTGTTGTTGTGGTTTTTTTTTTTTTTTCTCCTTTAAACATCCACCCATCGTGGTTATACCGACAGGGTGTTCTGAGACTTTAGCAATAACACCAAATAATGATTATTTTACAACTTTTTTTAAAGCATTATTCACGTGATGCGTAAATTTGACGCGCGTCGATGGATAAACAAAGTTGGAACAATGTTAACAAATGGAGCTGCTCACATTTAATTTTCAAAACAATGTGAATGGCTACATTTGTTTACATTGTCCCAACTTGGTTTATCCGTCAACACACGTCAAATTTATGCGTCATGTGAATGTCAAAACAACGCAGTAGCTCATATATTTAACCTCAATATTTTCTTCTTAAAACCCGTTTATTATTAATATTTTTAAATACACGCATCGTCTTTATTTTTACATCATATTTATTTATTTACACTTTATTTTATTATACCATAAATCACTATATACAGGTAACAAACATTTGCATATGATTGTCATATTGTATGAGCTTTAAATCATTGCAAAGTTTTTAAATGAATATTATTATGAAGAGTCAACTGGGGTGACTTTGAACGCCCGGGGTAACTTTGAACACTCAATTATCTATGTCTTGGGGGCTCATTTTAGATTTTGAAGAATCTTAATATTGTTCAAATTTGTTTTTGATGTTAATGAAATGTTTCAAAATTTTGAAATGAAGTGCCCAAAGTAGAGATAAATGGGTGTTCAAAGTTACCCTGGGCGTTCAATGTCACCCCGGTTGACTGTACTGCATGTATCTGCATAAAAGTTCATAATTATTAAACATATATGTCAAAGAGACATGAAAGTACATTATCTTTTATACATACAAAGTTATATTATTTCCATATTTTGAATTTAAATTTGTTAAATAAAAAAAGTTAATAACAACGTCATAATCAGGAAGATTGAAAAATGTTTGAAGTAACATTAACACTTTATTATACGACTATAGTACTGTATTATATAGTAAAATAGTTTATATAAATATATATTTAAAAAATATATTAAATATTTGTTTAAAAAAAAGAAGTTACATCACGTAATGAACTTCAAATGTTAAACAAATTGTCACAAAATTAACATAAAAATACGCAACGTCATAAATATTTCGTTTTATCATTACTGACCTTCACCTTCATGGATATAGAAAAATGAAAGCATAAAAATGATTCAGCAGCTTTTGTATATTTGTTTTTATTTCAAGAGTTGGTAATGAGTACATAATCAAGTATATTATAATGATAATTAGCGGAAAAGTAAGTGTGTGTGTGTATATATATATATTATATTATTTATATAATATATATATATATTTATATATATATTAGTATAAAGTGTGTGCTTGAAAAAGCGTTGGAATGCGCTTCAACGTCAGAATATACTGTATAGTATGAATTATATTGCTCAGCATACGACAAACGTGGTTGTGGGCTTTTTTCTTTGGAGAATCGTTCTCTCTCTCTCTCTCTCTCTCTCTCTCTCTCTCTCTCTCTCTCTCTCTCTCTCTCTCTCTCTCTCTCTCACACACAGACACACACACACATCTGAAAAGATAATTAAATCTGTTAACAGCATCAATGCTCTCAAAAATATTGCTAAATTTTTAAACTGGCAAAATGTTTCGTTTTCTCATACCAACCCATATAATGGTTGTAACTATTATGCATGCAACGACCATAATTAAACGCAATTTATTTTATTTGTGTTTGTTGAAGTACGGCAAAATAAAAATGTTTTGAAGCTAACCTTATTATAATTTGACTTAAATATTAAACATATTTTAGATATTATAGTCTGTTCATATTTAAGATGCAATATTTTTATTGTACCAATAGTTAAAAGAAGAAGAAAAAAAAAAGTTCCGAAGCTTTACGTATAAGGAACAGTTTTGAGTTACTATTGGTACAAATCTAATAAACTAAATCTCCACTTAAAGGAGCCATACAATCCAATTTATAAAACAATACTTTATGAAAACACGTCCAATAATTTCAAAAGAAATTTTTTAAATGATTTTCATAATAAATCTTTTTCTTTTTATTTCTTTCTTTCTTTCTTTCTTTTTTATAGAAAAACAAATAAAGATAAAAAAATTTATATAACAAAAATCTATTAATCGCAGACATATAATGTTTTGTATTAAATCAGGTAGACATTAATCATTATTAATTAAGATTTGAGGCCTGCGAATTAATTAATCATTTTCAATAACAATGTAATAACAAACGATTAAATGAAAAAAAGAAAAAAAAATCAAATTAAATTCATGCTACATTTTAATAATACGTACAGTATTGAATTAAAAGCCAAGGTATTTCTCATTTAAAGGTCTAACTATTCAAATTAGTTTTTTTTTTTTTTTTTTTTAATCCACATAGGTGTCCATGCTACTATTAAAAATGTAATAGAATATCCTTGAACTAAACACTTCTATCAAATTACATATTATGTGGCCATAATTTTTACGTAATATAGAACAAAATACAAAGTCAAGTCTTCTATAGAAACCTAGAAAATTGCTAATTTTAAGAAGCTTTTAATTTTATTATATTAAAATTATATTGCTAAATATAATGTTATTAAGAATTAATTATTTTAATTATTAGAAAAATAGTAGGAATTATTAAAATTATAAAATTTTATAATTTATAGCTAATTAGGTTAAAATATGACTTTCATAGAAATTATCGACTATTCTATACTTCTAAATGGCCCAAATTCTTTACACTCACCAATGCAGTTTGATTAAAATTACATACATTATATTACAATCTCACGGTAGTTATAGAAAAATTCAATTCAATTGCTCAAATTTTGCAATGTTTGTATATCTGCCTGCAGGTAAATATAATATTAAACTTTAATTTATATTTCTAAACCTTCAATTGTTCTTACATCAGAGAACAATTTTTTATTTTATCCCACATGATTGGGGTTAATTACGTTATTTTTTTCAATGAAATTCCTAAACTACATACTTTTTACATTACAAAAATTAACGATGCTTTTTTTTTAACCTTTATTTTCATCAAAACATATAATTAAATGGAAGATGAGAGCATCTCTTGAAAGTCTGTACAAATAACATTGGAAAAAGCAAAAGCAAAAAAAAAAAAAAAAAAAAAAAAAAAAAAAAAAAAAAAAAAACTTCACATTGTAAAAAAATAAATATAATTTAGGTATATAGTCTAGTACGTGAACCATATATATTACAGATTTTATAAGTTGATATAAAAACAAAAACAGAGCTGTTTCTATTTTAAATGTTTATTAATTTTTATCGATCTTCTTCAAAACAGTTCCCGCATTATATTCAACCGTAAGAAATTGGGTTTTTACGTTTCGTATATGTTTGTTTTCTTTGCCCATTTATAACTGCACATAATATCTAGTTTAAATCGGATATTTGATTTTTTTTTTTTTTTTTTTTTTTTTGCTATGATAGACGTCATACGTATAATGTTCAATTAAGGTTTTTTGTTGACGTCAAAATAGATGAGGTTTAATCAAGGTTGTCGTCGAACTTACGTATACTTAGCATAATTAAGTTTTCAAGATCGCTGCACTACGCAATTTGCAAAGCACGTGGTTGAAAATGAACTAATTTTCTTCAAAGTTACATTGGGAAAAATACTTTATCTTTAAAAGAATAAGTCTACATTTTTATCCAAAATATTTCAAGTTGAATTTTATCAATTTTAATGTTTATCTGTTATGGGAAAAAAATTGTTTAGATAACATGAAAGGTGAGGTGCGATATATCAAAACAATTAGGTCACTCAAAGGTCTTAGGAATCCTAACACCCTAAACCATGGTTAGGATTTCTAAGGCCTTTAGGCGCCTTAAGTACTGATGGCGTTAAGATTAATTACGTTTATAAACCTTCAAATGACTTTTTTTTTTTTGCAAATGCTGCAAATGTTGAAGATTTTAAATTAAAAAAAAAATTCTTTGTTGAGATAAATACTTTTTGACACCTATTTTTCACATCTAAATAGTTTCACAAATTGTTATGATATATAATAGAAAACTATAGCCATAGCACAATAAAAAAAAGAGAAATAAATATAAAACAATAAAAAAAGACATTGACCAAAAATACATCCAGTTAACCTATAAAAAAAATATTATAAAATATTTTAATCGGATCGTTAAATATTTAAAATTGATCTTTAGCTGTGAAACAAATAATTATATAAATTAGTCAATTTAGTTAAATAAATAAACAATTTAAATTTATTGATCGTGGGACATATATTTATACCACTTTATAATTATTGATTCTATCTTAGAATTCTTTAAACATATTGAATATCCATGTGATGCATAAATCCATAATAATTTAATATGAATTTTTGTAAAAATAAATCAATTTAATTGTTCATACTTCAGCACCATACTCCATAAGATTGTAAACATTAATACTATTTACCACTTAATTGATTTAAAAAGTAATATTTTGTGCCCATTTATTAAAAGCGAAGAACAAATATTTATTAAACTCTAAGAAAATTTCATTACAAATTAAAGTAATGGAATTATGAAACGATAACCTTAATTGCATTACCAATATAATTATTTATACAGTACTGAGCTTTTCAAGGCACTATAAACTTTAAAAAAAAAAGTCAAGTCTTTACTAGTGTTTATACATAATACCTAAAAAAAAAAAAGAAAAAAAAAAAAGGCTTGAAATAAAGTAAGCTATAAGTAATTAGTCATTGAGTGAACGGATAATTTATAGTTTATTGATTTTTATAATAATTGGTGTAATTAACAAGAAAGAAAATAGTTTTTGTTGTTATATATGGTAAGGAAGGCCATGTAATATTATTTCAGTAATGTAATATCTTGAAAATATTAATAACTATGTCAAAAATTAAATAATATTATCAGTTTCTAAACTGTTACTTAGCAATGATAAAGGAAATATTATATTATATTTCCATAAATTTTATCTTATTTCAAGACTTGCATTTAGAACGTTTATCGTTGTTGCAAACTTACAAAGTCGCTTTTCCATAAGAAAAGCATTGATAAGTAATCAATCACAATATACCATTTGCAATGAATGAACTATAATTATATTTAAAATAAATGTAAATATCTTATGAAAAAATCAGCAAAAAAAAAAGAAGTTAAAACAATAAAAAAACGTCCATTGTAAGTGACAATTGGATCACTAAGTATAAGATTGTAATAAGGAAAATGTTCGAAGTTTGAATGCAAGTCATAAATAAGATTCTTAAAATAAATACAAAATATGTAATATTGGCTTTTTTGAAATATAGCGATTTTTTTTTTACTGGAAGTATTTTCATTTTTTTTTTTTTCTTAATTACAAAGAGAATAGCCTCTAGGTATGAAATTTCTATATCAAATAAATAGAAAATTAGTGTAAAATATCAAAAATTTAAAATTACATTAACAATATGCAATATGCAAATGTTTTAAAAACAAGTGAAATATAAATTTTATCAATAGTTTTTACTATAAAATACATTAATAGGACCTTATATTACGATACCAATACAGATATGTATATTAGCAATTATAATTTTTTCAAATTGTGAAATTTGAAATTTTTAGATCTTAACCCGTCAGGATAATAAGCTTCTCGTGTGCTAAATGATAATTCAATTCACATTTCATTTTATTCATATTTTTATTATAAGTAATATTTATAATATTTTTTAAATAAAGCATGTAATATGGAATAAAAAAAAAACTAAGTATCAGAATTTATATTTATAAAACAGTTTAAAAATAACGTTTGTTTACATTTGATTTAATACAAATATCTACAGATTGCATTGGTTTCACTATACAACAGTATATTATGTATTAGCTTTTGTTTTTACTATTATTATTAAATTAGAAAATGTCTAATTAAATACAAATTTATATTATTTAATCCTCATCAGTGATTAAATTCAGTATTATATATAAGGCTGTCTAGTGAAATGATTATAATTAACTAGTCTATAGATGATATAAAAGAAATTTTTTAATTTCAAGTTTGATATAACAAGATGTCCTACATTTTTTTTTTTTTTTTTTTTTACTCTTGTGACTTTCACCTTCTTCCTTATAGTATTATAGAAAAAAATTTCAATTTCATTCATACCAAAAGTATAAGTAAAAATCATTAAAATTTTACCACATCCAAACATCTAATTACTATATTTGAATTGTCCATATAAGAGAGAATGTAGCCAAACTGACTAAAACGTACATTTTTAAATAAGATTTTCAAATATACCACAAGCAACACCAAATTACTATATATGAATTGCCCATATAAGGGAGAATAGATATCTTGTGATTCAAAACTACTTAATCGTATTTTCAAATAAAATATTAAAAGTTAAAATCAATTTCACTGACAGAATAAATCATAAAGACTCATTTTTGTTTATCGTTTATCGATCAAATTATTCAGTATCAACTAATATATTATATGAAAAAAATAATTGCCGTTTTAATGTTTTCAGCAAAAATTTTTTTTTAATTATTTTAATTAGTATAGGGTAATTTTGGGTTAGGTGTAAGAATGAGTCTAAATATTGCCCTCTCGATTTTTTTTTTTTTTTTTTGTAATATTCTTGAATATAGTTATTTTATTTATTATTTATTCATTTGCTTTTAAAAGTGTAATAAACAACAAAGCAAACAGAGAGCAATCAATCAAAATATTTGCAATCAAAAGCACTTCAGCGTAAAATTATGATTTATGATTGATAAGTTAATAAATTTAGCGGTATAAACATTTAGACTGAAATTAATTATTTCAAAACAAAATAATATAGTATTATTTTTGGTACCAGTGCTTCAAATATAGCATAAATTTATGTTGTCTTAACAATTTTAAATAAAACTGACATTTATAAGGAAAGAGATCAGTATAATTGTGCTCAGGTCATCACAAAAATAATCATCAACTATGCCCTAATTTTTTCTTCTTTTTTTTACCAAAGGGAAACCGAAATATTACAAAATTCTGTATTATTACTGTGCAAAATTTGTATTACGTTAGTTTGAAATTTTAAGCCCATACGGTTCAATATAAATTTTGTTAATTGATTCGTCCTCATTTCTATGGTGACATAACCTGAAATTTTTATTACAATAATATGGTGACAAAACATGCCTAAAAATATCACATTCGATAGCAATAAATGCTGAAAGTGTGGAGACCTTTAACCCATTCTCTAAATATTTAATTAAAATACCAGAGTGTCGTTTTTATGTTACAATTAGATTTTAAGATAAAAATGTTACACATTTTATTAGATCTTCATTTTTGTTTATTAATCTATATGATTTTTCCAGATTTTTAGAATCAATTTTATTATTTATTATGTACAGTATATAATTTTAAAAATTGATATATTATATTGAACACACTATTAATTGATGATATGTTTGAAGGAAATTTTTATCACCTGTTGTCTCAAATGAAGGGTGAAAAAAACTTCCATTGCTCCAAAAAAATAGAAAAAAATAAATAAATAATAATTGAATTAAAGAAAAATCTAGCTTGTTTAGTTTTTATTATTATTATTATTACTTTTTCTTTTTTTTTTTTCATTTTTGATTTACACAGCCTACATCTCAGTAGTTTGTCCCCTCCTCATTTCTTTTCAATTTTACTACTTTTATTCAAACATATAAAATGATCATGTAATACTTAATAGATGAAAAATAATGTCAACAATCGTAAGAAAAAAATACATATAAACGTTCAAATCAGCACGTAATCATCGACGCTTACAAAATAGTCAACAAAATATATTTTGCGGTTATTGAAGATGTGCAAGACTCATAAAGTTAGCTAAGACAATTTTATAGAAATTGAAAATACTTAGAAATAGATTCTATAAGCACGGGATAAGAGAAGAAAAAAAAAGTTATGTAAGTTAACATTGTAACACACATAATTCATAACATTTATTATTTAATATTCTTACAAGTTTTATTAAGTGTCGAGTAAAAAAATAAATAAACGGCCTGTTTCCAGTTTGCAGCACTGCGCGTGTTCATTAAATCGGAAGCGGATATGAGAAAAAAATATTAAGTCGAATGCTCGTACTTAGGTATTCTTTACTCATCAACAAATCATATTATAGTAGAACTAAAACAGTGTATGTTCTGTACTGTACTTTATTGATGAAAGTAGTGTTATAGTAAGCACCAAAATAAAATTTATAAAAAAACTATTAGATATCAGCGTTCGTAAATAAAAACAAACAAACAAATAAATACAAAAAGTAGTTCGCAACTTCAAAATCCATACCGAATAATCCGAAAAATATTCATTTTACTGTAACAACTATATTGAATATATTACAAATGATAAATATACATGCTAATATAATTACCATAAAAAACAATAAATTAAGTAATTTATGCTGCATTTATGTCATTATAGCATAAATAATACTTAATACTAAATTTGCTATCCAGCATAACATTTACGCCGTGTATCATAGCAACTGTAAAATATAGCATAATTATTATACCGTATTGGACAAATTGTGCTGAAAATGAGCTAGCATAATTATTACGTAGTTATTTTTATCCGTGCATAAAAACAAATAAATAATTACCAAATAGACACGAGAACGTGTTATTATTAACAATTAGTAATAAAACAGCTAAATTTCCCTATAATTAATAAAAAAAAAATTAAAAAAAAAAAAAAAACGTAATAAATTTGAACTCGTCTTCCGCATCGTAAATATAATAATAATAATAATAAAAATCTCATCCTCTGACAATTTTTTAACATAACACTTTGACGACGAAATTTAATGGTTTTAAATTATACTTTAATAAACATTAAGGTTCAAATTTATAATGTTTTTTAATACATTATAGACCTTAGCAAGGTGAAAGTTGTATCTATAATAATATTTTCGTTAAGATTTTAAAATTGAATTATATATATATATATATATATATATATATATATATATATATATATATATATATATATATATATATATAAATATATTTGTATTACTATAATACTATATAGGAAATAAAATAAATACTAATAATAATACCAATAATACTTTATTGGCCAGGGTTACACTGCGAAAATAAAAATCAAATATATAAATAGTCACGGAATAAATTAAATACGTTTTTAAATGAACCTAGGAAGTTCAGAATAAAGAAGACATTGAAACAATATAATTATTTTTTTCAATGAAAATAAATAAGTATAATCACATTAATGTTATAGATTCTATAACATTATCAGAAAGAGTTCAAATTTTAAGCTTTCGGCTAATTTTTTTTTTCCGTGTCATTGATGGAGCGTGTTAATGATTGTCAATCACAACAAGCGGATTGGAAAAATTATAGAGGAACCTCAAATTGTCTTTTTTAAATAGTTTTTTTCCCCTTCAAAAAGAAATTATTGTATTGTGGTGTGGTTGGAAGACTTGAAAAGATGAACACTGTGTATAGACACACTTCTACGTTTTAAGATATTAAAATAATAATAATAATAATAAATAAATAAATGTACACAAAATACAAAAGTTGTTCTTTACCTCTAATCCCCCCCCCCCCAAAAAAAAATAATAATTAATAAACAAAGTATTATAAAGATTTTATTGCACTCTGAAGTTACTCAATTTTTATAACTATTATTATTAAAAACTATATTGATGAGCAGTTAGCATAATATCTTGAAATGTATATTTTATTATCTATAATAGCTACACTCGTAAATTAAATTGGTATAGAATATATTTGTTATGTTGTCACATACATATTTACTGCATTAATTTGAGGCAATGTAATGCTTAAAATATGTATGTGATACATAAAAAAATGTATTCAATAGATTATTTTTTTAGAGAGTATAATATTATACTAAAGGCTGCAGAATAAGAAGACAAGGCTCTCTTAAAAGAGCTTATATTATTTTAATGATAAATATAATATTGATTGTATTTATTTCCACCGTGTAATAGAAGTTTGACAGAAAATATAGAGCGTTTAGAATCGATTTTCACGCACCAGGCATGTTATGAACAATTATTTTCATCATTATTAAAACGTTTGAACACTTTCACACTATTATTTGAAAATTGTAAATTATGTATATTATATTATTATTATTTTGCACTTTGTGTTACATTTTTTTTTTTTTTTAATTTTTTTAATTCATTCATTTTATTGTGAAATATACATTAAAATACTAGTAAGTTTAGTTTTATCATATAACCAAAATTATAAATAAATTTTAAACTCATTCATAAACTCATTTTTTATTCCTTCTTCTAAGATTTGTCTAACATCTAGAAATGCATAAACTATATATAAGCATTCAAGTCACATTTAAAGAGCGAAAGTCTAATTTTTAGATATAATTTTTATTCCATTTTCTTTTATAAAACGCAACGTTTATTTAAAAATTTCAAGAATCTCTCTGCACTGTACAGCTCTGGCCAAAAGTTTCAGAATGATTTGTATAGGCAACCTGCAACCATCCCATGTTATCTTTATTAGAAAACGCTGCGGCCGCCCCTGCTCCTTTCTTAAACTTTTGGCCAGAGCTGTACACATGTATATTAATATAAGAAATTATAAGAAATAATACATTTTATTGACCCGGGCAGTTCATAGAAACATTAATACTATCTATTAACTATATTCATTATTCATCTATAATATTTCATTTATTATTTTGTTTGTTAAAGATTTGCATTATTGGATCTCTATTACGTTGTAATCTTCAATCAATAAATATTTATTTATATTTAAACTGATTTTAATGTATATTATTACTAAATTGTATTGTTAGGCTAATGTGTTGTATATTGCTTAAACCTTACCGTCATTACAAGCAAACCGTTTTGTTGTATCGTATTTGCAAACACAGAAAAACAATAACAAAATTTTAAACTACAATAAAAATGAGATATGAAACAGGTACCTTAGTATGAGACATAATTGGCGTCAGTTTTATTTCTTCAAAAGTAACAAATCAATTGTTAATCCAAAATTACTAATTAGTGTCTGATTCTAAATTTTATAAAAGCATTAATAAGTATTAACTGTTAACGAAATATTTAAATTTATTTGTTTATCTATAAAGGTGTTTTCACTCATTTAGTTTTTGTTTTATTTTTTGCGTAACAATTAATTTGCATAACAAAATTCGGCCCATTAAAATACATTGGTTAAATTTTTATTATGCAAATTGTTATGAGAAAAAAAAATCAGAATGTGTGAAAACATCTTATCTGCCCCCCCCCCCCCCCCTCTCTCTATCTTTTACGCACTTAATTCATTCATAATAGTACGCCACTCCATTAGAGCTCATAACTCTCATAAGTGTATTTTAATTAACGAGAAATGTGAAACAAAATAAATTTAAAATATACTAAATAAGAATAAATTATTTGATTACCACCTTTCATTTTATTTTGATCATATTTAATTAAAACCAAATTACAAGTTTCAAATTACCATTATTTTAAAATTAAAAAAAAAAAAATTAAATATAATATTTGGTCAATGTTATTTTAAATCATAACACAATACCATTATATATGCTAAGATATAAAAGTTGTAGTTTGTACTTATACAATTTACTTGAAATCAACTTAATGCAATACAGCAAAATCACTAATGCTTTATAGAAATAAAGATGCTTTATAATGTTTTGTAATATATTGGCAATATTGTTATACCGATATACCGTGAATAAAGTTAACGTGAAAAATTGATGACCTATAATTTTAATATGTTGTTTCGTACCAGGTTGCATCCGCACTAAAAATTATTACAAAATCAATATCTGTGCTTAAAATGTTCTCATCAGGTTGTTTGGTAGTATTAGCACCTCTTTGAAAGTAATAAAATAATAATTCACTTTTTATTTCTTTATTTCTTTATTTCTTTATTTATTTTTTTAATACGTTACTATTGTACAAAAATAATTGTTTAATTTCAGTTACTTCTATTGTCCAATATTTTTCTAATCAAGAGGAACATTGATTACAACTTCTTTGGGCTATAATTATTTGTTTCCCACAGTTAGGACAGAGTATAGAATTACGCAAGGTCAAAAATATTAGCAAAATATTCCAAATTAATAAAGAAACATTTAAAAGTCTGGGAAATCAGTATTTTCCTTCCTCCATTATAATTAATATGCTGCAAAATAAAATCTGTCAAAAATGCGATAAATATTCACATTTCTATTAATAAAGGTCCTAATTTTGTTATTTTCATCGAGCTGTAGATTTAAAATGTTGTTATAGATATATTCAATTGACCTGTTTACGCAATATAGTAAGTTTTGCAGGAGTGTTTGAAAAACAAGGAAGATAAAGTCGAAGAAAGTAATAAGATAATTAAAAATCATAAAAAAACTAGTTTGTTTACCTACATATGGTAATATTATAATATTTCCGATCAATTATTCATAATTTATGAATAGGAAAGGAATAAAATATGGGTGCAAAATATGAATTATTTAAGAAAACCATTTCTCTGGTTATAAATTTTCTTTCACTCTCTCTTTTCAACACTTCTTATAAATTAACTATACTATAAAGCGAAAGTGTAGTGTAAAATACAAGTAAGAAAATGCTTGTAAAGGGAAATAATAAAGCTAAAATATTATTATTATTATTATAAAAATCCAACAATTCAAAATAAAATTTGATGTATCGCATAAAAATTAAATAATTGATTTAAAAAAAAAAGTAATAATTTTAATTATATACTGTAAACATTGGGTATGTAAATTGTAAGTTCTTCATTAAAAAACGATGAAGTAAACATAAAATCTAAGTAATACAAAAACCTTGTGGGAAAAAAAAAATGTCGTAGAATTTACTTTTTTTGTTAAAAAATGTACATTGTAATTATACGTTTAAAAAAAAAATATTTACATTTTTACCATTTAAATAAATTATTATATCACGTAACGTACAGATAGTAAAATGTAAATATAATACACATTCTCTTTATAAAGCGTATAACAGAAACAAGATTTTAAATTTATCAACTGTACATTTAATAGAATATTTAAATAGCATGACTTCATATTATCGAAATTCATCAGTAATGATTTATTACTTGAGTTAAGATTGAAGTTACAAAGATAAATGACCTAACAATTGACGAGGTTACCGTACAAGTACTTATGACGATTGTAACTTCAAGAAAAAAAAATATGTAAAGATAGTAAAAATTAGGTAAAGGATTTTAATGCCCGAGGTCAAGGTTTTATAAAAATTGTATTGTATAACATCATTTTAATAAATACCGTTGCGAATTATGTATTAAAAATTATTTTATATCGATCATATATCAATTTATTATTAAAAAAATTACATTACTTTTTTTTAATGATACTGATTAGTGATTACGTGATTAGTGATTAGCTAAAACGTGCTTATTAATAATATTAACCATAATCATTGTTATTATGCCACATTTTTATAAGTTCATTGCTTTAAACTGTTGAAATCAATTTGCAAAGGTGTTATCTATACACTTTTTTTTTTTTTTTTTTTTTTTATATAATTGAAATTTTATAAAGATTATTATTATAATATTAACATATTAACATACAAGGTGGACTATATTAAATTTGGAAGAAAAATGAATACACATACATAAATAAATGTAAATTTGATTACTTTTTTTTTTTTTTTTTTTTTTTTACTGTTATACTATAATTAATGAAAAAAATACATATTATATTTTATATATATTTTTTAGAGCTTTTAGAGTAATTTTTCATATTTTTGAGAACAATTGTGATATTTTTGTACATCCTACCGATTTATGGTAGAACTACCATTATGTTAATTATGCTGTATATTATGTATTGGCAAGTGATTATTGTAGCTCCTTATTACCTTCAAATAATAATAATAATGTTTGAGTGCTCACAAAAATTGCGGAGAAAACAAAATCTTACTCTAACAGACAATGTAACACCAATTATTAAATATTATTATTTTAGGAGCGCAAGTATTTTATGGAACTTTTGGTGAGTACCGAATTAAAATCTAAATCTTGCAATACATTAAGCTTATGGAAAAATTGTAAATATGTCAATATTGCTATATAGATTACACAGGCCAAGATATAGAACGGGTGCGGTGGGTGGCAAAGCATGCATTGAAATGTTGGCATTTACGCCCATAGTTGGCAAGTTTTTCACTTCCTTCGGGTACATATTACACAGCAGCTACGTACTGCAAAAAAGTTCCGAACTATATACATATATTATAACTTGTAAGCCAAATGTAAGGAACATTTATTTACTATCAGTACAATTTAAATAAAATAAATTAAAAAAAAAATAAACTTCTAAAAATTTTTCTTACTACTTTTAACTACCTCCCAAGGTATTTATTTATTTGTTATTATGAAATACATTATATTTTTTTAATACCCTAAAATAACCTTAAAAATTGCATTACGTGTATTTAATTGCATTTCCTTTCTCTAAATTACTACAGTTATGATAATTATGTCATACACACAATATTATATAATTAAATGACATAAAAATCAACCACTCGAAAATACAACATATATTTTTTTTGAATTGGAAAGTAATTGTTTTGCATAAAAAAAATTGTATATTTCAATGCTTATGCAAATATAAAGCGACCTTAAACCTGTAAACTCAACACTTACAAAAAAAAAAAAAAAAAAAAAAAAATGTCACTTTGGATTCAAGGGCGAATAACGAGTTTCGAATACAATGGTAAGATATTTATATTTAACTTGTCTATCTCGTACATTGTTTTTTTGGTTCAATTGATATGGTGACTAAAAAAAAAATAAAATTCTTTCTTTCCAATGACAAAACATTAATTTGTCAAAGTAATTCGCTATTCAGAATTCCGCACTTTTTTTAACGAGTACGTTGATCGCATTGACTTTCTACGTTAAAGTTTTACCGCATTGAATGACAGCAATATTTATTTGAATTTTGTTACTACATCTTCATTGCAGTGATATCTTAGTTGATAATAATATTACCATAATTAGAGTTCGTACTGTAAAATTAAATTAACGCTAGTTCAAATTTCCTTAATCATGGTGATAGAAAGTTTTTTTTTTCTTCAGTAGAGCTCAATTTTCAGTAGTTGTAACAACTTGCGCTCACCTTATTTAAAAAAAAAGAAAAAAAAAGAAGATATTTCACATATATAAGGTGTACGCGCATGACGTCATACTGAATGCGCTTCGACGCCATACTGGAGCAATGAATAATATTGCTCAGCAGACGATAAAAGTTATTTTTGGCCTTTTTTTTTTTTTTTTTTTTTTTGAAAATAGCGTTATTTTTTGTTGTTATTATTTGTCTTATACTTGAAAAACATCCAGCATCAATGCTCTAAAAACTATTGCTACGTAATTTTTAACTGACAAAATGTGTAATTTTTCAATTACAAGCCCGTGCTCACATATGAAGTAGATTTTTATATTAGTGCAACTATATATATTATACTCTACGTTTTGTGTGCTTAAAAAGGATTGCAGATCCATAAATTCATGGTACAAAGTTTTCAAGTTTACAAATTATTGAGAACTAATTAATTTTTAACTTTGCATGAATTTTATTTATAAATATTAATTTAAATACAAATACATATTTGCATATAATTATATTATTATTTATTTATTAAAAAAATTGTGGTTCTTATTTTATATTAAAAGATTTTTTATAGAATATTAAAAATAATGTAAAATGAAGCCAAATACAAACATTGTAACGAATTTTATTCACTATTCTTGAAAACCAAATAAATACGATGGCCAAAAATTCTTAGTGCTTGTTCTGTCAACAAAATGTAACATACAAAGTTCAAGTTCAACCACTGATTAACATTAATTAATATATTTAATGGCATCTTACTATAAAATTATACGTAAGAATTTTTATCTTTGCTTTCATTCATTCACCTTGAATCAAAACTAGTTTTTTTTTTGTAGAAATTTCGCAAATTCTATAAGATATAAATTACTTAAGAGAAAGAAAAGGTAAAGATAAAAAAAATAAGGGAAATAAATATCGATAATCCCCAGATAAAATAAATAAAAGCTATCTGTCCTTGTTGTAGGTTAATAGTTTTTTTTTATTATTATTATTATTATTATTATGAAATAACGCTTTTAGTTTGCAAGCATAGAAATCACCAAATCAAATAATCGTATTGACTAACGCCACACTCTTCTGCATTAAAATACCATCCATCCCTTAAAGCCCTTGTCAACTTACTTTTTTATCATTTAGAATACTAGATTGATAATTACCATAACTTATGATCCATGAATTAGACACCAACACGTTGATTTTGTATTTATTGTTAATTGTTATTTATTTTCTTTTTGACTGTTATATCACGTATCTGACGTCACAATGTACCTATAAGGTTGTGATAGGGGTAAAGAACTTGAGGGAGGGGCTTAAATTTGTCACGTGACCAGAGCGGTGACTGTGATTAGCGGCGGTACAATGTGACGTCAGATACGTGATATAACCGCAAAAAGGAAAATAAATGCAAAATCAACGTGTTGGTGTCTAATTCATGGATATTAAGGTATGGTAATTATCAGTCTAGTATTCTAAATGATAAAAAAGTAAGCTGACAAGGGCACTAACTGCTACTGTAATGTAGCACGGTGGTTTCATTTTCATAATAGTCAATGCCACATGTGAACATTCAATAACATGGGCTGGTATAGGAAAATGATTCCTTTTGTAGTCCAAAATTATTTCGCAATATTTTTGAGAGTATTGTTGCTGTAACAGGTTAAATTAGGTTTTCAAGTATGCTAGAAAAATGATATTGAAAAAAAAAAAAATCGTTTTCGAAAGAAAATAGCCAAAAAAACACGTTTTTTTTTTTTAGTAATGTTATTCGGGCGTCGAAGTGCATTCAGTATGACGTCATGCGCTAAACATAATATAGATGAACACAACATTAATTCAGTTGAATTTCTTAAATTATTACTTTCCTAAGAGCTTAAAACACGTAAAAGTGTGTCTCTAGTATTCCTAAATTACTGATTTAAATATTTTTGGACTCGATGAAGTAGTTTTCTTAAAATATTCTAAAAACATGGTTCTGCGATGCTATAGGATAGAAAATAAGGACACTCTACGTTTCTCCCTCCGCACCTCACCGATAATATCTATTCAATTCTCTATTATCTCTATTATCTATTCTCTATTCAAAGACGATACATATATATTTTTTTATTATTATTATTTTTTTTTTGAACATACAATTATACAAAATCCAACCAATGATCATACTTATGTATACTTTGCAGTTTTGTATAAACAGAAGTTTTGTTTTCCTTCTTCTTCTTTTTTTTTTTTTTTTTTTACTTACGATTATTATTTTATTGTTTTTTAACTTTTTCATCATACTACAAATTTAAAATAATGTCTGTTGCAAAGATGATGTTAAGTTTTATTGAAAGTATTTTATAATCCATACATAAAATTTAATAACAAAATATTTTTAATTAAGACATCATATTGCTTTGCGAAATTGGCATTTTTAATTTTAAACACTAAAACATTTAATTACCTATCTAATTTCTAATAAAATTTAAAGTTTTAAAAAGTTTAAAATTTCATAAAAATTGAAGATCGCGTCATCAAATTACGTAAATGGTTATTTGTGATTTACACATATAGTTAGCAAATATCTGAAAATTGAACTAATGAGGTAAAATATGACAAGTTATGAAACAAGTAGCATTGAACATTGATCAAATGAAAGAAAAAATATTTAGTTACAAAATATGCAAATAATATTAAATGTTATTCACCACAAACAAGCTGTTGTTTTGACTTCAAAATGCTAAAATCTTTAATTTGAGCAAAGTATACTTTTCAAATTATCTGCACCAAAGCCACTTATATATACCTTTATTTAATTAGATAAGTACGTATAATGTACTTAACCCCCGTAAGCTGCAACGCTAACTAACTAGTTAAACCGTAGTTAAGTTGTTATTTTGATTGTTGCAACAATTAAAAAAAGATAACTAAGGTTTAACTAGAGGTTGCAGCTTACAGCCCTTTTAGTTTTATATGTATACATAGTATAATGCACACTTACTTTTTTTTTTAATATGAATATATTATATAATACGTATATTTAAAAAGAACCCTATTCATTCCTAAAATAATGATGTGGCAATTAAAAAAAAAACATTGCAGCGTTAATCTGATAAAATATTCTTGTTAAAAACTACAAAAATCTATTTTAAATTATTTCTTTTAAGGCGGGAAATCAGGTACTGCGGGATTTGACTAAAAAATTGTAAAGAGAGAAAAATCTGAAATTTTGCACAGTGATACATTAGGATAAAGTATCTTCAAAAATGTAAAAAAATTGAGGGGTCACCATGCTAGATTTTAATTTATGATTTTTTGAAGTTTTAGTCCCACAAGAGCCCATGTTAATTTCAATAATTATTTTCTCTCTTATCTGATGGTCAAGGGTTTTGAAAATTTTACTATAGGTAGCTGTTACTATTAACTTTCAAATGGCATTATAAAGTCTGGACGTTTTCTTTTTAAATTTTGAGATACAAGCCATCTGAATACAACCCTTAAAGTTTTATTAAACTATTGTTAATTCAAAATTCGATAACAAAAATATTAAAGCCGAGTTCACAGCTACTATAAATAAACACTTACGGCAGTTTACTTACGTAAGTAAATTCTCCTTCGGTTCCTTTCAAGTTTTCTAGGTTCTCCGTCCAAAGTTGTTGTTATGGCTTATAATAGAAATAGTTTTACTTGTTACAAAGAAAGAAAAAGTGGAATACAACTTTATTTATATGCGCAAAATTAATTATATTTTTGATATTATTTTTTAAATTAATATCTGTCCTTAATATTATATTATTTTCAAATTGCATCTCTTACAATGTTTATGAACCTTCAGAAATATGGCATTGATTATGATACCATTGTTACCATTACAGAGGTCAATGTGACAGGTGGTGGACATCATATGAAGCAATGAATTCTGCGTTAGTACCGTTCACTAAGATTCAGATTATATTATTGAAGCTTTGTCAAAGAAATAATCATTGCCAATACAAGGAGAGAGGTTACTTCAACCGGAGACACCCCCTTTACTTAGATTCTAATAGAAGTTATATTATATAGGAATAAAACTTAACACATATCAATTTCAATATTACATTGTTAATCAGTAAAACTTTGGTGTTTATCTGGGGGAATTTGTTTGAGAAAAAGGAGTGCATCTCTTTCTACAGGATGCTGTAATCATCCGATTCAATTTCAATATATTTATTTAAATAAAAAATCAGCTTTAATAAAATGTTTCTGTATATATTTTACCTAAATAATCCATAATAGAAATAATTGTGGTTAGTGCGTTTTTCATCAGCTCTATCTATTTATCTAGATATTAAAAAAAAAAAAAAAAAAAAAAAAAAGTGCCTCAATATCCCACATTCCGAGTCCCAGTTTTTCATAATATAATTCTAAGAAAAAAAATAATAAATAAGGGAAAATATATTATTGTATAAATACAAAAATATATAAAAATGCTACACAAATTTAAACTAAAAAATATATAATAAAAAAAAAAAAACATCTTAAGACGATCCAGGAAGCACAAAGTTGTATAAAATATCGGTCAGCGCAATGAGCCCAAGTAATATGCAATGCAGCAGACTCAATGTAAGTGCAATACGGTGCATACATACATAGTTGTTATATTATTCAACATGACCGGTTTCAATAATATTATAAAACTTGCTCTTTTCATGGTCATCTCTTTTAAACACATACAGCAAGCATACTATTACATCACAAATAATTAAACAACATAATTTTATTCAATTGCTTCAGTTGTATGGAAAGTTGCTTATTATATAAGAACAACTTGTTCTATTGCATTTCCGCATCGTTACCTAACTTCACATATGACATGTGTCGATCAAAATTTGAGCAATTCACATGCATTTTTATAAAATTATGTGCTCTTTTTTTTTAATGTATGTTAAGCACACGCAAAAAAAAAAAAAAAAAAAAAATGAAAGCATGATTTAAAAAATTAAAAAATGTTTGCCTGTGCGTTTCAACTTTTTGACTTTGCATGGTGCAGTAGTATGTCTCAATAAACGTTAAAACAGGTACCAGGACGTTAAAAGGTTTAACGCATGCAGTACTGTGCTTTTTTTTTTTTTTTTTTTTTTTTTTTATGTTTGTATGATTTAAAATCCCAAATTGAAATAAAAGATATTTTTTATTAATATTATAATTGCTAATTCTTCTGGAAGATACGATTTTATATACATAGGTTTAAGTATTAAATCATTATATATAAGTATAGAAAATACATGATAAAATTTATAAAAGTAATTATTATTTATTTTATGCTGCAATGTAAAAAAAAAACAAGTTGTTAAAAAGAGAGTCTGATCGTCGTGTGTTTAAAAAATAATAATAATAAAAAAATAAAAAAAACACACAAAATTTTTTAACTTAATTTTCGAAACCAAATTTGTTGTCGTAGAAACTGTCTTATATTGGTATGGACATAGTAAAAATAAATAAATAATAATATCATATTAAACTCTATTATTTGTCTTTTAAATATCTTTTACTCCGAACAGTTGCAATGAAAATATTCAGAACCAGTAGACGATAATGTTTTGTAAGATTTTATTTCTTCTCTCTAAATTGTTATTTTAATTATTTTAAACAAATTTTCGTATGTACACGCTCAATTTACATGTAGCTGGGCAACTTTAATTTTCATTAAATGTAGTTTTTATAAATTTTTAAAATTTTAATTACCAAGTAAAACGTAAAATCAACTAACATAATTCCAACCATCCAAGTTCCTTTAATGAATTTCATCTATTCTAAATGATTTGATACGTTCAATATTGCCAAATTATTTATATATTAATTTTTAAAAATCTTTATAATAAAAATTATAAAACTTATTAATAATTTATAATATAAAAATATTATCAAATTCAAATTCAAAATTCAAATTCAAAATTCAAATTCAAAATTCAAATTCAAAATTCTTTATTCATTTCTTTCTCCTACAATCAGTATAAATTTATATAAATTATAAATTAAATATTTTGAAAATATTTATAATTTACAAAAATAAGTAATGATAATTACACATTGAAAATTAATATTTAATATAATTTAAAAACAAACATTTATTTTTAGTTTACAAAATATTGAAAAATTTATTCAAAGTCATAAAAATTCGCATTATGTTGAATTCCATACAGGTGGCAAACTAATAATAACTAAAAACATAACGACAACACTATATTTAGAGGTCACATTATTTTACATGCAAACACAATTAGAGCGTGTTTCAACTGCCCTAATTAAGTTGCCAGTTTTGACGGCCATCTTTCCAAAAAAAAAAAAAAATAATAAAAAAAAAAAAAAAAAAAAATTCTCATCCTGTAACAAAAGAAAATGATTTATTTCTATTAGTTTGTTTTGTATTTCTTAGCTAATAGCAACTTTGCTTGTTTTTTTGTATCGTTCAAAACTTTTTTTGCATAGAAAACAAATTAGACTAAATTTTAGTAAAAAGCTAGCATTTAAAAATGCTGTATTTTGCAATAGAGACAGTTCGACCCTGGATGTTTGCATAATACACTAATTACAATTTTGTTGTTTTGACTAGATGAATTTACGTTTACAATTATCAAAATATTCAGCTAAATATAAAAAATCAATCAATTAATATGTAAAAATTTCACTTAAAAAAATCAATAAAACGATATGGTAAAGCATAATTTATTATGTAATGCATTAACTAGAATTATATACCTAAAAAGGCATTATGTTAATATTTTAATTTCATTTTATAACCGACGAAAGCTTGTTTAAGAAGATGGCAATAGGTTTTTTGGTCAAAAAAGTAATCGTCTACGAAAAGAAAAGAATAAAGAAACAAAAACTGTTCAGCAAATTTGTTTTTCCCCACTGAAGAAATAATGCTCCGTTGCAAGGACACTATTTTACAACATAATAGGTAAAGCTGTAGGCGTCGAAAAACAAAATATTATGTTATACAAAAGTGCAAACCTATGTTGTACAACAATATTAAAAAATAATAATAATAATAATGCAACAGGGGGAACCCAGATAATGTATCAATTATCGTGCAAAATTTTAGACTGGCTTTTAAAACTATAAACCCAATTAGCTGAATGTTAATTTTTTTTATTCAATAAACTAAAAAAAAAAAAAAAAAAAAAAAAAATCTAAGCAGTAAAATGGATTCAAACGATGACAATGATGACATATAGATGATCAACATTTAAAAATATTGAACATCTCTTTTCTTAAAGTTTATATTACAAAAAATATACGACAATTTTACTAACAAGTATATTATTTTAGAATTTAAGTTTCAAAATATAATTTGTTTTTCTCCTTTACACTAAATTATACATAATATATAATTTCATGATTCCTTGCTTAACTACTAGCATGAAGTATATAATATTCTACGTAATTGTGCGGTAATAGAGAGGTATAGGGTTACGAGATGTTTAAGAGATTATATAGATGGAGACGATTTTGTTTTAGAAAGTGACAAAATTGTTTTATTTCCATCGTATATTTCATATACGTATATTATGTAAGATAAATGTGTGGCACCACCACACAAATTATATACGATTTAAAATTTTCATTAACGTGTATTAAAGTTTTGAAAGTCACGGTCTTGAATATAATATAAAAAAAAAACTATATAATATGACAGCGTATGTCAAAATTTTAATGATTGATTTTATTTTTCTTAATTAATTTTAACAGAGCTGCCTTGTTTTTTATTATTATTAATTATATTGTTGTTAATAATTTTCATTGTTACTTATTATGAACTTGAACTTATAATTTTTGTAAATATATATCAGTCAGGATTAAAAAAAAAAAAAAAAAAAAAAAAAAAAAAGCATTTACTAATCGTTCAATAATATCCAACATTTTGTCCTATCTAATCATTTTACAACTTTTTTTTTATTGTTATTTTTAATTTGATTTTTGAACATCATTCAGCAGAATCTAAAGCTAATGGAGCTTATCGGTTTAGCGCGCGGGGAAACGCACGGGAAGCTAAGGGTCCCCTAATTTAACATTATGTATGCTTATGGGGAAAAACACGTGTGTTTTTTTTTCGATTTTTGAGAAAACTACTCCACCGATCCCAGAGAAATTAAAATGGGAAATATTAAACATACTTTTACGTGTTTTAGGCCATTGAAAATTTTTATTAAACTGATAACCTCTATTTACGTTTGTCTTTTTGTCTTTTTTTTTTTTTAATATTTTTATTTGCTAACATGCTATAATAGTAATGATGCTATATAATTAAATGAATAATATACTGTGGCATGTAATGAAACATGTAGAAATAACTTTAATGATGTATTGAATTCAGCGCACATTTTGTGCTTTACTTTGATAGTTTGTAATTTTGACACTCATTTCTCATCAACTCTGTTATTGTAGACAAGAAATTACTGATGTAACAATTATCTTATATTTAATTGTAGAAGAGATGAATACGTTGAGTTTGAAATGTATATGAAATTTATAATCTACATTCATGCGAGAAGCTATAGCCTTGAAAATCCAAGCTATATAAATTAAATGCGTAAAATTAATATTTCACGAAAAATATAAAATTTTGGTACATAATTATTGTTTTTTTTTTTTTTAAATTCAGAATGTTACTTTAACCTTATAAACACACTTTCCGGGATATTATAATAACAAGGAAACAACAAACTTTATAATTGCTCTAATGGTAATGTGACTTTATACTTCTTCCTTTATAAGGTATAACAAGTAAAATTTTAATAATTTAAATCATAATTTACTTCCCTATAATTATAATTAAGAGGATTTTATCTTCAGTATATATTATATATTAATATGTATATGTTTTGTAGTCAAAATGAAAGCGAATTTTATATCACCGACAGCAGAAAAAATTTAAATTATAATTATATATGCAAAACTATAAATTATCTGATATGTATGTATACACGTAATAAAATAAAAACTTAATAGCCTGACAATTTTTAAATATTTATGTTTTAGTGCCCTACAATTTTTATACTATATATTTTTACATACAAATATTCATTATTGTTTACAACCATAATATTTTACTTTTACTCCTTTTTTTATATTAAGGTATATATAAATTACCGTCAGTGCAGTTTCAACTTATTCAATAAGTATTACGATTTTTTTTTCTTTAATATTATAACCTGATTACTTTTAAAGAGATCCTATAGCCTCAGGAAAAAAAATCACCCTAAATGATAAATCATGAAATGAGACTATTATACATACACACATTATATCCCTTAGATCGTCTGTACGCTCAAAAAACTGTGGAGGATTTCGTGACGTTACGAATTCTAAGAGTTGCCTACTTTATACAATGTTTTAACCTCAGTTTGTGACGTAGTACAGAAGGGTTGAGTGACATAATGTACTGTATATACGTAACGTATGATGGTTCCATCTCATGAATTTCACGATTTTGATTTAATATTTCAAGACTATAGGATCTCTTTATGTTTTTAAATTCATAAAGCACAATATATATATATATATATATATATATATATATATATATATATATATATATATATATATATATATATATATATATATATATATATATATATATATATATATATATATAATTAAAAGACAACCTTTCGTAGAAAAAACAACAACACGGTATTACAATTAAAAAAATATATTTTCTCCTATAATATGTTGATATAAAAAAGATGATAGAGTTTCACATCTTTTCCATCAATCAATGATTGCAAAGTCAATTTCTATAATATTTTTACTTTATTATTATTATTTTTTTACAGGTGAACCTCCACCCACAAAGACACCTACAGCAAGATCTATACGAACTCAGTCTGATCCCAAAGTGTCCCCACAACAATCTTTACAAGAAATGGTACGAAATCTCAAGTTACCTATCATGAGACAAGAAGTTGGAAAGTTACGTCAAGCTTGGGATCACATGGTTACACATATGATCTTCAAACATCGTTTTGGACGTAGAACTGTCTGTTATGGTACGTTAAATATATTTAAAATTTTAAATACGATAAGAAAAGGTCAGTTTCTTTAAGACTGAAATGTACTGGGTATGATTTAATCTTAATATGTTTGATATGATACCTTTTTACTATAGCTAAAGTAAGTATACTGGATATTATATAATTTGTTATAATAAGGCTTATACAAACAAGTTTATGAAAGAGCAACAAATTTGTATATAATTTGCTATACATATGGGGAAAAAATTGGTTGCAAAGTTCCAATAATTTTTTTTTTATAAAGACGCGATATGACCACATTTCCGGCATTTTCATAAATTATAAAATAAAGTGTTTTAACTGAAATTGTTAACTTTCTTTCAACATTTTTATATTTCAATCTCCATGATCAATATAAAGATTATTACTGAACAATATATCAGCTATATATATTTATCGCATCTATATTGCAATAATGAAATAATCCAATTTTCTTACTAAACTGCTGTAGTGATAATCTAAATTATAAATATAATTCTATATTAAGTTCCTATATTACATTCTATAAATGATATATAGTATAATAACAAAAGTGGTAGTACAATAGTATTACTGCAACTTACAAGTACATTATTATTATTATAATAAAATGAAATATCTTCAATAATATACATAAATAAATATAGCAACACGTAAAGGTGTGTCTAGTATTCTTGATTTAAATTTATCTGGACTCTGTGCCAAAGTTTCCCAAAAAAAAAAAAAAAAAGTAATAAATTAGAAACATTAGGAGACTTAATTAATATTTTCCCACGCCTTTTATAATTGGCTACCGTGTTACACCTCGTTAAAAATAAATAAAAAAAATCATTATTATTTATCGTGTATAATTTTTATAATATTTTCAAAATAATTTAATTTTTACGATTTATTATTAATTTACTATCTTATATCTTTATAATATTTATAAACTAATACAGTACCACAGTTCTCTGTATTATGAATCGTATGGATTTATAGTATTTAGTTTTATAATTAATTTTTGCTTTTTCAGATATTAGAAAAGAAATTAAAAAGCATAAAGATCTATATTTCACTATTTTATTAGTATATTACTAATTTCAAATTTATACCTTCTTTTTTTTTAAATATATTTTTTCAAGATGAAGCTATAGAAATTACGTAAAAGAAATACTGCGAAACATTATAATATTTGGTGATAAATCTAAATTGGAATTGGTTGCCTCCACCCACTTTCTAACCTTCGAATAAAATAAAATGTACTGTAGGTAGGCGCTTCATGTGAAAACAAGATATCACTTACGAAATTTTTCAAATTTTCCTTAATCGCTATTTCATCTCTATTGGGTCATTTTATTTTGAATACATGTTCTATAATGGAATGGAACCAAACGTAGTTTTTTCACTTTTAAGTTTTCGGATTATTATTATTATTTTACTTTTTTAAATTATCCCGAAAAGCTCTTTTTATTTTATTTTTATTATTAGATTATTAATTTTATTATTTATTGTTTATTTTATTATTATTATTTAGATTTTTTTTTAAGACAATGAGTGTTACTGATGAAATCTTGACACGAAATTTATTTTGCATATAATATTGAATAAAAAAAAAAAGACTTAAATAAACGTAAAAATGAAAACTGTCATGTTACTTTTGTATTGTCATGCATGCATTTTTTAATCGACTATCATCGTAACCTTTAAAATTTTAAATATACTAATAAAAAAAAAAAAATAAAATAAAAAAAATGACATACCCAGAAAAATCTAGCTTTTTAATAAAAATAATTATCTGTTGGAACGTATATAAATATAAGACATTAAAAGTAAACTTATTAGATCTTTCAAAACATCATTTATCATTAATTGAATTAATAATTGGTAATTTTTTGTCAAAAGTTTAATAAAACAATAAACCTGAGTAAGAAAACTTAATTTTATCTTCAACAGGTAGTTTCTACACTCATGCACTTAAAACTATTTTTCAACATAATATCACATAACAAAAAAATGACCTCGTTTGTAGAATATTTCTTCAAATTCCCTTCATTAGTGCTTATACTATAATAATCTTTAACAAAAAATTGTTTTTCGATCATTTTTTTTATATATATACGAGTATATATATGAGTATGTTTATGATCATATGTTAATTTAAGGAAATGTGAAGGTTAAAGTCAATTGTTTAATGAGTTATATCTAGATCAAAAATAGGCTCAAGGGCAATAAAAAAAATGTAACAAAAAATGATGTTCTTGTCACTTTATATTATTATTAATTGATTATTTTGTTTCCGAAATTTGATTTAATTGAGAGAAAAAATGTTAAATTGTACTTTTCATTGAATAGTTACCATATTTCCCTTTTCCTTTCTTTGTTTATCCTTTTTTTCTTTATTATCCTTTTTTTAATATACGTATAAAAAAGTACAATACTATTTTTTTTTTTTTTTTTTTACAATAAAACAATTTTAATATGCGTATAAAATAAAGCTAGCATAATAAGGCCCATATAACAATACAACCATACAAAATAGTATATTGCATTGTTTTTTTGTTACAATAAAATTTATTATATTTTTTTAAGTAAATAAACAATAATGTAAGTTTTTCAAAATGAAATTTAAAGTAAAATTCACGGTAGTTTAGTTTACATAATTAATAGTTAACTTTTTGACTTCACAATTCACAAAGTTATAGCGTGTTTCTCATATATTAGATTATTATCTTGGAAACAAAAAGTAAAAGTTATTCTTCTATTATTTTTAATGCAATTTTTTTTTTCTTAAGAATATTACATTTTTAAGTAAGATTTTTTATAAGACTAGTTTCCCCTGTTCCAAATTTGTTTTGCAAAATTTAAAATTGTTGTGAAAATAATAAAAAAGTGTATATAAATAGAATTTTTAAAAAGTTAAGTTGGTCATTCATTAATAACTAAAAGTAATTAAAAAAAAAAAAATAGTAAAATATAGTTAAGAAAAATCTATTTTTTTTTCTTCTTTCTCTCTTAATGTTTATTATTTATATTTTATAACATGCTATAGTTACGTATTCACATACAAATTATAAAACAAGATTATTATTTTTTAATATTTTGGTGTACACGTTGTGAAATTCGTAAAGTGTTTTATGGCAGATGGTAGGGTTTTAAAACAACCGGATAGTTTTTTTTTTTTTTTTTTTTTTTTTTTTTTTTTTTTGCAATATTATAATTAAATACAAAATAATAAAAATATATTGCACATAAACTGATAGTGTTATTACACTTTATTTATGTAGCAAAATTCATTATGTATACATCCATGCTGTATTTGATAAAAGCTATAAAGCACACGTACTATATAGCTATATTTTGCAGAATCAAAAAGTATAATTTATTAAATACTTTTTTTTTTCTTTTTTTTTTTTTTTTTAAATCTGGCAATATAGTTTCAATTCCACCCTGTTTACTTTAAATACACTGTCGTTGTATTACACATTAATTATTATAGCTCCATATGAATGCTTTGCATTTCAGGAAACAATAACATTGTATATGACAATGTCTTTATTGTTTACTCTACAATTTATGTCTTCAAGTAATGATTAAGAGATTTTAAATTGCACAATGCTTCATAAATCACAAGATAATTGAGAATAAAATAAAAAAAATTAGTACCTGTACACGTAATTAGTTAAAACTAGCGTCTACGACACCTTCGTGAATAATAGTGTTTATACATAACATTTCACCACGACTGTCACTTAAAATGTGCGAATTTGCGATGCCTGTGTGCGACCATTTTAATTCGTTTCAGCAAGAAGTTGTCGTGTATTATCAAAATAATGTTTTTCAAATGTAGAATACTGTATAATAATAAAGTCATATTTGATTAGAAAAATTCTTATTTAACACCAACTAGAAATTAATATTATTAAATAATAAAATTTAAAAAAATATATTATATAAATATTAAAATTATATTAACAAAAAATATTATTTATTTCACATATTTCAAAAGCATAATACTACGTATTTCTATATTGACACTAAAAAGAAGTTTAAATGAAGAACTTGAATATGAATTCTGGATTTTTGAAAGCAAATATACAATAGTTTTTTTTATTAGAACGTATAATTGACATGATGAAATTAATAATACGTTATTTCTTTGATATCTTCACTCTTATTATATCAACATTAACTATTGCATTTAAAAAAAAATAATAATAATAAAATAAAAAAAATAAAAATAAATACAATCTTTTTATACAATCTTGTACAGGCAATAATAATAATAAAAAAATTAATTTGTCGATTGCAATTTGTCGTTACCTTCAAATAGTAATTGCTCTGTACTCTTTTTAGTCAAGAATACAAATTAGTGTCAGTAGAATTTAAGAACCCTTCGGCATAAAAATCATAAAGTAAAATAGAACTGCATTAAGTACACAATAATTTTTTTTTTAGTAGTGCCTTATATGTTCATATTTAAGTACAGTGTATTTACGTTCAATCTACCGTAAAATATATTTTGTTGCAGGTATTAAAGAGACACTTAAAATATTTAATTTTTATTCTATTTTTTGTATAACCTTGTATTCGAATGGCTTATTACGGTAATTTAGGTCCTTACATGATTGCATTTAGCATATAAAGCAATAAAGCAAAATTTAAATTAAAAAAAAAATAGGTGTCTTTTATATAATACTGTTAACCGTTCAAGATTTATTTTTAAGTCTGTAATGTAATATCCAAAACTGTTTCCACTCATTTTCAGTAATTTCATAATCATTTTCTTTAAATATAGCTTTTCTTAAGTAAGATGATCAGAAATACAATTTGAGTCGAATAAAATATTAGCAGTAGCAGTAAAATAACAATTGATTAATTGCTGTTAGTATACATTTCTTGTTTACAATATCCAGCAATGATAGTAAGTTCACCAATACAAGTAAAGTTTTTTTCTTTCTTTTCTTTCTTCTTCTTTTTTTTTTTTTTTTAAATAAAACTAATTCTTTATTTTTTAATAATTATAGTAAGTTCACCAAAATAATAATAATAATAAAATGCTTTATTTTTAAAATATACATCTATTTTTGTTTCCCTACAACCTCAATGCAGGTTTTATAAAAAAATAAAAAGGAAATTAGGGGACTCTTAACTTGTCCCTGTGATTGACTATAGCACGCTCCACTGGTAAGCTCCATTAACACCAAAATAGTAAAATATATATTTATTTATTTATTTATTTTTTGGTAGTAAAATGCTTATTTTTTTGCTTTAAATTAAAAGTTACTATTTCACAAGTGTGTTTCGCTTTTTGATTAAAATATTTCATTACGTTTTATGATTTAACAGTGCAGAACATCTATCAACTGCATAAATTATTACGCTATGCGATATTAACGTTAGTAACATAAGCACAACAACAAAATTTGCATAATGTGTATACTGTATTATTATTATTATTATTATTTATTTTTTTTGTGTGTGCTGATTATTGATTACTGTATCATTTTATATTTTACAGATGGTGTGGGATGTTTCCACGTCAACAGCAAGTTCTCGCATCTCAACGTAGTGCCTGATACTCCAGAAAAACTGGACACCAAATTTTACCTTTTCAACAGAGCTTCATTTGCAGCAATCAAAAAAAGAAATTTACCCCCCGTTGAACAAGTAAAGGGTGAGTATATTTTATCTCAAACAAATTATATTATGTATAGCACATCATTTATATAATACATCATGAGTAGGAAGCTAAATAAATTTAATGCGTAATAATAAATTCAAATAATAAATGAAACTGAGTAACGTAGAAAAACTGAGTAACTGTGTTTGGTTATATACGTTGGTTTTGTAATATCGTGTTCTCAAACCACACCTTTCCCGTAGTCCCGCAAAGACAGTGATGCTGTCCGTAATCCCTGCTCCTAAAATAACGATCAACTTTGATTATATTCAAATAGAATACGCATTTTTTTATGCTAGGGAACAGAGGGTTTACGAACAATACTAATTGTGAAAATAACGTGTGCAATGGAAATCGCATACATGGGCCTGTGAAATTATAAAAATCTAAAAAGAATTTAAGAATACATTTAAAATTAAGTAAGAAGTTATCAAGAAATTGTGAAATAATTACAGAGTTTAATTTTTTTTTTTTTTTTTTTTTTTTTTTATTATTTTTTTTTTTTACTACTACTACTACTCGTAACAATACTACTACTCGTAATAAGTAACAATTATGCTAGCTCAATGCAGTAACGTTTATACATATAACAACATAATTTATGATATTATATGTGTATATAGTGATTAGAGTGATCACCGATTTCTCTATACGTAGCATAAAAAGTTAAAGTGTTCAGCATAATTACTTATTACAAAACAAAATTTTTTAACAATTTTATTGTATTCGATTTTAAAAATATAATGAAATGTCTGTTATCGCACTAAACTATAAAAAAAAACCGCTCAATATTTCAATAAAAGCAGTAATATCTATATATATCAATACTAATTTAAGCCGTATACGAACATGAATGACGTAGATTTCAGTCGATGTTACAGCCGAAAACAACGGTGAGCGTCTTGATCCACACACTCCTGATTCACTCGCGTATTCTTCATACGACCCACAAAGACCTACCAAGATCTTACTTCATGGATACAACGGTCGTGGTGATGGTACTCAAACCAAGAGGATCAGAAACGCACTGCTTAAAAAAGTAGAACTATTGTGACTGCTAAAAAAAATTCTATTGAAATGAGATTGATTTGAAATTGAGAGCAAATAAGTTATAGAATTTCAAGTATAATTTTAACACGAAGCTATTTTGCAGTAGCAACTTATAAAGGCGGGTGTTTTCTATAGTGTTGACTAATAATTAAAGGAATAACTTATTGTTTTAAGGTCGTCTAAAAGCGATTCCACTTACATCTACTTTAAAAGTAAACTATATTCTTTTTCTTTCCTAGGTGGCCGAAGCCGTTAATATAGTTTACTTTAATCTACTTCCGTTTCTACTTACTACGCATGCGCAGTACGTCAAAACGAAAGCGGTTGTTAGCGAAATCGCTTAAAGTTGGCTTTAAAAACAGTTGCTCCTTTATTAGTCAATAGCACTCAAATGCCATTTTACTCATGACGCATAAAAATTAAGCCCAAACTTTCATAAAATAAATGTGGGACAATATTGGTTAAAAAAAATCAATCCATAATAAAAAAAAAATTTATGTTTTAGTATCAAATCTTGTTTAATAGCTATTTTCCTATTTTTCTTTGAAACAATTTTAATTCAACGTATTATTTTGCAGGAGAACGCCAATGTGGTCTCCGTAGATTGGGCTAACGGTGCTCGAGGTCCTAATTATTTACAAGCCATAGCTAACGCAGAGCTGGTTGCTAGGCAACTGTCTCGTCTTGTACTCAACATGATCGCAATGGGAGCAAGTGCGAGAGATATTCATATCATTGGATTCAGTTTAGGGGCTCAAGTAGCGGGGTTAACTGGTGCAGCACTTAAAAGAGAGGGAGAGAAACTCGGCAGAATTACAGGTATCAAATATCTCATATATCATGGAATGAAAATAATAATAATATTTTTAATTTAGTATTATTATTATAACATAATTTTCTACTTAAATATTCTCACATATTTCCTATAGGGTTGGACCCTGCATCATTCATGTTCGAACGTGCTGGACTAGAGGCCGACAAGAGACTGGACATATCAGACGCAGAGTTCGTGGATGTAATTCACACCGATGGTAGCCTTATGTGGTCAGACGGATTTGGACTTCTAGGACCGGTGGGACACGTTGACTTCTTCCCTAATGGAGGTCAAAATCAACCTGGGTGTCAAGATAGTTACGTTGGCGCTCTCAAGTTCCAAATAAGTGAGCTCTTTTTCAGGAGGGGGAACGAGGGTAAATTTTCATCACGTTAGAAATATTATTTCGTTTTATTTTTTTCATTTATTATATGATATAGTTTGTGATTGTATTGTTCTATTGGCTTTCGTAGTGGATTTTTTAATGCACAAGGGAGAACTAAGTAATTAAAATGTATTATATGTCATATTAAGAATTAAAAAATACCTTTGAAAGTTCAGGGGTTTCAACGTGGCTTCTCCAATGTTAGATAATGAGAAGAACTGTTCATAAACTCACATATATATGATGACCCAGAACCCTTTTATAGCCCCGCAAACTCGTGATCATCCTGCGAGATATGCAACCCTTTCCGTATATTTTACGTCATATAGATACTATTTTACTATAGAAAATGTTTTAGAGGGTTGCATATCTCGCAGGATGAGCGCAAGTTTGCGGGGCTATACCATGGGGCCATGGAAGGAATTTAGGGGATCATATGTGAGTCAATGAACACTAAACTTACTTCATCATCCCATTACATTATCTAACATTGAAATAGCTCCCCCTCCCCTATAAAGTCACTCTTTTCGGGTTAGATGACAATGTTATCTCTGTTTTAAACATTACCTTTAAATTTTTTTTTTCCCTTTTTTAAATTTTATTATTATTATTTTAACTTTAAAAACGGGGAAAATTACTGATGAATATTATTTTTAAATCCTTAAATACTCTAATCTCCCTTTAGCATTATTTAGTAGTGCTTTTCGTGGCAGTTTAAATTTAGATCTAATTAAAATTTTATTTGATTGTTAATATATTTGTAATGTTTATTTTATTTATTTTATTATTGTCTAGTTTTTTAGTATATAATATGCACATACATCATCATTATCGCACGAATGGTATGTATTGTATTTTTGCATGATTTTAATTTTAGATAGTTCAGTTAAAGTAGTTGATGTAAAAATCAAGGTCCTTATTTTATGGTAAATAAATTTTTAAAACTAATAATTTTTTTATGTATACGGTATACGGGCATCGCATGAAAGTTTTGTTTCGTTTTATTATATTATTACTACATACGTAATCTTACCGTTTTTCGTCATTATTAATGCATATATCCAAGAATGGGAACAAAATATTAATTTGGTATACACTTTGTGATTTGAGGTAAAAAAAATTCTGTATGTTATTCTACCTTGTATAGTTTTTATATTTTATCATTGTATGGATTTTTTGTTTGTTCGTTGTTTTCTGTATTAGTTTGTTTACGTACTAGCTTTTCTTTATTTATTTATTTTCTTACTTTGAGGTGTATGAATTCTTGTGCATGTATATTCCAAAAAATAACTAATTACGTAAATTTCAATTTCTCGACCAACTTTATAGCAAGAGACGTCAACGGAAGTGGATTATGCAGTCACGCACGATCAGTGGACTTATTTATCGAGTCCCTGGATGATTCCTGTAAATTTATGGCATTCCCGTGTCCAGGACTGCGAAGTTTTAGTCGTGATTTTCTACACGGGAATTGTTTCTCGTGTGACGGAGGAGTTTGTGGCGAGATGGGATATCATGCCGCTGAGAGTCCGGGGAGAGGACCACTTTACTTTGTAACAAGAAATTCTAAACCTTATTGTGGTAAGCTGAAAGATATGTGTATGATTTTGGCCGAATATGTAGAAAACTATACATAGAAGAGAGAGAGAGAGAGAGAGAGAGAGAGAGAGAGAGAGAGAGAGAGAGAGAGAGAGAGAGAGAGAGAGAGAGAGAGAGAGAGAGAGAGAGAGAGAGAGAAGAGAGAGAGAGACGTGAACATTCCTCCTTTTTTTAAAAGAAAAAAGTGTAAATTATTGTTGCTGCAACAACTTATATAATTGTACACAGGACCACGATAATATACTTTACCAATCAAAAACTCGCACTAAATTTGCAATGTTATTCTTATGAGAAAAACACACGCTAGATATTTAAATGGCAAAATATATATTATCGCCGTCGTGTGTACATGATAAACGATTTTTTTTTCATTCTCGCACCAAACATTAAAGGTCTCAATAACAATTATGTTCCTGATACGTTCCCCATATTATGTAACGTAACTGGTTTTATCTAATTATTTAATATCGTTCTCAATATAAATATTTACATTTAATTTACCATATAATTTTAAAATTGTGCATATTTTAAATAAAAATTATAACTATTATCATGGAGGAATAAAAAAATATATATTTAAATAATGTATAATAAAATGATACAAAATAATAATTGTACTCTAAAAAAAATTTATTGTTTTTTATTTCATATATTATGTATAATTTAATTTGTTATAGAAACGATTATAATAATGTTTTAATTTTATTTACTTGATAATTATATTAATTATAAATAAACATGTTCATATTAACAAGTTAGTGAACATGACCTTTTTTTTTTCTTTTTTAAATTATGAGTGATTGTAAAAAAAAAATTAAAAAAAAAAAAAAAAAAAAAAAAACTTATGTAAAGAATAGATCGTAAATAATATAGGAATATAATATATAAACTTGATTTTAATAAATAATATTTGATATTTCAGGTCAGCAAGTTAGAGCTACAGTTAGCATCAGCCCAGATTCACGTTTGTCGCGGGGGTCTTTAGTCATGCAAATTCAACATGGAGGAAGTGCTACTAATTTTGAACTTAATTCACCAACACTGAGTGCACAGTGAGTAATCATTAAAATAGTGTTCTCACAAACCCTGTTATTTATGCTCCAAACCAAAAAGAAGAAAAAGGAAGAAAAAGAAGGAAAAAGAAGGGAAAAAAAAAAAAAAAAAAAAAAAGACGATTTCCTTATATACGTTACGTTTAAATGGAATGGTCCATTTTTTGGAGCCAGAGGAATAGGGTTTACCAACATCAATATAAAAATACTTTTTTTTATCGTCATTTAACAAAAACTTTATAAAATATGTTACATGCTAAAATTAAAACACTTCTAATTTGTTTTCGCGTATTTTTTGTTATTATTTTACACGCAATTTCTATACATAAATTAACTTTTATAATGCTTCATTATTATAATTTGTAAACAAAATTAAGAACTACGTTAATAAATTTGTTATAATGTTATAATATGGAAGCTTTTACGGTTCGATGGTTGTGGAAAAACAATTTTTAGTATTCTAATGGGATATGAAATCCGTGACGTTTTTCTTCTCCTCGCGACATTTTATGTCTAACATTTGGAGTCTTCACCTGAAGATGCACGCATGCACCCAACATTACGGACGTGAAGTCATGACTCATGAAGAGAAGAACATGACCCCTGTCTCGGTTATATCAAGGTCCATATATAATATATATATATATATATATATATATATATATTATATGGACCTTGGGTTATTATATCATATCCTATTAGAATACTTAGCAATGTTTTGCCATGATCATCAAATCGTGGTAATGCAACGAGAAAAAAAAATTAAATAGGATATATTCAGCACGAAGGCATATAGTCCTGAATCGATTGATGTGCGATTCATGGATCGCTTATCGGTATAGCGTGCGGGGAAAGCTAAGGGTCCCTTACTTAACATAACATTTAAAATAAGAAAAAACGTGTTTATTTATTATTTTTTTTTTAAATTTTTTTTTTTACTACTTTACCGATTCCAGATAGATTTAAATGAGAAATACTAGACATACTTTGGCATGTTTTAAGCTATGGAAAAATTTGCAATACTTTTTTAAACCGATAACCTCCATTAAAATCACGAGCAATGCTTTACCACTGTAATTATTATAATGTTACTTGTTTATATCTAGGGCTCTGGATATGATATCTGGAGGTCAGCAGATGTCAGCCCTCTCTGCAGCCAAGCCAGGTAGTCTCTCACTTGAGAAGACACCAATCATCACCGCGGCAATCTCTTTCCTGCCACGACCTGGGCCCTCACGTCTTGCACCATATACCATCCACATTGACAGAGTTACCATTGCGACACAAGAGGGACACTGGTCAGTACAACATTCATCATATACGTAGCAATATTTAAAGGAATAGACCGGAGAAAAACATAAGCATTTATATCACAAAACACTTGATGGGACTTACATAAATAACCTTAGTTTGTCCCAAAACCCAACTGTGGCTCCGTAGCAGAGATTAGAAAATTCGATTTATGCAACCCGCATAACATTTTCATACTAATTTTTGCATGTTTCTGACGTCATAAACATGAATTGTTACGCAAATTGCATACTTTACAGTTTTTTCACGCTCTCTCGTGGGGCTACATTAACATTCTGGTAAAAATTGTCATCAGTTTTGAAGATCCCATTTCGTGTTTATTCATTAAAAAGCACATATTGTTTTATGCGGTCTATGGCTTTAAGAAACTCAAATGCTCATGCATCTAAAGTCTTTTCATAATATATATATATATATATATATATATATATATATATATATATATATATATATATATATATATATATATATATATATATATATATATATATATATATATATATATATATATATATATAATTGGGGGGAAAGAAAGTATTAATAAATAGCATACCAAATCGAGTCTATTGAATTATAAAGGAACAACTGTTTTGAGGTCGACTTTAAGCGATTTTGGTCACATCCACTTCTGTTTCTACTTACAATAAGCATGCGCAGTACGTCGAAACGGATCTGAGCAAAATCGCTTATAGTCGGAAAAACATTATTCCTTTTTATTATTCATATTGTAATCTCGGTCTCGGTAGTCTATACTATTATAATATAGTATCTATTCATAGTATAATATATACACGGACAAAAATAAATACGTATATAATAATTATGCTATACATAATATGTATTAACTATGTTACAAAGCATAATATTTGTTGTTCTAATTTAGCAACAATTATGCTATAATAACATCTCATTTTTAACATAGTAATGTTTTGTCCTGATTTTGTATACAATTTGACTATTTTTAATTATTTTCCCAGGTGGTATTACTGCGGATTGAACACGACTGTCCAATATAGCAGACAAACAGCAATGGAACCTCTTATCATCCAGCTTGGAACCAAACATTGTTAACTCAGGAACATATTAGTGCGTGAGGTTTTATATATTATAATACTTGACTGGTTATCATTAGAAAAAGTGTACCTTTGGTTTTACAAAGTACAATATTAGGGTATTGTTAAAAACTTAGTAAAAGAAAACCAACGCATCGGGTTTTTTGGTCCGATAAAATAAATCGCCGTTTTCGCCGTAAATTATATAATGGAAACAAGTTAGTTTTTCATAACTCTGGTCGCTTTCATAAGCAATAAAATTTAGTTGTATATAGAATTCAATGATTTAATTAAATGTAACAAAAATATTTTATAACAATTAATGACCAGAAAACAGAAACGCGACATTTTAATTCTGTAAGATATAGTACAAAAATAATTTTTATACAAAATTTATCCATTTTTTCATAACATCCATAAACATTAGTCGAAACTTCAAAGCAAAATATAAGTTTCAGTTAAAAATTGCAAAGTTTTTGTAATTTCAAAAATTTATTTCCTGATTCATATATAATTTTCGTGTAGATGAATTTTCAACTAGTTTTTATTTGTCATCATTTCATATTTGTATGTGTATTATTTTATTCTTATATATATAATATTAATTTAGGTTTAATTTTAAAATGCTAAAATCTGATGTTTAAATGTGTATTTAAATGACGATGCGATTTATCGAGTGACGAAACGCAAAAAATAAAAACAAAAAAGGTCACGCCAAAAGTATTTATAGCTGCGTTTTTGACGCTACTGTATTTAAATGACACAGTTTATAGAGTCTATGCATGCATGTTAAAGCTGATGCCATGTTGGATTACTCAATAACATAGGCGGCAAAGAAAAATAACTCATTTTGCCAGTATAAAAAACACTATGCAATATTTTTGAAAGCATTGGTGCTGTAAATTATGTTGAATTAGTATCTCATGTGTGTGAGAAAAATAATAATAACAAAAAATTATCTGATTTCACAAAGAAAATTGCATAAAACGAAGTGTGTTCTATGCTGAGCAATGTTATTCATTACTCCAGTATGGCCTCCAAGCGCATTAAATATGATGTCATGTGGATACATCCTATACTTTGTTGCGCGATATTTTACACCGTTTACTTACTGCACCTTAAAGCTGCATTTTAAAAGTTATTTAATATTTTATTATTTTATAATAAAAATTATGAGTAAAAATTAATGCCTATTATTTATATACAGTACATAATAATGCTGTTCGTAAACCCTGTTCTCTTGCACCAAAAAATGCGCATTCCATTTGATTAACCATAGCTGATCGTCATTTTAGGGGCAAAGAACAGGGTATACGAACAGCATTAACACTTTATTGTGAATCTATAAATTTCCCATTAAAAATGAGCACGAAATTTAAACACAATTCATATTGCCAAAATTTAGAAATAAAATCTCAACCTTTAGTTTACGTATTAATATTGTTCAACAATTTTTTAAATAATATCTAACGAAGTAAAATTATAAAGCTTCAAATTAAAATCAACGTTATTTTTTTTATTAACAATAAAATACACTGTTTTCTTAAATACTAATTAACATAAGTACATAATTTAATTTTTCATGCATTATCACAGACTAATGAGTAAAAATAATATTTAAAAAAATTATCTTTTAGTCTCTTTTTTTTAATGATAAATAAAATTATATTTTAATGGCACTTTAAATTAAGTATTAAAAAATAAAACTTATCAAAGAAAACATTGAGCTTGAATAAAAAATAAAGCATGTAATTATTGCATGTAATTTTATAATGATGTGCAAATTAAAAAAATTTCCCATAAAAACAATATTCTCTGCACATATATTTTTTTTCCCCAAAGAATATTATATAAAATGGAATATTTTGTATTTTTTACACATCAATTAGAAACTGTTTTAGTCCACTTATCAGTCTTTCTATTTTTTATTAAAGTTGACTTTGAGTGCCTATTAGCAATTTATTTCGACTAAAAAGTTGTGTAGATTATTGCTTATTTTTAATTTGTTTTTATAAATATACCATCTTTAAACAATGATCTCATGGAAATTAATTGTCGTATACAAAAACATTCATGTATCATAAAAGAAATTTGATAAAAAAAAAATCAGAAGTAGAAATCCACAAGTTTTTGACATAGATTAGTCTCTACTTTACGTACAACACTTCAACCCAAAGGTTGTTAACTGTCACCAGGAAAAACACACAGGTGGTTTAAATTCACTCACCACGAAGAATTCAACTTTGCTTTATGCTAACTGTGGATGGCAGCTGGTCCTGTAAATATATAAACAATCATTTATTGACAATTTGAAGAATTTTAATTTTTAACTATGTACTGTACAGCTCTGGCCAAAAGTTCCCGAACGATTTGCATAGGCAACTCGCAACCACACTAAGTTATCTTTATGAGAAAATGCAGCGGCGGGAACTTTTGGCCAGAGCTGTACATATTGATTGAAAAAGATTCACTTGCAATTACATAACATTCAAGAGAGGGGGGAGGTAAAATAACTTGGACTGATAAAGAAGCAGCTGAGGTGAGACATAGAAGACGTTTTGGGTGCAATGTCGTGAACAGAAGAAGAACACACAGTTATCCCGCTAGAGCCTATGACACTAGCTATGTCTCACCTCATTTATCAAACCGTGAAAACCTACATATCTACATAAAGCAACTGTTTTGAGGATGAAAAAAAAAGTGGGTGTGATCAATAATGCTTAAAGTCGGCCTCTGCTTCTTTATTAGTCAATTGCTTAAAACATTTCATTGACTTTATTGTTATTACTATGGTGTTTTCTTTTCACATATTATGATTTTTCATTTAACAATTTGCAAAAAAAAGAAAAAAAAATCCAGCCTATTTTAGCTGAATTTAGCTCAGCAAAATGTTATGAAAATATAGGCCCTATACTATGTAGTTAAAAAAATTAAAAAAGTTAAAACATCTTTATGTTTGATATTTTTACTTTTATTGTAAACATTTTTGTCAAGTAAATTTTAATAAAATATGCTTGAGCAATGGGGCAGTGAAGCTCCCTACCAATCACTGGTTCTGACAGACATGCAAACTTATAACTCATTTTCTAATCTTTGAGCAGTGCATGACATTTCAGGCATGTTTGAGTGTCATCAATTCCAAACAACAACACTAAAATCAGGGTTATTAGAAACCTTTGTGTGTTTTAATACGTTCACAATGATAATAAAAGGCAATAGTAGGTAGACAATATACATTTTCTTCCTGTTATATTAATTTTCAATTCAACATGCTCTTTTATAAATGTTATTTCTATTTTTTTAACATTATATCATCCATAATTTTTTTATTTTTTTATTATTATTATTACCCTATTATTTTTTTTTTCTTACATGTTTTGTTAAGTTTTTTATGCTCATTAAAAAAAATACCTGTATATTGACTGATTTTCAATTTCGCTCACATCCGCTTCCATTTTGACGTACTGCGCATGCGTAGTAAGGAGAAATGGAAGCGGATGTGACCGAAATCGCTTATAGTCGGCCTCAAAACAGTTGTTCCTTTATCAGTTAATATTACTCAATAAAACCCATTGAAATAAAATAATAATAAGCCGACTAATTTATAGTTGAGATTTCCCAAAATAGGTTTCACAAGGTAAAAAAATGTTAAATACTGTAGTTATTTATTTTCAACACAAATCAACAATTACTATGTTGTATACTTACATAATGCTTCATATAGGAGAGAAACACATCCCAAATCACAGTCACACAATTTACATAGAGAACTTGAAATCTGGCAGGGACATACATAAAGTTGACGTACTGAGATGGAGGCCAAATAAACCAGTCAAACTGAAATATAACATAGAAAATTAAGATACACGATAGGTGGTTTCAAATAATAAAACTTGAGTGCATCAGTACAATATGAAAAGTTCTGTATTGCTTTCTTTTAAAGGAGTTTGTTCTGCAAACTACATACCGGTACATACAAATATGAGCCAGCTTCGATATTTTTCTTTTGTTAAGAACATCTGATCATGATGTTACTACCTGTTTACAACATTAATATATATGGTTGATCATTGTTATTTCTTTGTTTAAACCTTCACACCTGACAAGAATTGACAGAACTTGAAAAATAATAAAAAATCTATGCTCAACAGCAACTTATTTTTATCTGCTCAAAAAACAAGATCAACCAATGAATGTGTCTTTATTTTATTTATTGTTGATTATTGTTCAAGAGCCTTACTATACTTTTAATGCATTCAAAACAAAAATAGTTTTCTTCATGTTGCACATGTATGTATAATATACAAGGTTATGATCTTACAATAGACGAGGAATAAAAAGAATAAAATGGAGCAGAAATCTAATAGGGCAAAAAATAACAATGCTACACAATGTGCAGGATTTGAACTAGGCATAATCTTTTAGTTCACACTTAAACATTACAGTCAACCGGGGTCAAATTGAAAGGTTTTAGACACATTTTGTGTTATAACTTTAAAAATAATTTTTTGACAGAAACAAAAAAAATATATTAGGACAAAGGTCTGTTAGTACTACATAAAAAAGCTGAAATTTGAAATTTAGGCCAAACTCCCTAATTAAAAAAAAATAAAAACAGACCTTTCAATTTCGCCCCGGCAACGGGGTCAAATTGAAAGGTTTCACGGTACAAATAGTTGTAGCCACCTAATTGTACATTTCAACTTTAAAACTTTTATATTATAAGCTAAAACTGTTTTTAAGTAATGTGTCTTCCCTCCCTCCCCCCACCCATACCACCTATCCCACCCCCCTTCCACCCCCAATCCCCCCAGAAAAAGTTTTTTATTATTATTCAAATCTATATTTATTAAATTTCCAAATTTACATGATGATAACATTTAAATCAATAAAATTCATTACAAAATGAACAAAATGTATGTCTCATGTCAAACATATAAAATAATTTCAGATTTAATAATGACACATACTTACAATACTGTACTTTAAAGGCATAGCAAACATGAAACAACATGCTAAACACAAAATGGGATCTACAAAGCTGATGATAATTTTTACCAGAATGTAAATGTGGCCTCACAAAAAAAGCTTCAAAAAAATTTAAATTATGCAACATTCCTGAATATGACATCATAAACAGGCAAAAACTGGTATCAAAATGTTGTGCGGGTTGCATAAATCAAAATTTTCTGATTACTGCTACGGTGCTACAGTTGGGGGTTTTGAGACCAACTACCTTATTTATGGGAGCCCCATCAAGTTTTTTGTGATGTAAATGCATGTTTTCATGTGGCCTATGCCTTTAAATTGTAATATAATATTTAAAAAATAATAATAGGAGGCATTCATATATTTACAATTCCTTAATATTGTCTTCTAGAATTGGTAGTGCAATCTACTTTTTGTTTTCACAAGGGTAGGGTGAGGTAAAACAGCCACAATGTCACTATGGGTTATGACTTATGACTGATATATCCCTTGCTTTAGGTTCAAAAACAGTCTTGCTTCCATTAAGGGATTGAAATCCCATGACTTGGAGACCATCAGAGGTTCCAGTTTCTACCACACACACGTAACGGAACCAAACTGGGTGTCGGCCACTTCCACCTTGGAAGCGGGCCAAGAGGTAGCTACCAGGGGGGATCAGTCTAATTGGTGGGATGTCAGCAGCTTCTTCCTCCTCTTCTCCTGCTCCCTCATCATCATCGTTGTCATCATCATCACCTCCCTCAGAGTTACTGCTGTCGGAGCTGCTGACACCTATACAAGTTGAAACATTAATTCCAGTACATACATAAAAGAGCAAGTTATATCATACCTGTGACCCCATTGCTGCTCTCACTCTCAGGATCCTGTGTGGCAGCCACACTCTTGCCAGGCACAATGTTCAGGCGACTCCTGCGCTTCTTCTGGGGTGGTGGCTTGCCAAAACCTCTTTGCTCCTTGCAGAAACTGATGAGAGCTTGATTGGTCTCTGATTGAAATTGTTAGGATCATCTTGTTGACCAGGGAGATGCTCCAGTAGCTCACTTAAGTTGTATGGTACAATCTCCTGTAGCTCTAAATGCAATGCACTGAGGATATTGGCTTTGATCTTGTCGCCTGTGTTCATTTTTTTGTTCTTTTTTCTTTCTTTTTTTTTTTTTTTTTTTTCTTTTCTTTTCTTTTCTTTTCTTTTCTTTTTCTTTTTTTTTTTTTTTTTTTTTTTTTTTTTTTGCTTGCTTGCCATATTGTGTTATCGTGCCACACCAATCCCAGTCCCAGTCAAGACATTGTCTTATCGACAAGTAAGGACTTTCCAAATTAATGGAAAAGCACACACGGGCCAGCCACGGCCTAAGTTCAAAGCCCCGCATTCGCCATGACAGCCTAGAGAAACCGTGGAAACATCTAGGCAGGCTGGTCGGTGCAATCACATCAATCATGCACCTCCCGAATGCTGTGCGTTGTCATGGAATGCATGTAAACATGCATCGTGCAATGCATTGTGCTCTCACACTTCAAGTACGGACCCAGCAGTGGCTCGAACCTATACTCGGTGAGGAGTACAGAGTTACAAGTCAGCTACCTTCAACACTTGGCCATACCAACTCGGTATGCATTCTAAAGTCAAGTAAATTCAATGGGTATCCCCAATCCGAAGCAATGAGGATACAGTCAAGTAAGACAGTTTCCTCCGTCTCCGTGAGAGCAGTCTGTCCTCCGTTCTTCTTGGTGTGCTTGCCAGTTAACTTATTGTGCAATATCCCTAAAGGTATTCTGTACAATTTGGATGCATTGGCAAGAGGTAATTGACCAGACTGTACATTTTCCTTTGCCTGGTTGAGAAATAGTTCAGTGTAGTTTTTATAGGATCGCTTGCCTGGTTCTTTCTTACGTTGCCGGGGCATTTTGTATACCACATGGACCTGAAATATATGCAAATCAATATCTCATATCAATATCAAGTATCTTAAATAAATTATTTAACAGATTTTGTAAAATAAAAATGAATATTTTAAGATTTTCGAGAAAACGGCAATCTGTATGTTAACAATACAACCTTTCAATTTGACCCCGGAGAGCCTTTCAATTTGACCCCGGAGGAACTTAACACTCCTAAAATTTTAACTAATGAACCCATTAACAAAAAAATTGGTGTGAGTGTTCACAAGAACATTTGTGGCAAGTTACATACTGTAAGAATATTGAAAATAGTTTTACTTACCCTGTGGAGTCCTTATTTCTGGAGCTTCATTTTTTGCACAAAATTTCTTTATTCTCTAAAAAAATTATTTCTCACCAAAAACACATGCTATTGTGTCTAAAAATAAATTAAAACGAAAGATGAATACCTACATCATCTATTAATATAATTTTTTGTCACGAAAACCGCCAAGAAATTTTAAAATACAACTTTAAATGTTCACTTTGCTACCTTTCAATTTCGCCCCGGCCTTTCAATTTGACCCCGGTTGACTGAACTTTAGTCACTTATTGATTAAAATAATTTTCTTGTTCTTTAAAAAAAAAAAGGAGAAAAAAAGCTATATGTACACTGATATGTATATGTATAGTTATCGGCAGCTTAAGGGTCTTAAGGTTGAAATTCCTATAGTATTGTTGAGAAAAGCAGCCAAACCGACACTGCCGCAGTTATCGGCACCCCCCATTTTCGGCAGTTTATCTCGGCCCCCTTTAGTGATAAAATAGTTTGTAGGTAGTGGTATGGAAACTAGACGAAATTCTAAGATAGGTTGGTTCTAGTTAGATCTCGTAAACTTAATACTTTCGCCGTAAAAAGAGCCTGCCGATAACTATGTAGTACATACAATTACCATATACTGTATGTCCATATAATTCAATTTGAAAACAGTATGTATGTATGTACTGTATTATGTCTACAGTTGACTAATTTTACAAATTTTAAAGTAAAACTTACGGCATAAACTGCTGGAAATTTAGTTTTAAACTCTTGTAAAGCCTCAGATAAAGATTTTCTCTCAAGTAATCCCATACCAATGAAAAATGTGCCTGCAAAGAATGGCGCTGCGATGATTTGGTCAGCTAGGATCTTGTGCCATACTTTGTGCTTTGGTATATATTTGTACAGCCATAAATACCAATAATGATGTGGAGGACCTTGACTTAGACCTACTAACAGCATTCGACCTGTAAAAAAAAAAAAAAAAAAAAAAAAAAAAAAATTACGTTACAGAGAGAGCTCGAAGAAAATTAATTGCTTGGAAAGGAGTCCAAGGGTCACAATTTTTCAGCATATTTACATACCTGTTCTGGACCAGTCATGATTATTTCTTAGATGTCTACGACGTTCTACATATTGCTGAATTCCATCTCCAACAGCTAAAAGACCTCCACTACTCACTGTATTAGTTAAAAGTAACATTCGCCCAGAAAAAAGTTGACGGAACACACTAGTCGTTTTACGAAACATTGATACCTACTTCTTGTATTTACAAGACACTACAAAAATATTGAATAATATAATTGAATGATACTTAAAGTTATTAGTTTTACATAAAATAAGATGTCTTGAAGTAGAAACACAATACAAATTCAATAATTAAAGTAAGAAACATAAAATTACATTGCATTTTGAGCGGCCATGCTTTTTTTGACGCTCACGCGCTTCATTTGTTTCACTTGTGGCGCGAAGTGGATAATATTTCAAATAAGCAGCGATTCCCATTCATATCTCAATTGCATTCATCTCAAATGTCCCTTGACTGCGATTCCAGGCAATACAAACTGGCAAGGCACCATTTGCCTTGTTTCAGATCCAATTACAATAAGATTTTGATTCAGTTAAACGACAAACCAATCACTATGTAATATAAGACCAATCTCAAATAAAAAAAAAAGAAACAAAGAAACAAAATAATGAATGAGGAATCTTCCGATCAGAGTCCAATCTCGAATTAAAAAATTTAAGAGATTAATTTAATTGATGAAATCTTATATTTTGTGTGCAATTCTAACTCAATGTCCCTTACATGTCTTCCGACTCTTGGTTAATTTTTTAGACAGTTTTAAATTTCCCTATCTAGGTAACACTGCGATACGTTTGAGGGCTATTTGAACTATATTATATGATAAGGCTGACTATAAGGTCAGAAACGATATAATGTATGACATAAACAGAGATAACCACTCAGAATTCTTGCGCTCAGTTAACAACAAGACCTCAAACCTTTGTGAAGCAGTATTAGTAATAGTAGTTTTGGCTGCCAATCGTGGAGCTACAGTGTAAAAGCTTGAATCATGCTCGTCTACAAATTTATACAGGGAGTCGGAAGACATGTAAGGGACATTAATTCTAAAAATAAAACAAAGACACATTTACGATGCTTGATTGGATGTTTATTTTTCTAGCACCAAGAAAAAAAAAATGGACATGACAATCTGAGATCATGCATATAATTTATAGCATTTTTTGGGGGTACGTATTTTATAATTATTTTCATTTTTTTTATTTATAATAATTATACAATAAATCACAAGAACAGAGGCTAATATAACCTCTGCTCAAGTTAAAATCTAATAATTCTCATAATACATACTAACACATAATATTTTTATTATTATTATTTTTTTAATATTATTATTCTATTGCAATGTTAATGTAATGCACCGTGATCGTATATATTATTTATTATTATTTAATTTATAATAATCTAAACATTAAAAGTACATTTAATTTTATATGCTCTACAAAGAGAGGCAAAATAAGGAATGTTTCAATTTTATTATTTACTAACAGAAAACAAACATTTATTTAAGTTTTTTTGTGAAGAAAATTATCAGTGAAAAAAATTAGAGCCTTTTAAAAATGTAAGCTTTTTTTTTTCTATATAACATAATGAATGACAATAGGAATGGATAGGAAGCCAACATTTGTATTTATCAGAGTTTAAAATCTTTTAAAAATACTTTCAAAACTTTCAGAAAAAAAAAAAAAAAAAAAAAAAAATGACAATAAAAAAAATGTAGTAAAAAAGTAGTTAAAGTACAAGAAGCAGGAAAATGGGACTTAAATGTTTAAATTCTGATAGTAATTTAGAATAATACATGTAAATTAATTATCTATATGATTATAAGATAGCCTTTTTTTTTGTTTCATATTATTAAGACTAGTCTTTTGGACGAACAGGGTTTTACATAATATGTATATAATAATTAATATAAAAGAAAAGTACAGGGGAAATCAGTACCATAACCAAACCACCAGTCCGATAGTGAAGAGAGTCTCATTGTTTGGTACAAATCTAACACAGAGAGTTAAAAAAAAAAAAAAGTATCTTTAAGCATTTGACTCCAAGAGTAAACAAAGTATATTATGTGTGTATCTTTGTCCTTACAGACTCTGAAACAAACTATGAATGAGTTTGCAAGTACTGAAGAAGGCACACACAAACATACATTTTCTATTTTCTCTTGGAGTTAAGTGCCATAAGCTATCCTGTATCAATGATGTAGCGAACAAAATGTCTATCTCGTTTTTTGTCACGCGTAGCAAAATGTCTATCTCGTTTTTTTTTGTCACGCGAAGCAAAATGTGTAACTCTAGCGCCAACTACATTACATTCGGGAACAAGACAGACATTTTGCTTATCGTGACAAAAAAATGAGATAGACATTTTTCTTCCCATGACAAAAATGAGATAAACATTTGTTCACAATAACACCGATATGTATTAGTTTATTTTATTTATTTTTTTTTTTGTTATCTCCTGTGCTAGCAAAATTTTCATCAAACTACGGGACTCTCTCTACTATGGTAAGGCCCTTGCTGATTTCCTATCTTTTTTTTTTCTTTTATATTATCAACCTAACCGCAATGGTTTATTTTTCCTTAATTTTGTATAATAATTACAATTAATTATCAACATTGTTTCTTAAAATTACATAATAATATATTATTTAACATTATATTATTATTTATTATTACTGGAACCAGTCCAGTATTTAATGAATTAATTTTTCAATCAAAATATTTATTTATGTTTTTTTCCATTTGATCATGATAATTTTTTTTTTTTTTTTTTTTTTTTTTTTGATAAGAGATTTTATTTCTTGTTTTATTTTAATAGAAAATAAAAATACATTAAAGCATTATTTTTTTAAAACATAAAAAATAAACATAAAAATTAGATATGTAAATGAGCAGTAATAGTATAATATAGAAACTTAATAGAAATTATTAAGATTAATTCAGGACTTTTTTTTTCTAGCTTGCATTTTATTAAAAAAAAAAAAAAAAAAAAAAAAAAAGTAAAATTAAGTACTTCTGAAAATTTTAAGAAGTCATATTAAACTTAGGTTCCGTTTTTACTTCTTCTTTTTTTTTCCAAACATATTTATTATTACCTAATTATTACTGACGAATAAAGGAACATCTGTTTTAAGGCCGACTATAAGCGAATTCGGTCACATCCGATTCCGTTTTGACGTTCTGCGCTTCCGTAGTAAGTAGAAATGAAAGCAGATGTGACCGAAATTGCTTATAGTCGGCTTCAAAACAGTTGTTTCTTTATTAATCTATTATTATTTTTTAATATAAAATCCAGCTAGAAATATACAAGAAAATAACAACATAATTTAAATTTCACTAATGAAAGCCATTACTAGCCACAATGTAAAGTCACATAAAAAAAACATACATTCTGTTGAATTTATACAAAGAAATTCAATTCGTTGCACAAATAAGGTTAATTGCAAGCTTTATTTATTTATTTTTTTCAGCCTAACAAAAACTTAAATCATACATAAAAAATCTTTCAAATTAGTGACCATAATGACAATTGTTACCAAATTTATATGAGTGAATCAAACTAAACAAAAAAATAATAATAAATTTAAGAAATAAAAATTGAGTTAAGTAAAGATTTGAGAGCGCAATAAAGATATCAAATTTTGTGCACACATCCATACTGCATTACTTTTAATAACAATATCTAAAAATTCTTATGACTTCATATACAAAACATTTCAATTAAATTTAGTTTTTTTTTTTTTTAAGTACTATATTGAGCAAAAATAGGAGTTAGAAATGAAAATATCCATAAAAAAATATATTATAGACAAACTGGAAAATATTTTAAAACTTTGTAGTTAATTTTTCATTTCAAATGGTATTCTTTAAAAGCTATTGTACTCAAAACGAAGGTCATTTTTAGCGCTACATAATGAGATAGGACTATAGGAAGTTAATAGGTAGTACGGTCACTGCATTCTTCAGATGTATGGGGATGTAAAGGGGGCATAGATAACTAAACTTTCTAGGCCTGTGACTGGTTGAGAGAATAAAAACGCTGTTGCATAGATGCCTCAAGCCACTTCAGCAGCCAATCTTAGCGGTGAATTCCAATGTCTCAGAAAATCATTAATTAATAATATTAATCGACTGATTTTAAGTCAATAGCTGAATTTTTAGGCACGATTTTTATTTCTCGATAACTCATATTAATTGTGCTATGATTTATATCCCCCCCCCCCTAACAAAGGTGTAGATAGGACGGTGTGAAGTAAAAATATGCTTTTGGTAAATTGACGGTACTACCTTTTTAGTTACTTGTAGATGGGACCAGAATGCATCAAAATCATTTAAAATTGGAGGGGAAAATTCTAAAGTAGCTAACGTGTTATATGGACAAGTAAGAACAAGCTGCTAATTGACTTTGATACCATCTGCTTCTGATATAACTGGAAGATGATGAGAGCAAAATCTTACAGTCACAGCTTTTACGTTGGTTGTATTTACTCATCTATTCACTATTGTATTTTTGTAAAGGCAACATCGCCTTTTTTTTTTTTTTTTTTTTTTTTTAAATAAGTGTGGAGTTACAGAAAAGTTTAGTAAAAAGGCAGAACATGCCAAACAAAGTTATTTTTTGCTTTAAGCACAGTAGCCATTTATAAACAAGAATCTTAAATTACAAAGAGATAATACCGAGTTTTGAAAAACAAATGTTTCAATATTTAATGTAATAGCAGGTTTCCAATAGTAAAAAATCTATATTTTAATGAAATGCTGTGTATATGAAGTTCTACATATTTTTATGTACACAATTATATAGGCAGGCAGGGATTGTAGGGATAATAATAAATATATTTACTTGTAAGAGAGACTCAATTAGCGAACATTTGTTGTGTCACAGGGTCGTTTTCAAATTCACTCCATGCATTATTCAATTCCATGAATATCATTCTGGCGATGTTTTCATTTGGTGTTCCCATTTGCTGAAACATTAAAACATTAATGATTTTTTTTTTCTTTTTCTTTCAAAATGTGTATCTACAAGGGTTGTGGATAGAAGGGTTGTATCACTGAATTCAAAAGTCGACCACTGACTTTCTTTATATATTTAGAAATTTAATGGTATCTACCTATGATAATAATAACATTTCAGGACCTGTGATGATTAGATATAAGAAAGAAAATATTGAATTTATCATGGCTAAATTGGAGAATGGAAGTTTGAGATATGACTATCAGGAACGCCTTGCATGTAAGAGAGAAAATATTCTAACCTGGTCTGACATTAAACATGCTAGTTTTATAAGTTTATTATAATCTAGTTATAACATAAGTAGTTGAAAAAGTTACCTTATCTGGATGAACAGCTAGGCAGGCTTTGCGGTATACTTTCTTGACTTCCTGTGGGGTAACCAGTTGATGCATGCCAACTTCTGACCACTTGGCACCATCCCACAGTATTACATGCATTGAGCACAGAAGGGCACGGATGTTCTTCTTCTTTCCTTCTACCCAATCCAAAATCTGCAAAAAAAAAAATAATAAATAAATAAACAATAATAATAAAATAAAGTGTTTTAATTGCTCGGAAGTAAAAGTAAAATTTAAGCTCTTAAAATCGTTATAAAATAATACTAGGTGGTATATTAACTGGTGATCCCTTACTTGGGACATACTCTAAGATATTACTCAGATCTTCCACATTAGATTTTATGCAAATTGTCAAAAATTCATTTTTGAGACAATATAAATATGTTAATTTACTACATAATGTAATCTTCTGTCCATTGTCCATTGTGAAAGCTGCTTAAGGTTTGATATAAACACTGCTAAGGCTATGTTTTTGAGCATGTTACCCAGCACAAAATTTGCTAAAATTTTCCTGAAATCTGTGCTTTCTAAGAAATCTGTGCATTTGTTGCTGCACAAAGTTGATGAAGAGTGTAACAGAAGTAGACAGAAAAGAAAAAAATTGGCTGCAGAATTTTGCTGCGAAAACTAAAAATGTGCTGTGCAACAGCACAACTCTATTAAGAGGGCCACTTTTCTGCAGAACTGCAGCACAAAATTACAGTAATGAGAATGTGAATGCGCCTTAATAAATCCAACAATAAAAATTTAATTTTCTTAAATATGTTTTTCTTAAATTCCCTCAAAATGTTTGTATACTGTATTACGTAAATACCTTAAGTTTCTCGGGGTCCATTTCTTTAACCATCTCCTCTTTTCTCATTTCATTGATAGTTCTTGGTCCTGCATCTTTCTGTGAGGTAAACTGATAGCCCTGGGAGCCAAGCAAGTCACCAAATGCATCTCCCATCTTTGGGGGAGGCTTGGTACGACCTAAATTAAACAAAATTAAAAGAAGGTTGAGCTTCAATAAACATTGAACACTTTAATACCAATGTTCAATATTATAAAATTGCTTCTTATGTGCTATATTTTGACTTTTTAAAACTTGAAGTCTTTATTATTATATATATATTTTTTTTACAGCTCTGGCCAAAAGTTTAAGAACGGGGCCGCGACGGCCGCAGTGTTTTCTCATAAAGATACCATAGTGTGGTTGCCTATACAAATCATTCTCAAACTTTTGGCCAGAGCTGTACATCATAAAAAAATACTAATAATACATCTCCCCTTTTCTAACTTGACATTAGTATTATGAACTTACCATCATTCTGAGGAGGTTGTTTTGCTGCATCAAAGTGTGACCTACTATAATCTGCACCCATACGCATTGCAGGCTCACTGGGAGATTTCATTTGGTGGTGAGGTGAAACTGAAACAGCAAGAACAGTTTGGCTTTAAAAGCTTTTCACAAGGAAACTAGCAGGTGCCTTTTAATTAGGCCTATTATTATCATTACTGTATTTATTTATTCTCAATCTTTTCCTTTTAATTTTATAATATCCAACCACAATGGATTTTTTTTTTCTTTTCTTATTTTACCTTCCATATGTACTAAAATAATAGGATAGAAATAGAACGAGAGAAATTAGAGCACTGTGTATTGAACTATCCCATTATTTTAGTATCATTAACTGTGATGGTTTTTTCATATATAGGCCTATTTATATTACTTTTCATATACATGTACAAAATCAAGACAAATTAACCATTGCAGTTAGGTTGATAATATAAAGAAAAGGATAGAGTAAACCAGCAAGGGCCTTACCAAAGTAAAGAGAGTCCTATTAGTCTCTGTGCTAGCAAGATTTTCACTGACCTATGGGACTCTTTTGACTCTGATTAAGCCCTTGCTGATTTCCTCTATTATTTTTTTTTTTAATACATATTTTTAAAAATAATTTAAGGAAAAAACCATCGCGGTTAGGATCAATGATAAAGAAAAGGATAGAAAAACCAGCAAGGGCCTTACCACAGTAGAAGTTCTATGGAGAGGTCGAGGTCTTGCATGGCACAGTATAATGTTATAAAAGTTTCTTTATAACTTGAGAGCTTTCGTCATATGATAATGACATTATCAATCAAAAGAGAAAATTACTTGAGCACATCACTGAGCAGTGTCTTGTCTTGTACTGCCGTGTTATGCTCTTGCTGGTTTGGAGTTGGTGGAGAGGGGTGGGGGTGGAGTAGGGAATCTGGGAAGGAGTGTGAATGAGTGAGGGAAGGAGTGAGTGAGGGAAAGGGAAAAGGTGGGGAGGGGAGCGGGAATAGGGTATATTTTTGAAATATGTTAGCGAATATTAAGTCCAGGCAGCCCTTGGGCTTTTCTGGATCTTAATATATGTTGATATGCTAATTCATATTGTCGTAATGTCGCATAGTTGGCTGGGCCCGGAATAGTGCGAAGTATTGTTGATTTATAACATAATTGGAAATTTGATATGCCATGAGAGGCCGCATGTTCAGCCACAGGTTTTTCCATCTCATTGTTTTTTACGGATTGTCTGTGGCCATTCATGCGGTCTCTCGCTTTTTGTGTGGTTAAGCCTATGTAAAATGCTTGACATTTTTCCTGTTGGCCTGTGGTGGGGTTGGTGGTATGTTGGGTACATTCAAGTTTGTAGATTACGTTTTCTGATGTGCATGTATTGTGGCCGTGGATAGGGTATGTAAGGTTGGTGACGGGACTTGTAAACGTTTTGCTGGGGATTTGAGTGATGCATGTATCGCATCTCCTTCCTCTGTTGCTCTGTTTGCCGTTGTTTTGACAGGGGAAAGATCCACTAGGTAGGGGCTTAGGTTTTGGTGTGGGATCAGTATGGGATAAGATTGCTTTAATATTTGGTGGTTGACGGAATGCTATTGGTGGTATTTTTGGTAACAGTAGGTTTGTTTCGGTGGTGGCTAGAATGGGGTGTGCATATTGTAACATCTGTCTGATTTCTTTTTCTAATTATGTTATAAATCAACAATACTTCGCACTATTCCGGGCCCAGCCAACTATGCGACATTACGACAATATGAATTAGCATATCAACATATATTAAGATCCAGAAAAGCCCAAGGGCTGCCTGGACTTAATATTCGCTAACATATTTCAAAAATATACCCTATTCCCGCTCCCCTCCCCACCTTTTCCCTTTCCCTCACTCACTCCTTCCCTCACTCATTCACACTCCTTCCCAGATTCCCTACTCCACCCCCACCCCTCTCCACCAACTCCAAACCAGCAAGAGCATAACACGGCAGTACAAGACAAGACACTGCTCAGTGATGTGCTCAAGTAATTTTCTCTTTTGATTGATAATGTCATTATCATATGACGAAAGCTCTCAAGTTATAAAGAAACTTTTATAACATTATACTGTGCCATGCAAGACCTCGACCTCTCCATAGAACTTCTACTGTGGTAAGGCCCTTGCTGGTTTTTCTATCCTTTTCTTTATCATTGATATTTTTAAAAATAATATGTTTTTATATTTCAATAACAATTAAGGTTCTAATATTTTCTTTCAATTAACGTATAAATAGCTGTGATTTCCTATAAGTTTGCTTGTAGTGCTCACCATTAGGAGTTGTCTTGGCTGTATTTGTCTGATTCCAAGCAGGCATTGCTGAGGCAGGAGGTTGCCACCCTTGTTTGTGTTGTGGTGACCCACCTTGTGGTGTGACACTGGGACTACCGTTCATTGGGGTAGTTGATTTAGAGTTACCTGCTGCCCATCCAGTACCTAAGTTACCTGCAACTGTAGTACAACATTACTTTTTAAAATCTCAAGCTGAAGGTCATGCTATTCATTTGTCATTTGAAAACTGCAATACAATAAAATTTATACCTATATCTTAAAGGGAATAAACCATTGTGTTTGCATATGATAAAGTTGAGAGAAAAGGACAGGAGAAAACCAGCAAATGCTTTACGATAGTGAAACATTCACAATCCATTTATTTAGTGATCAGTCATACTTTCTCTCTGAGTCTGTAAGGACTGATGACAGCATAGCACACAACATTATCCTTTAGATTATTATTTGTTATATTTTTTTTCTTTCTCCAAAAGCTCTCTAATATGTGATAAATTATTATCTGCACTAGCAAGATTGTCACCAAACTATGGGACTCTCTTCACTTCACTATTACTGGTTTCTCCAATCCTTTTCTTTCAAATTTATCATGCAATAAAATATAACTAATTAATGAAAACTTAAGCAGTTTTAACAAATGCAAAAACAACTTATCGATGGCTCCGCGGAAAACTGAACTATCTATAGTCTCCGCGCGCCTCAAATTTGGAACATCTGTGCTCTCCGCCTCTCCTGAATTTGAAGCATCTCTTACCTGCGCTCTATTACAGATGCTTCAAATTTGGGAGAGGCGGAGATCGCAGATGTTCCAAATTTGAGGCGCGCGGAGACTATAGATAGTTCAGTTTTCCGCGGAGCCATCGTTATGCTAAAACCCAACTAAAAGTTGTAACAAATACTATAACTACTCTTATATTCATTCCCCTACAATTCTCATACAAAAAGAATTTAAATAGTGATTTCTAATGACACTAGGGAATATTAAGTTTCTATGTATTTATATATACAAACTCTAGACCTAATAGCTAATAGCTTACCGAGGTCTGCAAATGGATCCTTGGCTTTGTTCTCTAAATTAGGAGTGCTGGCATTACGCGGCATTCCTTGGTTACCAGGTTGATTGGGTGGTCCTCCCCAACCTCCTATCAAATTGGCATCACTGCGGTGAGCACCAGCTAAGCCTGCTGACCCCTGCAAATGTACATGCACTAATATAAATATAAAGAAAATTATGTACTGTACTGTAATGTTTTTATTAACTACTGTGCTCACGAACACTATAGACACCATACTGTGCACAGTTTCAGACAAATGAAAGGCAACCATTTAAACTTGCTGATTTTTTGCACGCCTCACACTTTGTGTGGAAACTATACTATTATGTCATATTCACTTGTAGCACGTGTTTGGCTTGCTGGCTAAAGCAGCTCACCTGATAGATAACTGCTACACCTGATCATGCATCGAAACACAATGACGCAACAATATCGTTTTCACATAACATTTGAGGTGCGCAAAATAGCGACATGTTTAAATGGTTACCTTTTATTTGTCTGAAACTCATGGGCAGTCAAAATTTAACATCCACGATTTATGAAACATTAATAAAATGTATACCTGATTATTAGCAGTGCCAAATGGATCAAAGAGAAAGTCCTGTTGATTTGCTGCAGGTTGCTGTGAAGATTGTTGATTGCCATTAGGAGTTCCCTTTAATAGATCAAGTCCGTCAAAGAGTCCACCTGAAGGTGGGGCAGCAGAATCAAATCCTCCTAATAAGTCGACATTGCTAGTAGGTTTGGCCTGTGGTTTGTGTGCAGTGCTACCTAAGCTCAGTCCAAGTAAATCTACTTCTGGTGCTTCTGCAGCTACACTGCTAGCAGCCTGAAATGTAAATCAAGATCAGTAGTGACGCAAAGCATTTTATATAGTAATGAGATTAAGGGCTGTTGTTAGAAAGCTTAAACTCTGAAACTCAAAAGTTGACCCTTGCTTTTTTATTTCATTTTAAATTCAATAGTAATGAGCATGATAAAAAAAATAAAAAATAAATAAATAAATAAGACCCATGACCATCAGGTTAAGTAGGAGAAAAATAATAATATGAAGCTTTATGAGCTTTGAATATTTAAGGGGAAAAAAACATTATGGTCAAGGATACTAATAAAACAGGTTATAGAAACACATCAATAGAAAAATATGATTAGGAATAGGAAGGGAGTAAGATGAGTCTTTATCTGTTACATTTTAGTCCAAGTAACAGCGGTTTGACAGTGAATTGACAGTGTTTGAATGTGACAGATAAAAGCTCATCTTACTCCCTTCCTAACCATCTTTTCTATTTATATTTTCCTATATAGCCTTCTTTATGAGCTATTAAAAAATAATACAAATCCAAAATTCAAAATTTTGAAGTGACCTCTTCATTTTTCTTTTCTTTGTTGAAGTTGTTTACTTCTTAAGTATCATAATGGGGAAAAAAAAAAAAAAAAAAAAAAACTGAAAAATTATTAAGTAAATTACCACAGTCCTTCACTTTCAACTTCTTAATAATTAAACATTTCTCTTACCACTTGAGGTTGTTCTGTCTGAGGTTCTTGCACACTGACTGGGGCTGCTGCTGCAGGGGGCTGAGGTCGAGGAGGAGGCACACTGGCATGAGGGGGAACTGGAGGAGCAACCCTTGGACCTGGCTTTTGTACTGAAACTTTACAAACATCAAATTATAGCATGTCAATCATGTATACGAGTCTACTAGTTCCAAAACCTGCTTCTTTCATGTTCAATGAAGGTGAGTTTCTTATAACCATCAGGTAAGATACCAATTTCATTGAAAAGAAGCGGGTTTTGGTCTTTTGGAACTAGTAGACTAATACATTAACAGAAATAAATATATACATACATGACTCAAATAGCCTAGTGTCTTAGGCGTTAATTAGAACCATGTATGACATTAAAAACTAACCTTGCTTAAAAAAATTATTTTGGTAATCCTATAATACTAACAGGTGCTTGAGAAATGCCTATATATGCCTATATGAGATCAATTATTATTCAATTTATTAATTTAATACATTTATTTCAAATGACTTTTAAAATATACAATTGAATAGGTGTTATGGTATGGATGAAATGTGCTAGTCAATTACAGGTGCTTTATTGATTGATTTTTAATTGAAAACTATTTCATTTTATGAGGATGCAGAAGATTGTACTACACACTGTTACATGTTCAGTAGCTTTTACATTTTTTTAAATGTATTTTTACTGTTTTATTTTATTATTGATTTACACAGAATCTAACAACAATTAAATACAAAATGTAACAGCAGCTTAAAATAATAAAATAAATAATACTAAGGGATTATTTTTTTAACCAAAAACACAATTTAAAAAAATCTTGCCCACACAAGTGTGATAATATATTTTACCTTTCAAAAAAATCATGCTACACTTGATATGTTATTCTTATGGTAAAAATTTGCACTGAAATATGAATGGTAAAATATGTTATCACAATCATGTATACATATCGATCTTGTTGCGAACAAAATGTCTATCTCGTATTTTATCACGAGTCATATTATTTTGTCTATCTTGTTTTTTGTCAGCGTAAGCAAAATGTCTATCTCATTCCCGAACGTTGTGTAGATGGCACTCGAGATAGACATTTTGCTTCGCATTATAAAATATGATATAGACATTTTGTTCGCAACAAGATCGATATGCTTTAAAATAAAACACGTTTTCTTACCGAATGTATCAACATTTTCATCCATCTCTAACTTGGTTGAGAACAGTTGATCAGGAGTAAGATTCTTGCCAGTATGTCCTTGCCATGGATCAGGCCTACTAGGAGGTTTCTCTTCATCAGAGACAAATACGCTAAGACACATGCTGAATTTCTCAGGATAATGATCAGGATTGGCTTCAAATTCATCTAACTCATTCTTATAGAAACGTAGGCTGGTAATTTCTTCAGCTAGGAATCCAGTGTGTAGCTGGATTTGTCCTATCTTGATTCCTGTATAATAAATATTATAACATTATAAATCCAAAATAAATTTTCCATCATTTAGCATTGTAGGACTATCCTTTACAAAACTTTTGCAAAAACTAAAGCAATTTTAGAGAGAAATTTATGTGAACCATACTAGATACATTTAAAAGTCTTAAGGCAGTAGGGTACCGACCTTATATCTAAAAAACTAGAAGTGTTTTGGGTCTACATTTGGTGTCATTTTGTAGCTAAGGGTCACACCTAGCCGTGATAAAAATTTTATGATGTTTGACCGTCCCGAAAAAGAGAAAAAAATTATTGAAATTAACATTGGGCCTTATGGGCTTAAAATTTCAAAAAATCATATAAAATTAATTTGCATGGTGACCCCCCAAAATTGTTATATATTTGAAATTGTCTCAAGCTTAAGTATAATTGTGCAAAATTTCAGATTTTTTTGACGAGAAAAGTTTGAGTGTAATGGCCGACGTCAGTCCCCCACTCCCTTAAAGGAATAGACCAGAGAAAAACGTAAGCATTAATATCACAAAACACTTGATGTCATTTATATAAATAACTTTAGTTTGTCTCAAAACCCAACAGTAGCCCCGTAGCAGTGATCAGAAAATTCGATTTATGCAACCTGCACAACATTTTCATACTAATTTTTGCATGTTTTTGATGTCATAAACATGGATTTTCACGCAAATTGCATACTTTACAGTTTTGTCACGCTCTCTTGTGAGGCTAAATTAACATTCTGGTAAAAATTATCATCTGTTTTGAAGATCCCATTTTGTGTTTATTCATTAAAAAGCACATGTTGTTTTATGTGGTCTATGGCTTTAAGCTAATTATAAGCTAATAATAATAATAATAATAATTCAGAAAGAAAAAAAAATGAAATACGCAAAATCTTTTGCAAAGGTTTCCATGAAAAAAATCAATATAAGATTTTTAGTAGGCAAAAAAAAAAAAAAAAAAAAAAAAAAAAAAAAAAAAAAAAAAAAAAAAAAAAAAGGTACATACAGTATAGACAACTTAAAGTGTACTTTATACCTGTAGGTCTTCCTTGTGACATCACACCTCCCAAGGTATTTCTGGCATGATACACAATGATGGTTACATCTCCTTGCACCTGGAGGCCTAATGGTAAGGTCACCTAGAATATATAATTAAAATTAAATTATGCCCATAAAAAAATAAGTGAGAGAGAGAGAGAGAGAGAGAGAGAGAGAGAGAATTTAAAAACCTACATATTTATTAACCTCTCACTTTGAAAAAAATAACATCAATAATACTTAATAGTGTATGCTAAATATAAAATGACATGCTTACCATATTTAAGCACAAAACTTCAAAATAAATTGTGTATCACAATTTGCTTAGTTTACTAAATCTACAGTGGTCACCATATTACTGTTTAAAAATATGTGTTGTTAATTTCAATTAAATAAAAGTCAATGATTTTGCCTTAATAAAGAGTGAGACAACAAAAGTTTACTGTAGACCAGATAATAACACTGGGTCAAAAAAAAAAAAAAAAAAAAAAAAAAAAAAAAAAAGAAACTTGATATGCGAGTGAAACTCCCACTTTATTTGATGCACCACATACAGTTCATATAAAAATGTAATCAATACACTAGCTGCATTAATATTCAACTACAGGAAAACCCATGACAGTATTGATATTGTTGTAAACAAACTTAAAATATTGTAGCATGCAATAAATTTTCATAATTTTAATATAAATATATATGAAAAAAGACATCTCATTAATGATTTTGAAATAATAGGATCGAAATAGAAGGAGAGAAATTAGAGCACCGTGAATTGAAAAAATAATGCAAATGAAATTCCCCAATTTTGATAGTTAATGGGCGAGGGATTCAAATTAATTCACTAGACATTGCTAATGTCCTAGAATGAATTAATTATTTATTTAATAATTAGGCCTATTATTAATTAATTAATTGTCTAGTAAGTTAATTTGAATCCCTCTCCCATTAACTAGCAAAATTAGAATATTTCGCATTGCATTAATTTTCAATACATGGTGATCTAATTTCTCTCCCCCTATTTCTATCCTATTGTTTAAAAAATGAAACCAATAAGAAAAATCATTGCTGTTAAATACATGTCTTTAAAAAACTGAGATATTGATTTTAAAATACAAAAATAATAACAATAATAAAGCAATGTATGCTATAACCACAGCGTATCTATCAATCTAAGCTCACACTCTCCCACTTTTTAATTTTTACTAATCTATCGATGTATTTTTTCTTTCTATAAAATGATTTTAAAAATAAATAAATTGAATTCCACGTTTCTTTGTCCTTTATTTATATATGTAGGCCTACTGCCTACTTGTATTTTCCATATTTTGGTACTATTTGTAGTTGATTAAAAAAATATGCATATCATGCAAAATAACTTATTGGTTCTTTTTGTTTTGTTTTCATATGCCCTAGTATTAATCATTTATTTTTAGTGACTACTATTTTTAGTTCTTGTCTTTAAGAGTTTGTAGCACTCTTGAAAAAACAGTGATTTAGATCTCGTGACCAAAGATTTGGTTGACTGAAGTTGTGAGAGGAAATGAACAAAAGCAAAATCTACGCTAGAACATTTTGTCCCAAGTCCCAATTTACGATATAAATTAGAGAATCGTTTCATTTTATTCATTTTCAATGCAATGTGCTCTAACTACTATTTTCTATTAAAATAATAATAATAATAAAAACATTGTAAAAGTAGTAAACAGTAATACACATGAAAAAAAAAAAACTATTGAATTAACATGTAACTAAATATAATTAGTATAATTAAAAAGATTTCTACCTTTCCCTCTGTGATGTTAAAAACCCTCATTCTGTCGTAGTCTTGTAGAGTAGAGAGGAGAGGTTTCTCTCCTTGGTAGACCTCTAGGTAAGGTCGACACCCATCTCTCACTTTGGTGAACAATGGCACTGGTTGCAGGATGACAGAGACCAGAGTGACTGGCATGTAGTGGGGGAGCAGTGGAGGTACGCATAGTACGTTGTACAGGTAGTATAGGTACCTAGACAAACACAATATATATAAATATAGGGGGAACTGGGGCAATACGGAACACTTAAAAAATCTACTTTTTTAAATTTAAATTACTTTGAATGGTAGTAGGAAGTTCAAATTTTTACCAGTTGATGACATAAGCAGCTTGTGTTGAACTGTGCAAATTGTAAACATGGGTCTTTAATCATTTTGGTAAAAACCAAGAAAGAAAATTTGGAGCCAAAAAAGCAAGTTTTAATATTTTCACAATTTTACTAATAAAATAAAAAATATTCATTCCCCAATCAATTTTTTTTTGCAGGAACATGACTTCATATATCACTTATATTACTACATAAAATTTGTTTCATTAGTTTATCTACAATTCTTGATATCCATGTTTAACAAGTACACTTAAGTCCCTCGTAAATGTAACATCAAAGACGATGCCGCTTTTTAAGGAAAAGGGTAGAAATGCAAAGTCAGGTAAGAGCAGCGTTGCCACCTGCTCTTTTCTTGCTTTTGCTAATTGAGAAAGTGATTGACATCTCACTTCATTATTTTTACTCTTCTTTGTATTCGCGAGCATGAAAACAACATAACAAATCTGAATAACTTAAGTGAAAAAAGCTTTTAAGGCACAATAGCAAAATATTTCGTGTCTTTTACAAATAATATGCAGGTTTTGTTATCTAAAGTGAGATGTCAATCACTTCCTCACTTAGCAAAAGAAAGAAAAGAGCAGGTGGCAACGCTGCTCTTACCTGACTACGCATTTCTATGCATTTCTTTAAAAAGCGGCATCGTCTTTGATGTTACATTTACGAGGGACTTAAGTGTACAGCCTATCATGGGGCAATACGGGACACTTTAATGGGGCAATATGGAACACCTTCATTGTGCTAATTGGGATCACTTTTGTTCAATTTTAGTAGCAGTAAGTCAAAACTCACTTATTTGAAGACTGATTCAGCTTAGTATAATTACCAAATCAATCAATGTATTAATGATTTCATAGCTGCCAAGTTAGCACTCAAATCAACAGTTAAATATCACATCGGATAAGTCTCAGATTTTTCAGTTGAAGGCGAAATTTTGTAATTTTTTTTCCAGGGACAGTTTGCATATTTCAGGCTTAAAATTGTGATATATTAGGAGATAAAAAGTGTCTCCTTTCAAATAAAATAAAACAGACATCCTAAATATGCACATTGGGCTTTTTTTTGGGCTGACCCATATTGCCCCCAAAATGTTCCATACTGCCCCGGGTTTTTGCGCAAAGCGAGTAAAAAGGTCTTTTTGTATTTGTAAAAATTTAAATACTGATACTTGGAGTAGAGTATTCAAACTTCTAGGGTTTGTGTAGGAATAGATGAACTAAATTAGCACATTTTATATTTCATCATTTATCAAAAATTAAAAAATAGAAAAAATAAAATGTGAAAAGTGTTCCGTATTGCCCCAGTTCCCCCTACAAATGCACTTTTGTATTAAAAAAAATAAGGAGGCGTATTCCATAAAAAAAAAATATATATATATACGACTTATGTTTCTATTAAGTCAAAATATTTCATAACAAGTTAAATAAAAAAAAAAAATGAATATCGATCTTGTTGCGAAAAAAAGGCCTATCTCGTTTTTTGTCAGTGGAAGCAAAAGGCGTATCTTGTATTTTGTCAGTGGAAGCAAAAGGCCTATCTCGAGCGCTATTGCCATAACGTTCGGGAACGAGATAGGCCTTTTACTTCCACTGACAAAATACGAGATACGCCTTTTGCTTCCACTGACAAAAAACGAGATAGGCCTTTTTTTCGCAATAAGATCGATATGTATTGTATTAAAGAAATGGACAGAAATACCAGCAATTTCAATGCAATAGAAATATTAAGAAGCACCAACAGAAAAGTAATAATATGATAATGTATGTTGCTGTTGTTTTAATATAAATGTATTTGTGCATATCCTAAATACTAACAAACTTAAATTCATTTATATTTTTACCAAATGACAAACTAGTACATTTTGTAATTTTAGGTTAATTTATATGAAAATTTTAATTAATGTAAATACATTCAATCCAGATAACACAAAAGATATCTCCTACTCACAATTTCATACTGCAACATAGCTGTTTTACTTATCAATAATTACCAGTCAAAGTAAACGAAATACACTTAACAAATTTCAATGAAAATGAACAATCTACATTTGGTGCTTCTACGTGTTATGACAGGAGAACTATATGGGAGAACTTGGAATTTGTAAAATGTAGATATCGTTCATTTTTCACAAAATTCATAACTTCGACGGGTAAGCATCGTTATTTATATAGACAACTTTACAAAGAAAAAAAAAAAGAAGAAAAAAATACATAGCAGAAAAATAAGAAGCTGGTATTGGGCACATTGATAAAGCACATCATATCATACCTGAGTTCTGAGGGATTGAGTCCAGGAGGTGCTCTCTTGACTGCAAACATCTGAGCTGCATCATCAGGTCTGGTTACAAAGCCCAGGTACATGAGCAATGCACACACAAGCAAGGCAGAGGTCGCCTTGCCGTCCATGCAGTGAATCACCACGACGTTACGTGCATCTCGACACAGTTGCTCGTGTATGCTCTCACATGTGGTGTACAGTTGGATCAGAGTAGGAGCACGACCTTTGCCTGGCCAACCACATTCTATCACACGTCCTCCTAGCCTATTATGTGGAACAGTAACATATATTTAGTATCAAATTTATTCATAACAGAACATATAATAGAATGCTACACTAAAATCTTTACAATTATTATTAATTTTACTAGCAAAATATAGCATTGTTTGTTAAAGAATCATTTGTATAAATTCTCAAAAATAATCTCATCGTGGTGTAATGTTAATCAAAGGAAAGAAAATAGTTTAACAATTAAAGCACATAATGAAAAATAATGAAGTCAAAAATCGAAAATTAAAGAAACTATTTGTCAGCCTAGAGTTTGCAGTTAATTGTGAGTCCCATTTTTTTCCCCTCTCTAATTTAAGATTTTTCTGTACTGTACTTTAATTTTCATAATGATGTGCTACAACTACAACTGGTACCTTTCTTCCTTTGATTTACATAACAAACCAATATAAACCAATATTTTCTTTATTTGCAAAATATACCTATAAATATATTTGAATCGTGGTGTAAGGATTTTTTTTTTTTTTTTTTTTTCCATTCCCTCTAATATTTGACAATTTTTTCATTACATACACACATAATGCATGATACATACATATTTATGATGCCATCCCTCTGACCTGATGATTTATTTCTACAATTATCTATTCTAGCAAACATCTTTTGCTTTACTAAATTAAAATGGATTTCAAAAGCATTCATAAAGAAATGCACATAGAGAAATATCTGCAATATTTTACTTACAACTAAAATATCATTCTTTATGCTAGTTGAATCTAACAGAAAAATAGGTTTGAACTTACCTAGTAGCAGGATAAGATCTTCCCGAGACATTGTACACAGTAAAATGTCCTCCGTGTCTTCCCTCCAGCAAAGCTCTGACGTCCTCTGCATGATTTCTATATGCAGACTCAAGACCCTCTGCAGGGAAGGACATGACAGCAACTCGAGAGGTGATGTAACTGAAGTCCAAGTCTGATCTTGCAATACTCCTGTAAACATTTACAACAATTGTACGCCTTGTAACAAATACCTGTAATATTACTTAAAGCCATAGACCACATAAAGAACATGTGCTTTTTAATGAATAAACACGAAATGGAATCTTCAAAACGGATGACAATTTTTCACCAGAATGTTAATGTAGCTGCACGGGAGTGCGTGAAAATACTGTTAAGTATGCAATTTGCGTGACTATTCAAAAATTAGTATGAAAACGTTGTGCGGGTTGCATAAATCGAAATTTTTTGATCACTGCAACGGAGCTACAGTTGGGTTTTGAGACAAACTAAAGCTATTTATCTAAGTCCCATCAAGTGTTTTGTGATATAAATGCTTATGTTTTTCTCTGGTCTATTCCTTTAACACTGGTCTCCTTTTATGTGATTACATGTTGAAACATGAGTACTTGTTAAAAAAAAAAAAGTATAATGAACAAGTTTTCATTTTTAAAAGTAAATCAAGGTCAAAATTGACTGTGATATGAATATGTAAATAAAGATTGGATAGGAAACATATTGTCTAATAAAGGAACAACTGTTTTGAGCCCGACTTTAAGCGATTTTGCTTACATTTGCTTATTTTGACGTAAGGTACTGTGTATGCGTAGTAAGTAGAAACAGAAGCGGATGTAAGCAAAATTGCTTAAAGTCAGCCTCTAAAAAGTTGTTACAGTACTTTAAAAGTCAATACTGTAGATAGATTGGAAAAAATGTGGAAAGGAGTCAAACTTTTATTGCGTGAGAGAGAAATTTTAACCCAGACTGAAACTGAATGCAAATAGCATTATAAGTAATTAATCCCCCCCCCCCCTCTTTTACATTACTACTCTTAAATATTCTGGCAAGTCTATAATGCCCACACAGATGACAGCATGAGAGCTGGCATTACTGGAATGGAAACTTTGGAGTTGGAAACTGTTGGATCTTTAAGTGGTAGTAAAGAATTTGTCATTTTATTTTTAGGCACATTTCAGTGTATCCAATCGCATGCATCATTCTTTCATTTGAACTGGTTTATAGACAAAAATAATGTTTCAATCAAGTAAATGCTAGTAAATAAAAAGTTAAGAAAATTCATTAATTACTTTTAATTTTTGGATAGCAAAATGACTACTGTATCTCGTATTTTATCACGCAAAGCAAAATGTCTTTCCAGATTTTTGTCACAGAAAGCAATATGTGTAAGTCAAGTGCCTTCTACATAACGTTTGGAAACAACTTACACATTTTGCTTGCAGTGACAAAAAACGAGATAGGCATTTTGTTCGCAACAACATCGAAATGTCTGATTAAAGGGAAGATAAATGTGACTTACTGCTGTACAGTGGCCATGACCTTGCTACTAGTATCCTTCAAGTTCTTAAGAAAGCTACCAGCGCCTCCTTTCAAAGACGAGAAGAGACTGCCCCCTTGTGGCTGAGGTTGAGGAGGCAAGGGGCGCTGAGGGGCAGGAGCAGGGGCTGGAGGTCTGCCAGGTGGTGAAGGGTTAGCATGGGGAGCTGGCGGTCGACCTGGAGCAGCAGTAGGGGCCTGACTTGGTCTGGGGGGTCTCTGAGGAGCTTTAGGTTCCTCTCCTGCAATGTGAGCTGGGAAAAAAAATGTTGTAGTTTAAATTTGTATTATCTTTCATGATTTTACAAAATGGTTTCAGAATGAAGAGTTGCTATGATTTAACTTTCACGTCTTTATATTCTCTATTCTATCAATTTACACTTACTACTTTATTTCTTTTGCACAATTGTGTATTTGAAACAACTTTCTCCAAATGAATTCCCTAAGAAAGGAACAAGGCTGACTTTAAGCGATTTCACTCACATCTGCTTCCATTTCTACTTGCTACACACAGGCAGTACGTCAAAACAGAAGCTGGTGCAAGCAAAATCAGTTAAAGTTAGCCTCAAAACAGTTATTCCTTTAATAGTCAATACTAGGTATATACGTATCATATAGCAATAAAGTATTATTACATAATACTTACCAGGACTAATATTAGTTGGGCTTGCAGTATCCAGTCTCTTTCCCTCTAACTTGAGAGGTTCCTTTGTGTTAATTCCATGACTTTCAGAGATAGCAGCCAGTCTCTCTAATACTCCAGATATAGTAAGTCTCTTGTCAGGGTCTACTTGAAGACACCCCTCTGGAAAGTAAATATAAATCACATTATTAACAAATCATTAAAATTAGTTTAGTAAGATTTGCTAGATATCATACAGTGCTTTTAAATATTGTCTCAATTCCAAATAGATAATTTGGTTAAAAATTAAAAAGGATGGAAAAAAGCCTTATTCATTAACTGCATTTGGGGGGGTGGTATATCTTGGGTTTAGTAGTCCCTAACAAGTGAAAAATTTATGAATCATTCGCAGTTTCTCTCCACGTCTGTAAGAACTGAAAATGGTATAACACATTCCATTTCTCTTAGAGTAAAGCACCGCATGCTATCAAAAAAAAAAAAAAAAAAAAAAAAAAAAGTGCTAGAAAGATTTTTAATGGGACTCACTTCACTGTGGTAAGGCCTTTGCTGGTTTTTCCTATTCTTTTCTTTTACATTTTAATCATTCCTAACCACAATAGTTCATTTATCTTAACAACTCTTATTATGTACGTATTTAAAAATAATAATAATTGAGCACTTACTAATAATATCATGGTACCAACTATATTTGGTATCCCCAGCTGGAATGGTATAATTTCCATTGAGAATGCGCAGTTTTGCAGAGTCCTCAAACGGATGTTTCATATAACATAACATGTAGAGCACACAGCCTAGTGCCCAAATATCACTGGCTGGTGTAATAGCTCTGTTGTCCCACGTATCTAACATTTCTGGTGCTCTGTACATCGGTGTCGTGAACCTTGCCATCTAAATATACAAACAAATTAATTGTATTAAAGGCATAGACCACATCAAACAAAATGTGTTTTTTAATGAATAAATACAAAATGGGATCTTCAAAACTGTTGACAATTTTTACCAGAATGTAAATGTAGCCCCACAAGAGAGCATAAAAATACTGTTGAGTATGCAATTTGCGTGACTATTCATGTTTCTCACATCAGAAACATGCAATGAAGTGATGAATTGCAATTCCGGTCAGCTAATTTACACTTCCCTTTCTCCATATTCACCTATTTATCTTACGTGTTTTGTGTATTAAATTTTTATTTCATGCTAAACAATTAAAATTCATGGATTCATGTGTTATCAATCATCCTCGTTCATTTTAAAAATTAAGTTTCATAGTATTCCACAATCTATACAGACTAATACAGAGTCAAAAAAATTAATGATTATTATCAATATTTCTGCGGGGGGGAAAAAAATGAAAAAAGAGAAAAAAAGGAAACATGGTTTAACCCCCCAAATAATAATAGGCCTAATAATAAAATAAAGTATTGCCTTTACCTCATCCTCAAGTAATCCTCTCTGAGATGCAGACCAAGAATTATCAGGGTGGAAAGTCTGCAAAGTTGCTGAGCCAAAGTCACACAACTTAATGATGCCATCTGTGCCTATCAGAAGGTTTTCAATCTGAAATTTTCAAAGAGTTATTTGTAATTTTAATGTGGTTAATGATTGAAGAAATTAAAAGAAAACAAAAAAAGTGATACAAGGTTCTTTCATTTTATGAATGAATGAATGAATGAATGAATGAATGAATGAATGAATGAATGAATGAATGAATGAATGAATGAATGAATGAATGAATGAATGAATGAATGAATGAATGAACGAACGAACAAATGAACAATTGAATGAATGAATGAACAAATGAATGAAATATTACGCAACATGATTGCAATAAAATATTATACTGTACCTTGAGATCCCTATGTGTGATGGGAGGATTCTGATTATGCATGTGTTGAACTGCCTTGCACGCCTGCCAGAATATCTGACATACTGTGATAGGAGGCAGGGGAGTCCCAGAGCGTAAGTTGAGAACATCTACTAAACTACCCCCTGAAAATATCATATTATTTTTTATTAATAAATCATCTTTATTGATTTTTTTAGTGTAAAATTTAAAAAAAAAATCATAAAGTTATTATTGTGTAAATCAAAAAATTTTAGTGTATTTTATATTATCTTTTATTTATTAGCCTAGGATATAAGAAAAGTATAAACTTTTTAAACTTTATTTCAGTCACATTAAAGTGTAATACATTTTAATGCATATTCTTAAAAGTGTGCTTAACTTGTCGTTAATGTATTAGTTATTTTGATAGTAAAATTCTTGAATGAAATCTGTCATTTTTAATGCAAAGTTTAAAAATGAATATTTTTGCATGCCTTTAAGTGACTTTTAATGGAAGTTGTTCATCTCAAGTATGTATATATGAAAGTGTCAGATGCAAAAGCAGACATTCAACATTTGCTGCATGGTTCATTTCTTACCTGCTAAAAGTGAGAAAATTATGCTTACAGTATGTTGAATGTCTGCTTTTGCATCTGAAACTTTTATATAATGGTAGTACTTCACTTACCAATACACAGTTCTGTGACAAGTAGATATTCAGACATGCCATGTGAGGTTTTAGTTTTGTCAATCTGAGCAGCAGCCATAAACTGAATAACATTTGCATGTCCATTCAATTTTTTCTACACCGACAGTCAAGGAAATGAAACTTTTATTTTAATTCAACTATTAATATTTGATAATTAAAAGATCTGATAGGAAACACATAGATATATTAGGAAATTTTTGGGAAATGGTAGCCCACAGCATCCCTGTTAGTGTAAGCTCATATTATCTCTCATTACTCAATTTTTTCTAATCTATCTATGTGTTTTTCTATTAAGTCTTTTAATTATCAATTACTGTATCGCATAGACAATTCTTTCTAATATTTATCAACTAATAATATTTTTATTATGATATTAATATTTTAAATATTGATTAATAAAGAAGCAACTGTTTTGAGACAGACTTTAAGCCATTTCTCTCACATCTCCTTCTGTAACAACATTTTACGCATGCACAGTACATAGAAACGGAAGCAGATGTAAGTGAAATCACCTAACGTTGGCTTCAAATCAGTTGCTACGTTACTATTCAATAAAATAACATTAAACATTAAACTCATGCTCACAGAGTATATATTTTATATTTTTTTCTAAATAACAATTAAAAATTGAAATTTTATGAATAGTTCAATTAAAAATATAGGTATAGGTATTTAAATCAATTTCATATTATTAAAACCTTAACACTGCTATCTTCATCACTTGAAAAATGCTTATTTTAGACAAATAGATCAATTTACTCCTAAAAGTTTATTTTAAACATTACAATAGTTAACCAATTTACTAAAATATACAATATGCAAATTTACATTGCAATAGTATGCAAATTAAGATATTATGAAAAGGATACAAGTATAGTGATTTCTTGAACAATATTTTTGTTTGCTTCTTCATCTGCTGCCATCAACCTCTGTAACAAAGAAATTACAAAAAAATGTAATTACTGTACCTTATGCAAATTAGATAAAAAGAAATACTAATGATTGCAATATTACTTAAAATTCATTACTGTAATTCATGTCTAGCATTTTTTTCTTCTTCCTCTTCCATATAGGAAATGAGCTTTACTTTTTTTTAACTTTTTTTTTTTTTTTTTTTTTTTAATCAAGTAGACTTTTAAAAGTGATTTCTTTGCACGCTCTATCGACATGCAATAAAACTACCAAGTTTACTGGTGGATGATTTTTATCTTCTTCTACTGCAGCTTTAATATATTTACAGAACTCCCAAATAACTATATTAATAATTTTAAAAAAAAAATCAAAGGCCTAATTAATTAAACGAATAAAATATGCATTGAAAAAAATATATATATAATTTGGCAATAAAGAATTGCATATAGGCCTATATATTATGCAATTCTTTAAATTGACAAATTATTTTTTCCCCCTCTTGCTACTTTTTTAGTCATTTTTTTATTATTATCTTTAATACAGCACAGTTTAAATTGTATAATAAGTCTTAATTAAGCTTAGAAATACACATCAAGATATTAACATGCCGCAGACATTACATACATGGTAAGGAAATTATAAGCGTCTACTTTTTATACATTACAAACCGCATTTTTTTGATTAAATTATTAAAGTTAATTAACTAATACATCAATTATAATTTAATAGTATATAATATAAGTGTACTTGATGAATAAATGTGTGTGTGTTTTTAATAGTAAAAAATTGCTATAATTTTGAGCTTTATTACCAGCAAACAAGATATTAAAAAAATAATTAAATAAAATGAACATTAAATGTAGCCACATGTTAAACTTTTACTTGTTTTCTTTTCAAATTTATTTTTATATACAACAATGAAAATATTCTGCAGTAAACAGAAAAAAACTGAATTTTTTTAAAAAGAAATAATGATTTTTTTTTTAGTTATCTCATTGAATTTTAGATTCTGGTTATTAATGTGTTTTAAAATATGAGTATAATTGGTTTGGGGATAGCTTGGGGACTGAGAAAAATGTCTGGAGAAGATATTACTAATGAAGATATTAATGTGGAGGATCCAGAAGGGTAAGATTTGAAGTATAAATGTATACAAAATTAAGGACCTACACAACAAAATTTTTGGAGTGTGTACTGGAATGAAATGAATAACTTGCACTTTTAGTATTGCAGTTCAATCTATAGTTGTGCAAGCTTTTTTTATTTCCGTGAGATACATGTGCATCTATGGTCAAAAGTTTACCAAAGAAACTGCAGTGGCCGCTGCGTTTTCTCATAAAGATAGCATAGTGTATTTGCAGGTTCTCTGTATTAAATTATTTGGAAACTTTTGTCAACAGGTGTACATATCAGACACTGAAGATTTTTCAGTAACTAAATTTATGGTGTCATTATGAATATGAATAAATAAAAAAAAATAAAAAAACTTAAAAATTATGGAGTGTCTTATAATTAATTTCTTCCAGTATTATTATTTCAATTCCCTTTTATTTTTCAGAGAGTTTTGCCCACGTCCCACAACAGACGAATCAAACAAAAATATATTACATCTGCACCGTCTATCAGGAAATAAATATACACACACAAAATATAATATAAGAAATGATAACTATATTATGCAACAAAAAACTAGAACCACATATAAATTTTCTACACCAAAATCTAAAGCAAATGATAATAACAACAATACTAATAACACAATAAATGAAGAAATATTAAAATATATATCAAAAAATGATGAAAAATTAGATAAAATCATATCTAAAATAGATATATTATTTAATACAATACAAGAAAATAATGATTTAAAAATATTATTAAAATCAAAATTAAATAAATCAAAATGTAGTGATATTTCAATTTGTACAACACCATTATCAAGTCAATGTAAATATAAAATTTTTGATGAAAAATGGTGGTATGATAATGATTCAGAAATTACAAATCAAAAAAATGATTCAAATATTTTGGAAAATCAACCACAAATTTTAGAACCACTAACTGATGTAGAAAATAAAATTGAGGATGAAATAATAAAAGAAAATGTTAAAAAGAGCTGGAAATCAAGAATAGGTCATTTTTTTAATTGTAAAGCATGTAAAACAAAATCTACAGAAATGCCATATAAACATGATGACAATATGCAAATTTCTAATGAGAAAAATCTTGAAGCAGAAAATGAGGCTATACTTCACTCATTAACTCCATCTGATGAAACAAAAAGAGAACAAAACCTTAAATGGTTTCATGAAAATTTTGATAATATAAATGCACCACCAACTGATAGATCTTGTACAAAAAAGAAAAGATTTAGTATATTTAAGTCCTGTTATAGACGTAAAACTTCGATAGATAAATATTATGAAGATGAGTTTACAGAATCAATTGATGTTAATCAAAGACCAAAATTAAAATTAGAAGATAACAAAGACGAAGAAGAATTACGAGAAAATATAGAAGATAATTTAGTTGAAAATAATAATCTAAGTGAGGAATTAGATACTTTGGTTAAAAATTTCTATATAGTACATGAACAAATTTTAAGTCTAAAGGATGAGTAACGTAGTATTGATTTTGTATGTAATTTTATAATAAATTAATTGTAATGCTTATGGTACTTTAATGTTAAGTAACTGTGTATTTTATTCTGTGGCTTGGTGTGTGGTATTTAAATTTAATGTTGTGATACAGAATCTCTTTTTTTTTTTCTTTGACATCCATTTATCATTACCATATTATATTGTTTTTGTTTTATATATCGTCAGGATAGAGCACAAACCGTGTATCTACAAGAGCAACAAGATTCAAAACAATATACAAAAAGATAAGAGTTTAGACTTTGCTGCTTTTGTAGATACTTGTTTTGTGCTGTCCAAGACAGCGGTCGTTTCTTATCGCAATTTTTATCCCACCCCTGTGATAGCGTCCATAAAGTTAGCATAAAGAAAGGACTGCTTTCCTAGGCTTTACCCGACGATGTGTTATGTTTTTAATAAAATATATATACCAGTAGGCCTATATTTAGTAGGTAGAGATTAGACCACGTTACATTAAAAATTAATGAAATGCAAAAAAAAAAAAAAAAAAAAAAAAAAAAAAAAAAAAAAAAAAAAAAAAAAAAACTAATTTATTACATTGGAACTTAGTTAGTAGGTTCCCTGTAGCCAATCAGAGAGCTAGTTTACTATCGCTGTCATAATAAAAACGTGATATTTTTACCACTGTCTGTACCTTAAGACCTAATTATTTAGCTAGAACATTAGAAACAGAACACTAGTTTATTTGGTCCCAGGTCCCAATTTGCTATTTTAATCTTTGTGTTTTATTGATTTTCAATTCTATGTGCTCTAATCTCTACTTACTATTTTATATTAAAAATTATTTTTGTAAACATATTATAATAATACTGTTTATAAACCCTGTTTTCTGCTAATAAAATGACGATCAACTATGGTTATTCAAATGTAATGTGCATTTTTTGGTGCAAGAAAACAGAGTTTACGAACAACACTATAATGTACTGGTGTATGTTTTCCCGGTTCAATATATGCGAGTTGTTGACAGTCAGTGGGATAGCCGCGGTAGGTGTTGTTCTTCTCCTTGTTTTCTTCATAATGTTTTGCGTCCGACGTTGGGCACATCTTCAGATTTGTGTATACAATGATGTGTGCAACATCGGACGCAAAACATCGTGAAGACAACAAGGAGAAGAACAACACCTGCCATGGTTATCCTGACAGAGTCTCCAAGATTAGCAGCAACTCACATATTATTATGGTGTTACAACTTTGCACAGCAAATTGTGAAATAGCAGTTTTAAATGGGAAAATTTATTTTGCTGCGCAAAGTTACAACAAAAATGTGAAAGCACCATTATAATTTTTTACTCTCCTAATTATAATTTTTTGTTCTTGCTTTTAGGTAGTACCACATATCTGGTTGCTAATTTGGTATGGTATAATTCAATTATAATATAATAAGATACACACATATATGTACATAGAAGGATAAGTCAAAACAGGTTTCATCCTGTACATAAATGATGTTAAGGAGAGGATATAAATGGGGAACTGGGATCAAAAGGGAAGCAGCTGTGGTCTGAAAAATTTACTCTTGCATTTACTATGGCAAATTTAAAAGGATATAATTAAGAATTATAAATGGAAAGAAAGGGAAGAAGGAAGAACTAGTACACACAATACAATTACCAATACACATACATACATAAGTATGTATACATGTGTACATATATACATAGTACATACATACACTGTACATATGTACATAATGCATACGCATTACTCCAACAAAAAGTAGAAATTAACATACCTTGAGAGCATATTCTGCCCCTGTATTTGGATCTTGGGCGACAAAAACGAGTGCAAAACCACCTGAAATAAAAATGAGAAAACAAAACATTAAAAAATTGCATAAGCATACTCTTACATATATAATTATCATCTCATTCAAAAACTACAGACTATAGCTGTATATATACATACATACAGTAACCAAAAATCTACAAATGTTTTTTTTTTTTTTTTTTTAGTGGGTTATATGTTTTAGTTTTTACGTATAAGTTACTACATATAAGTATCATAATATGCATGCTCTACAGGGAATTTAATTGTTAAACAAACACTCGTCATGCATGTTATGTCTTTGTAAAATCAACATTCTTTGGGATTTGGATGGATCTTTTCAAGGACAATTTGTTATTTCATCTTTATAATAAAAGTCTTATTCAAACTTTTGAATTTAACATATAATCTCTAGTAATGCTAGATGAAGGTGTTTGTGAAATTTTATTTTTCATGCCCCGTTTACGTTTAAAAAGTAGGATAAAGGAAACTTTTTTTTTTTTTTTTTACCTTCTGCGATGAGTTTTTTTACACGAAGTCTGACGTTTCCAACTTCAACAAACTGGCCAACAAATTCATTTCCCTGGCCTCCAACAACTGAATTTGTAGAGCTAAAATAGCCCATTGCTGATTTAAATAAATCCGTCATGTTTAAATCACTCTAATTCAGCTTAAAACATTAATTTTTAGCCACTTGTCACCGCATTTCATGAACAACGTTTTTTGATCATCTGTGACCTCAAATTTTAGGCTATCAGGTTAGCAAACATTACAAAAAATATTACTAAAAATTTCCAAATTTTCATTTTATTTTTGAAGTATTTCTAGAAAGCAATTTTTATGCTATTAAATAACGTAAAAAATTTATACGATTTTTTATTTTTTACAGAATTTTTTGTTCAAACCTTGAAATTGTACGTGAAATGAGCATGTCACTACATTTAAAAGGAAAATATTAAGTTGGCAAAAGAAATTTTTGACAGATCAAAAAAGTAAAGGTATACGTAAAAAAACAATATTATTTTCATGCAGAGAGTGTACAGCGGTGTACAGAAAATATGACACGAAACGTGACGTAGGCTCTGTCAAATAAAACCCCCCACATATGTTTACGTTGTTAAAAAATGGCGACGTTTAGGACAGTCAGTAGAAATTTACCGTTTGTAGCTCAGCAATTAGGAGCTTTAGCATCAAATACAACTATATTTGTGAAACTAATATGTACTACAATATTTTTATGTTATTTTCTATCATATTCAGAACTTATGGTACAAGTTTTAAGCGTTACACCAGGCTATTTTTTACCGCCAACATTTCGAATATATTCTGCATTAACATTTTGTTTTTTAGAATTACATTTTTGGGAAATATTAATTGATATAATAACTTTAGTATTATGTGGTAAACTTATTGAACCTTTATGGGGATCTATTGAAATGTTAACATTTTTTGGTGTAGTCAATATAAGTGTTGCGTTCCTTACAGCATTCTTCTATTTATTTTTGTACATGTGCACATCTAACACAGAATTATTATTTGATATACACATTCATGGTTTAGCTGGATATATTGCAAGTATGTCTGTTGCTGTAAAACAAATTATGCCTGAACATTTGGTATTTAGAACACCAATTGGTAAAATTACCAATAGAAATATACCTCTAAGTGTTTTGGCCATGTCTATCATTCTTTATTTGATCGGCTTGATTGATGGAACGTACCCAACTATGTATACTTCAGGATTTTTAATCAGTTGGACGTATCTACGTTTTTACCAAAGACACTCAAATGGCACGAGAGGAGATATGGCAGAAAGTTTTTCCTTTGCTAAGTACGTATATTTTTGAAGTTATTGGGGCTATGACCTTTTCAAATTTACAATAAAACATTATATGTATTATCCTGCTGTCGTTTTTTTTTTTTTTTTTTTTTTTTAAATACAGTGCAATTAGAATAGTTTTTCAATATAAAATACACTAAGTAATACACATCCATAAATCAATACTGCTAAATGATTAAATATGATGAAATAAAAGTGGGCGTGGCACCGTAACAAAAAACTTATAAATGTGTTTTATTTGTTTACAGTTTCTTCCCTACAGTTATTCAACCTCCTATTGCTGTCTTGAGTAACACAATCCATGGTCTACTTGTAAGATTTGGTATCTGTCAGAAACCTGTACGTAAATATGATCTCGGAGCTCCTAGTGCGATAACCATTAGTTTACCAGGAAGTGACCCTCATGATATGGACAGACGAAGGTACAGTATAATATACATTCACATACTTTTGACAAATTTAGATTGTATAATTGCATACAGTAGTACAATCAATACAAACATCAAATAATGCAGCTTATCCGTTTAGCACACAGGGAAAGCTAAGGGTCCCTTACTTTAAAGGTGTAGTACACCTTGAACAAAAAAGTTGTGTAATATCCTAATAAACCTGAAAATCAACGTTGATTTGGCCAGTCATTGATTTCTAATTTATTTTCCATTCATAAAATGGCGCGAGTGATCATTGACGTCACAGCTTGCTTTTATTACGCGCACGTGGACCAGGCGAGCTGTGACGTCATTGACCGCTCGTGCCATTTTATGCATGGAAAATAACTTAGAAATGAATGACTCCGGACAAAACAACATTGATTTTGAGGTTTGTTAGGATATTACAGAGAACTTTTTTGTTCAAGGTGTTCTACGCCTTTAACATTACGCTTATGGGAAAAACGATTTTTTTTTAATGGGATTCTTGAGAAAACTACTTCAACGATTCTGGAGATATTTAAATGGTATATACTAGACATACTTTTACGTGTTTTAAGCCATAGAAATTATTTAAACCAATAACCTCCATTACTATACTTGTTCATAAATCTGTTTGTTTTGTGTTCCTCATATATACAATCATCGTCATCACCTGATGCTTTGTAAATGATGTTAGGCAATTTTTTGTGCCTATTCAAGAGAACAGGTTTATGAACAAGCCTAATCGTCGTACCATAGAAATAGCAACCATTAAAATAAGATCAAATTTTATCCTACAATATTGATCGGAAAAATAAAAATAAATGGTAAATACAATCAACAATCCATACAACCAGTGTTTTATATATTTAAATGAGTTTTAACGATTGTTTCTTTTTCATATAAACAAATTACAGTTTCCAATCTTTTAGTTGAAAGTCTAATAACAAAGTCCATATTTTCACATGGTATTGACGGAACAATGAACCCCTTGCATTGAATTATTTTAAATAAATTTAAATATTCTGAATGCATTTCTAATGGAAAAATTGTAATCAATTGAAAAATGTTGATTGCAAATGGTTTATTAAATCATTTTCATTGTAGTGAAAAGAAAGAGTAGAGGAAACCAAAAGCAACCCATATCAAGCAATGCCCTATACTGTATTTTGCTTATAGTTACTTGCAAGAGTTTCACCAAACTATAGAGCATTTCTTAATTACAGTGAGGTCGTTGCTGGTTTTTTTTCTCTATTCTTTCCTTTTAATCTTATCATATTTAACTGGGACAATTTATTTTGCTTCATTTATTCTGTACTGTACAGTACTACGTAGTAAAGATTAATTTTATCTTTTGTTGATTTTACAATATGAGACAATAAAAATACTTGCAAAGTGGGTTACTGTAGTTAAAAAAACAAAACAAAAAAACTGACAGCTCAACAAAACTTAATAAAAGTACTAGCAGGCGACTTTGTGTTATTATAATGCATTCTTAAAGGAAAAATAAAACAGCTATATTAGTTTTTTTCTACTTCTTTCTTTCTGAATGTGAAAATTTTACTGTAGCCCTAGCCTCAAAGCTTTTGCTTTCCTAAATTTCAAGTTATATTTGTATGTTTCTTCAACCAAATTGTGTGAAATTCAAAAAAACTAAAGCTTTAAAATTTAATACGCTACAGTAAAAATTTCAGCACTCATAAAAAATTCTAACTTGAATGATACTCGATTCCTTGATATGAATGTGTATTAAATCAAGACAGAAGAAGGAAATCATCTGCTACCACCCGCTTTGTTGTTGTTGAGCTCCAATTTTTTTTTTTTATTTTTTTTTTTTTTTTATTATTATTACTATTTTTTAACTCAACATTTTTTGCAAGTTTTCTATTAAAGATAAAGTTGCTAATATACAATAAATTATATTTTCAGAGAGAAGGCTCTGAAAGCTTTAAGTGAAAGGTTGAATCGTGTTGAACCCTCACCTAGCAATATTTCCGTACCCGCATGGTCAAATCAACCAGGAACAAGTGCTACGTGGACAAGCCAATCAAAATCTAATAAATCTGTAACTATTGTCATGCCTGATACTTCAGTAACCAATAGTAATGCTGGACCTAGTGCAGCTACTGCAGCTGTAATGGAAGCTGTAAGCTCACTGGACAGTGAAAAAGCACCTCTTTTACCAACAACATCTACAACGTAATTAAATGTGTGTGATTTTTTTTTTCGAGTGAAATAAAAAAAAAAAACTTAACAATTTTTGTGTATGTTCTATGTCTTATGTGTAAATTTAGGATTATATTAAAATTTTAAAGGAAAGAAAATAAACACAAGTCATTATTTCCACATAAAATAAAATTAAAAATGTTTTATAAAATTAACAATTTTTTTCTTAAAGTGATAATTAACCCTAAAAATAAGTCATTATTGTTCTTCTCTAAAATAATTCAATAGAAATTAGTTGTTGATTTTACTTTTCTAGCCCACGAGATAAGCGAGCCCCGCAAGAATGAAGAGAAAAACTCTGACGTAGTAGATTTTCTTTACTGTGTGAGTACACCTTTTCAGGTAAGCTTAGCAGGTAGAGCAAGGGGTACAAATATTTTAGTTTCATATTATATGGGCGTGTACTCTATATCGTTACTCTCATGGGGCTTGCTAATTCCGCGAACCAGAATAGTCGAATAAAAGACCTATTACTATTGAATTGTTTTAGAAAAGAACAAAAAAACGACAACTTATTTTTAGAGTCAAGTATCGCTGGAAGTGCATTTTTATGTGGTGAACTTATCAATGGAATAGTGTAAGAAAAACAACTTGGTAAAAATAGATTATATAATATGTATTATAGGGTAGCAGGGTGTATTAATTAAAATTTATTTACTTTCCTTTATAAATTTCAATAATATAAAATACATATTAATAATTGATCCCTTTTTCTCATTGATGAATGTAATATTTAACATATTATCTAATAGATTTAATGAAAAATATAAATAATGCAGAGTTTTAACTATAAATAGCTTATATGTGATGATATATAATAGAAATAAATATTATTTAAATAAATGTATAATCCATCCAGTTAATGCACTTTCTTCTTTCTCTTTCTTAAAAAGAAAAAAAAGCACATTTTTTGCAATTCTTTTAAATTACATTATGTTTGCTAATTTTAATTTGTATGTGAACTATAAAAATATCAGTTCACACTATATTTATGCCCCTCCCCCCCCCCCCCCCCCCCACACACACATTTCTTTATTTATTAACTTGCTGAAACTTTAAATGTTTTTATAGGAAAGAAAAAAATCTTATTGACTAGTAAAGGAACAACGGTTTTGAGGCCGACTATAAGCGATTTTGGTCACATCCGCTTCTGTTTCTCCTTACTACGCATGCGCAGTAAGACAAAACGGAAGCGGATATGAGAGAAATTGCTTATAGTCGGCTTCAAAACAGTTGCTTCTTTATCAGTCTATACCCCATTTTTGTTACAAAAAAAAAAAAAAAAAAATTAAGAACTTTTTTTTTTAATTACATACCAAACCATACTTTGTGCGTATTAGGAAAAAACCATCGCGGTTAGTATTAATAAGTTTAAAAAAAAAATATTTAGAAAATAGTTGGTAGAGATTAGAGCACGTTGAATTGAAAATTAATAAAACGCGAAAATTCTCTAATTTAAATAGTAAATTGGGACTAGGGATCAAATATTCTAGCTTGAGCTAGTTAAAAAGTAGACGTTAAAGGGATGGAGGTATAGTGTCAAAATAAAATATGATGTGCCTAGCATCTCACGTTCTCACACTACGTCAAAGACACAACATTATAAAACAGCATCAGACTTACTCTTTGCCTTAGACCGGTTTCGTCCTTTACCTAGGACTCATCAGTAAGGCTCGGCAGAGAGCTCTGTACAGCTAGAGATGGCTCACACCACATCTGCTAACTGACTGAGCTGAGGAAGCAAGTGGCAGTCGCGTTTTTATACGCGATGCCCCCGCAGCTGCACGCGCTGATTGGTTAAAATCGCGCGCGCAAACTCGGCTTGCTGTTTAAAACCTCTCATCCTCACACTGTAATATAAAATCGTGTCTAAGAGGGGTGTAAGACAGGCAGCCAGCAAGCAATATGTGTCCTCCCTCACTTCCCAGAGTTCCCCAACTCTAGAAAGATCGCGAGAGCACTACGCCTACCGACTGCACAGTATCGTGATTCACGCTAGTTACATCGCTTTATATGTTGACACTGGGGTAGGAAAAGCAAAAAGATGATAGAGTAGGAGAGATAGATAAATATTATGCGCTTTGGCATATAGTTTAATTAATTTAGTACGTGCTCTTATTGACGTTGGCAAGTAAAAGGGCCGAATAAAATAAAAATGAAAGAATATTATTTACAAAAGCTTAAAATTAAAACAAAAAGATCGACTTGGCGATAATATGCGTATTAGGAAAAAACCATCGCGGTTAGTATTAATAAGTTTAAAAAAAAAAATATTTAGAAAATAGTTGGTAGAGATTAGAGCACGTTGAATTGAAAATTAATAAAACGCGAAAATTCTCTAATTTAAATAGTAAATTGGGACTAGGGATCAAATATTCTAGCTTGAGCTAGTTAAAAAGTAGACGTTAAAGGGATGGAGGTATAGTGTCAAAATAAAATATGATGTGCCTAGCATCTCACGTTCTCACACTACGTCAAAGACACAACATTATAAAACAGCATCAGACTTACTCTTTGCCTTAGACCGGTTTCGTCCTTTACCTAGGACTCATCAGTAAGGCTCGGCAGAGAGCTCTGTACAGCTAGAGATGGCTCACACCACATCTGCTAACTGACTGAGCTGAGGAAGCAAGTGGCAGTCGCGTTTTTATACGCGATGCCCCCGCAGCTGCACGCGCTGATTGGTTAAAATCGCGCGCGCAAACTCGGCTTGCTGTTTAAAACCTCTCATCCTCACACTGTAATATAAAATCGTGTCTAAGAGGGGTGTAAGACAGGCAGCCAGCAAGCAATATGTGTCCTCCCTCACTTCCCAGAGTTCCCCAACTCTAGAAAGATCGCGAGAGCACTACGCCTACCGACTGCACAGTATCGTGATTCACGCTAGTTACATCGCTTTATATGTTGACACTGGGGTAGGAAAAGCAAAAAGATGATAGAGTAGGAGAGATAGATAAATATTATGCGCTTTGGCATATAGTTTAATTAATTTAGTACGTGCTCTTATTGACGTTGGCAAGTAAAAGGGCCGAATAAAATAAAAATGAAAGAATATTATTTACAAAAGCTTAAAATTAAAACAAAAAGATCGACTTGGCGATAATATGCGTATTAGGAAAAAACCATCGCGGTTAGTATTAATAAGTTTAAAAAAAAAAATATTTAGAAAATAGTTGGTAGAGATTAGAGCACGTTGAATTGAAAATTAATAAAACGCGAAAATTCTCTAATTTAAATAGTAAATTGGGACTAGGGATCAAATATTCTAGCTTGAGCTAGTTAAAAAGTAGACGTTAAAGGGATGGAGGTATAGTGTCAAAATAAAATATGATGTGCCTAGCATCTCACGTTCTCACACTACGTCAAAGACACAACATTATAAAACAGCATCAGACTTACTCTTTGCCTTAGACCGGTTTCGTCCTTTACCTAGGACTCATCAGTAAGGCTCGGCAGAGAGCTCTGTACAGCTAGAGATGGCTCACACCACATCTGCTAACTGACTGAGCTGAGGAAGCAAGTGGCAGTCGCGTTTTTATACGCGATGCCCCCGCAGCTGCACGCGCTGATTGGTTAAAATCGCGCGCGCAAACTCGGCTTGCTGTTTAAAACCTCTCATCCTCACACTGTAATATAAAATCGTGTCTAAGAGGGGTGTAAGACAGGCAGCCAGCAAGCAATATGTGTCCTCCCTCACTTCCCAGAGTTCCCCAACTCTAGAAAGATCGCGAGAGCACTACGCCTACCGACTGCACAGTATCGTGATTCACGCTAGTTACATCGCTTTATATGTTGACACTGGGGTAGGAAAAGCAAAAAGATGATAGAGTAGGAGAGATAGATAAATATTATGCGCTTTGGCATATAGTTTAATTAATTTAGTACGTGCTCTTATTGACGTTGGCAAGTAAAAGGGCCGAATAAAATAAAAATGAAAGAATATTATTTACAAAAGCTTAAAATTAAAACAAAAAGATCGACTTGGCGATAATATGCGTATTAGGAAAAAACCATCGCGGTTAGTATTAATAAGTTTAAAAAAAAATATTTAGAAAATAGTTGGTAGAGATTAGAGCACGTTGAATTGAAAATTAATAAAACGCGAAAATTCTCTAATTTAAATAGTAAATTGGGACTAGGGATCAAATATTCTAGCTTGAGCTAGTTAAAAAGTAGACGTTAAAGGGATGGAGGTATAGTGTCAAAATAAAATATGATGTGCCTAGCATCTCACGTTCTCACACTACGTCAAAGACACAACATTATAAAACAGCATCAGACTTACTCTTTGCCTTAGACCGGTTTCGTCCTTTACCTAGGACTCATCAGTAAGGCTCGGCAGAGAGCTCTGTACAGCTAGAGATGGCTCACACCACATCTGCTAACTGACTGAGCTGAGGAAGCAAGTGGCAGTCGCGTTTTTATACGCGATGCCCCCGCAGCTGCACGCGCTGATTGGTTAAAATCGCGCGCGCAAACTCGGCTTGCTGTTTAAAACCTCTCATCCTCACACTGTAATATAAAATCGTGTCTAAGAGGGGTGTAAGACAGGCAGCCAGCAAGCAATATGTGTCCTCCCTCACTTCCCAGAGTTCCCCAACTCTAGAAAGATCGCGAGAGCACTACGCCTACCGACTGCACAGTATCGTGATTCACGCTAGTTACATCGCTTTATATGTTGACACTGGGGTAGGAAAAGCATCTATCATCTATCATCTTTTTTGCTTTTCCTACCCCAGTGTCAACATATAAAGCGATGTAACTAGCGTGAATCACGATACTGTGCAGTCGGTAGGCGTAGTGCTCTCGCGATCTTTCTAGAGTTGGGGAACTCTGGGAAGTGAGGGAGGACACATATTGCTTGCTGGCTGCCTGTCTTACACCCCTCTTAGACACGATTTTATATTACAGTGTGAGGATGAGAGGTTTTAAACAGCAAGCCGAGTTTGCGCGCGCGATTTTAACCAATCAGCGCGTGCAGCTGCGGGGGCATCGCGTATAAAAACGCGACTGCCACTTGCTTCCTCAGCTCAGTCAGTTAGCAGATGTGGTGTGAGCCATCTCTAGCTGTACAGAGCTCTCTGCCGAGCCTTACTGATGAGTCCTAGGTAAAGGACGAAACCGGTCTAAGGCAAAGAGTAAGTCTGATGCTGTTTTATAATGTTGTGTCTTTGACGTAGTGTGAGAACGTGAGATGCTAGGCACATCATATTTTATTTTGACACTATACCTCCATCCCTTTAACGTCTACTTTTTAACTAGCTCAAGCTAGAATATTTGATCCCTAGTCCCAATTTACTATTTAAATTAGAGAATTTTCGCGTTTTATTAATTTTCAATTCAACGTGCTCTAATCTCTACCAACTATTTTCTAAATATTTTTTTTTAAACTTATTAATACTAACCGCGATGGTTTTTTCCTAATACGCATATTATCGCCAAGTCGATCTTTTTGTTTTAATTTTAAGCTTTTGTAAATAATATTCTTTCATTTTTATTTTATTCGGCCCTTTTACTTGCCAACGTCAATAAGAGCACGTACTAAATTAATTAAACTATATGCCAAAGCGCATAATATTTATCTATCTCTCCTACTCTATCATCTTTTTGCTTTTCCTACCCCAGTGTCAACATATAAAGCGATGTAACTAGCGTGAATCACGATACTGTGCAGTCGGTAGGCGTAGTGCTCTCGCGATCTTTCTAGAGTTGGGGAACTCTGGGAAGTGAGGGAGGACACATATTGCTTGCTGGCTGCCTGTCTTACACCCCTCTTAGACACGATTTTATATTACAGTGTGAGGATGAGAGGTTTTAAACAGCAAGCCGAGTTTGCGCGCGCGATTTTAACCAATCAGCGCGTGCAGCTGCGGGGGCATCGCGTATAAAAACGCGACTGCCACTTGCTTCCTCAGCTCAGTCAGTTAGCAGATGTGGTGTGAGCCATCTCTAGCTGTACAGAGCTCTCTGCCGAGCCTTACTGATGAGTCCTAGGTAAAGGACGAAACCGGTCTAAGGCAAAGAGTAAGTCTGATGCTGTTTTATAATGTTGTGTCTTTGACGTAGTGTGAGAACGTGAGATGCTAGGCACATCATATTTTATTTTGACACTATACCTCCATCCCTTTAACGTCTACTTTTTAACTAGCTCAAGCTAGAATATTTGATCCCTAGTCCCAATTTACTATTTAAATTAGAGAATTTTCGCGTTTTATTAATTTTCAATTCAACGTGCTCTAATCTCTACCAACTATTTTCTAAATATTTTTTTTTAAACTTATTAATACTAACCGCGATGGTTTTTTCCTAATACGCATATTATCGCCAAGTCGATCTTTTTGTTTTAATTTTAAGCTTTTGTAAATAATATTCTTTCATTTTTATTTTATTCGGCCCTTTTACTTGCCAACGTCAATAAGAGCACGTACTAAATTAATTAAACTATATGCCAAAGCGCATAATATTTATCTATCTCTCCTACTCTATCATCTTTTTGCTTTTCCTACCCCAGTGTCAACATATAAAGCGATGTAACTAGCGTGAATCACGATACTGTGCAGTCGGTAGGCGTAGTGCTCTCGCGATCTTTCTAGAGTTGGGGAACTCTGGGAAGTGAGGGAGGACACATATTGCTTGCTGGCTGCCTGTCTTACACCCCTCTTAGACACGATTTTATATTACAGTGTGAGGATGAGAGGTTTTAAACAGCAAGCCGAGTTTGCGCGCGCGATTTTAACCAATCAGCGCGTGCAGCTGCGGGGGCATCGCGTATAAAAACGCGACTGCCACTTGCTTCCTCAGCTCAGTCAGTTAGCAGATGTGGTGTGAGCCATCTCTAGCTGTACAGAGCTCTCTGCCGAGCCTTACTGATGAGTCCTAGGTAAAGGACGAAACCGGTCTAAGGCAAAGAGTAAGTCTGATGCTGTTTTATAATGTTGTGTCTTTGACGTAGTGTGAGAACGTGAGATGCTAGGCACATCATATTTTATTTTGACACTATACCTCCATCCCTTTAACGTCTACTTTTTAACTAGCTCAAGCTAGAATATTTGATCCCTAGTCCCAATTTACTATTTAAATTAGAGAATTTTCGCGTTTTATTAATTTTCAATTCAACGTGCTCTAATCTCTACCAACTATTTTCTAAATATTTTTTTTTAAACTTATTAATACTAACCGCGATGGTTTTTTCCTAATACGCATATTATCGCCAAGTCGATCTTTTTGTTTTAATTTTAAGCTTTTGTAAATAATATTCTTTCATTTTTATTTTATTCGGCCCTTTTACTTGCCAACGTCAATAAGAGCACGTACTAAATTAATTAAACTATATGCCAAAGCGCATAATATTTATCTATCTCTCCTACTCTATCATCTTTTTGCTTTTCCTACCCCAGTGTCAACATATAAAGCGATGTAACTAGCGTGAATCACGATACTGTGCAGTCGGTAGGCGTAGTGCTCTCGCGATCTTTCTAGAGTTGGGGAACTCTGGGAAGTGAGGGAGGACACATATTGCTTGCTGGCTGCCTGTCTTACACCCCTCTTAGACACGATTTTATATTACAGTGTGAGGATGAGAGGTTTTAAACAGCAAGCCGAGTTTGCGCGCGCGATTTTAACCAATCAGCGCGTGCAGCTGCGGGGGCATCGCGTATAAAAACGCGACTGCCACTTGCTTCCTCAGCTCAGTCAGTTAGCAGATGTGGTGTGAGCCATCTCTAGCTGTACAGAGCTCTCTGCCGAGCCTTACTGATGAGTCCTAGGTAAAGGACGAAACCGGTCTAAGGCAAAGAGTAAGTCTGATGCTGTTTTATAATGTTGTGTCTTTGACGTAGTGTGAGAACGTGAGATGCTAGGCACATCATATTTTATTTTGACACTATACCTCCATCCCTTTAACGTCTACTTTTTAACTAGCTCAAGCTAGAATATTTGATCCCTAGTCCCAATTTACTATTTAAATTAGAGAATTTTCGCGTTTTATTAATTTTCAATTCAACGTGCTCTAATCTCTACCAACTATTTTCTAAATATTTTTTTTTTTAAACTTATTAAAACCATACTTTGTTCCTTTTTATTTTTCATACTGTTACGAGCAATATCCTTATCTTAATCTAAACTCTTTTTAAACTTAAGAAATAATAATGTTTATTTTGTTTTTATTTACAAATGTGTGCATGATTGCAAAAGTGTTAATTTAAAATATTTATTGTTGTGCAGTGTTTAAATGCTTTTCTTTGTTTATTTTTTCCTTTTCTTTTTATACCATAATGTGTTATCATTTTTTTTTTCCTTTTTTTGGAAACTTAAATTTGTACTCAATGTTATTTTTTTCATTCATTTGTCTTATAAAATATACATATGAATTGAGCACAAATTGGTACATTATATATATATCACTCGATTTCATTAAAAACTAACTCATAAAATAATAACAAAATGACAATGTGTTATCATCAGTATAATATATTAATGTGTCATATTTTAAAATTACATGCTTTTTTTTATATATATACTACTACTTACTTTCAGTTTTAGTAAAATACACATTATTATTATAAAATTCTTCCTTTAATTGTAATTGAATAGTTTATTGTTATTAAAAAAAGAGACTGCACTATTTTAAAGTTTAAAAAAAAAAGAAAGGAAAATAGATTTGAGGTTTTGAAATTATGCAACTATACTGTATGTACACAAGTAAAATAATTATAATAATATCTAGTGGATTTTAGTGTATGTATAACAATGGTAAATGTAAGTTTATTGTATAAAATAAATTATAATATTTGTTTCCCAAAAATAACTCATTATTTTTTTACCCTCTCATATTTTTGTTTGCTAATATAATTTAATTTAAAGGCGTAAAACACCTTAATGAAAAAAAAATATGTCTAATATCCTAACATACCTAAATATCAGCGTTGATTTGGCCGGAGTCATTGATTTCTAATTTATTTTTCATTCACAAAATGGAAGCTGTGGGTTTGTGACGTCACAGCTCACTAGTCCACGAGTGTGGAAATGGGCGAGCTGTGACGTCATAAACCTGCAGCTGACATTTTGTGAATGGAAAATAAATTAGAAATCAATGACTCCAGCCAAATCAACGTTGATATTTAGGTATGTAAGGATATTAGACATGTTTTTTGTTTAAGGTGTTCTATGCCTTTAAGGACAAACCCATTGCGGTTAGGATTAATATTAAAACAAATGATAGAAATACCAACAAGAGCCTTATCACAGTAGAAGTTCTATGGAGAGGTCTCACATGGCGCAGAGTTATAGTTTAACATCATGTTTTATGCAACAGCTTTTGTCCACGCAATGACATTAATGCTGTTTGTAAACCCTGTTCTCTTCCACCAAAAAATGCGCATTCCATTTGATTAACCATAGCCGATCGTCATTTTAGGAGCAAAGAACATTATTAACATTAGCATTATTAACAATCAAAGAAGAAGATTACTTGAGCTTATCACATGAGTACACCTACACACTAGCTGTGATGTGCTCAAGTAATTTTTTACTTTGATTGATGTCATTGCGTTGACAACAACTCTCAGTTATATAAACATTTATAATTATAACTGTCACATAAAACCTCAACCTCTCCATAGAACTCTTACTATGGTAAGGCTCTTACTGCATAGTATTTCCAACCTTTTCTTTGCATAAATATATAGTGAATATACACATATAGTCATTTATATAGTGTTTATAAACTATAGGCCTATGCATAGTGACAAAAATGCTATTATTAAAATTTAGACCAAAAGATTTTTTTTTAAATAATAATCCAGGACTTGTAAATTTTAGTAACAAATGAGATCTTTTAAAAGAAGAGAAAAAAACATACCATTGCAGTTTGGTAATGGAAGCATAGGCCTATAAAATTAAAAAGCATCTTTACTTACTGTGAAATAATTAAACATTATTCCAGTATTTCCATGATTTCAAGTATACATTTCGACTATCACGGGTAGTAAACGGCCGCCAGCATTTTTATATCTTGTTCAAATTTACATCGAAAATATCACCACAGTAAAAATTTTTTAAAAAAAATAAGACCAACACCCTCATAATGTGCACATATCGAACAATAAATGTGTCAAGTTTTAAAATTTCAAATTTTAATTGTAAAGTTAAAAATCCTTGTGGCCGTTTACTATCCGTGATAATCGATTTATTGAAAATTATCTTATCTAAAAAAATGTATACAAGAGATATTAAGGAAAAATAACCAATTGTAGAGTACTCTAACTCATTGCAGCTAATACATTTTAAAGAAAAGGTAGGAGAAACCAGCAATAAGGACCTTACCATAAAGAATTAGTCCCATAGATAATAATAATAAATACGTATTGGATAGCTATTGCCACTAAACTCTCCAAGCTTTTGGTCTTCATCAGTCCTAAGTCCTAATAGACTCTGAGAGGGAGAAAGAAATCATTCAAGTTTCTCTCCAAGTTTCTATTTTATATGTGCTAGTTTTTTTTTTTTTTTTTTTTTTTTTTTTTTAATCTCTGTGCTAGCAAGATTTTTACTGAACTATGGAACACCGAGTAGTTCTGTTTACTCAAAATGCGGAAAAGGAAGTGGCCAGAAGAGGAAACCACTTGATGGTGAAAGTGGGAGGTAGATCAGGCCTAGCTTGCTGCTGGCACCAACTTTCTCCCACTTTTACCGGCATGTGGTTTCCTTTTCCGGCACTTCCTTTTCCGTTTTTTAGAGTAAACATAAGCACTAACTCTTAAGGCCCTTCTTGGTTTCTTCTATTCTTTATTTTAAAATTTATCATACTAACTGCTATGGTTCATTATCCACTTAATAAAGAAGTCTCTTTTTATATACTGCAAAATTTATTAATACAAACTTGAAACAAATATCAGAGAAATAATAGTATTAAGCACTATACTTTATTAACAATGGTTTTAAAAAATTGTAAAAAAAAAGTAGCAATTTAGACAAATTTTATTTTAGGTCATAAGATTTTTATTATTTTGTTTGCTGAACAGCACAATTACATTTGTATTTCCAATTAATAGGTATATTATAAAGACTGATAATTACAAAGACTTAAAATATTGAAATATTCTAAACTGCATATTTTTAAATACACAGAATAGTGAAGTCACTGGGAAAATTTTATAAAATTATTTATAAATTTCAAATGTTCTTTGATTATTCATAACTTTGAAGTGCAAAATTGTCCTCTTTTTTTTCACAACCCATAAAATCTCTTATACTAGTCTCATTAACCAATAATAAAAAAATGTAAATATTTTATTGCATTGCGAGATATATAAGCTAGTACTGTACAAATAACTATCTACCTAGTTATTAAAGAAGGGTTGGAAAAATTAAAATAGAATTACTTATATCAAGATGTATATATATAGAAATTGGTGTTGTTTGCCCAGGTAGCACCAGGTATGAAACGTCATATACAAGGTGAATCATAACAAGAGGGGAAATTTCAAGCACCACGTACTTGCCATAAGAGGGGAAAGTTTTTTGTCCCTCCTCCTCTTCCAGGTACATACTGTATTGAACCTTAGAGACCACGTGGGTCTGTTGACAATCACATTGTATGACGAATGTCAAAATTTGAAGTTTTACGAAGGGAACCAAGTTCTTACAACAGTTAAAGGCCGTATTATAATACCTTATGCTCTATCCATCTTGACTTATAGCCTATATAGGTATATAAAAAAATAGCAATAAAAAAAAGAGACTTTTTGGCACTAATATTGAAATTACTTGGGTATTTATGGCTATTTAATACAAAAGTAAATATTTTTTTTAATAAATAAGTTATTTTATTGCTTCATAGTTTAACTTTATTATTTGCTAATGATGATATGAGTATAAAAGTTGACGTTTGCCAGTTTTGGAAAAAAAAAAAAAAAAAAAAAAAAAAATTCATACTCAAGTGCACTTCCTTGCTTTTCTATTTAATAACATATCAGGAAGGCCATAAACACCAACATTTATATTTCATTTCTTTACTGTGCTCAAAAAATAAGAAAATGACATGATGATCTATTAGTGATATTCATAAACCTCTTTTTATCGTTTTCTCCCCTTTTAAAAATCAAAACCAGTGACTTAATTATTATTATTATGAATGGGAGAAGTTTATGAACAAAACTAAACTAATGGTTTAGTAATCAGAGCCTCTACTAATAACCTCCTTACACGTTGGTTTGAGTACGATAGTATGCTCAAACTGTGCAGTATAAGACCCCTTATTGTCACAGAGTGGAGGGTATGGATCAACAATTTCCTTGTCACACAAGTCCTTCAGTGCCATCTGGTATTTACTTTGACCCAGTCTGTCAAGCCAACGTCGACAGAATGCAAGAGTACTGAAGTTCTTCTTGATTACTTGTAGTAAAGCCTTGGAGGATGCAAGCCTGTAACATTTTGTAAAGGAAGAGTAAGTAAATTTGTTATCTGTTCTTCTGCAAAAAAGTCAATAATTAATGCAATAAGTGGTTGATACAAAAAGATGATTGAATAAAACATAATTTGAAATGTTGGGAATTGGGATATTGACATTAAAAAGATTTCATAGAAAAACACAGATAGATTTGGAAAAAACTGGAGAGATGCCAAGGCAGAGAAAATAATTTTTAATCCAGGTCAAAAAAATATTATTGCATAGAGCATTAATTAGTTAAGTGTATGTGCTAGCGGCTCATATTGCTCTATGCTCTGTAGAAAGCAAGCTTCTTAAAGAAGGGAATTTTAGATTTCATTTTAATGTTGTTGCAAACAATATGTGTAGTATCTCGTTTTTTGTCATGCAAATCAAAATGTCTATCTCGTTATTTGTCACACCTAGCAAAATGTGTATTTTGTTTTTTTGTCATGCAAAGCCATATGTGCAAGTCGAGCGCCATCTCCATTACATTCGGAAACGATGTACACACATTTTGCTTAGCTTGACAAAAAACGAGTTACACATATTGCTACGCGTGATATATGACGAGATAGACATTTTGCTTCACATTTCAAAAAACAAGTTACACATATTGTAGCAACAACATTGATTTGGTTTAAGACGGTGTGAGCATTGCACATAGCACACCATCATTTTCAGCACCTCATGTGTAGCCATATGAATAGCTGTTTTCTCCTTACTGGGAGTCCCAGTAATAATAAGTTAACAAAATATATTACCTTAGAGGAATGAATCCTTGATCAAATCTCATCATGTAATGTGAAGTCTCCATATCGTCATGAACTTGTCCACGGCCAGTTGAACCAAACGTCTCAATTGCGTAGAATTCATTCTCTTCCATGCGAGTTGCCTCGCCTCCCTTCACAATAGGAACAGTCTTGCCAGCGTGAATACCTGAATATAAGACAGCACAGTGTTATTAGATTATGTACTCAAAGAAATCAAACTTATGTAAAACACAAGTTTTACTTTTAAATTTTAAAGTTCGTCAGCTAAGAGTGTAAGCCTCATATCTAAAAAAAAAAAAAAAAATGCACTATTTAACTTTATTTCTTCTATGTAAAAAGCTGAGAATCCCACTAAATGTTTTTGGAGATACAAGGTTTACAATCTAATCTGACAAGTTGCTTTGAACATTGATTTTAGAGTGGGACTTACAGGTACCCCTCAACAACTTAATGTATTTCTTTGTAAGAGGAAAAAATACACAAAGAGCTACAGCACTTGATTCAGATTGAATACACAGTAGCTTATACAGTAGGCTATTATCTTCTATACTGAGAATGTCAGATCGATGTGCGCTACAATTGCGAGTGGCGGAGATGCAGAACTAGACGTCGTCTTTTGAAATAACGCTATGGATCTAGTTCTGCAGTCTCTGCTAGTTGTAATTGTAGCGCGCATTCGCTCTGACATTCTCAGTATAGGAGATAACTTACTGTATAAGCTATTGAATACAGTATTTTACTATTTCAATAATCCTGTAAATTTTTTTAATACCTAATATTCTTATGAGAAAAATACCCTCAGAATTTAAATAGTAATCTTAGTTAAGCACACAGAAACATAACTAAAATTTTAGCTCCAGATAAAATTTTAATACAACAAATAAACAGACAAATTGGCTTATCATGTTAGCCTTAGTTGCTGAATTTCAATGAACTTACGATAAGGAGAGATGGAGTGTCCGTTGAGGTTCCTGATAGATTTGACTCGGTAAGTCTTGCCGTCTATCTCCACCTCATATGATTCCATCACTTCTTGAATTGCAGCTCCAATGTCGCACAGTTGGACGTCAATACCTGCAGCCTACACAAATAATTAATGTTATTACGTGAACTATATTATCATCACAAGATGTAAGTGGTATCTTAAGTAACTGAACAGAAGGTACAGTACTCAGTGATATCAACAAATTTTACTTTAATATCTTCAATTTTACATTTTAATATCCAACAAATTTTACTTCAATATCTTTAATTGATATTGATGAAAAAACGAGTATGCGATGTGTATGATAATAGAAAGATATGACAGTAAAACACAGTGCATGGAGCATCTGCAATGCTAAGTAAGTGGCTGATGTTCCATGCGCCACACTGGTGGAAAGTGCAGACAGTCCATTTTGACAAGGAAACATCATGTATTTATGTGGAGCATTGCGTTCATTACTAATGCATGGTACAAGGCCATTAGGCAATAGAGTAAAATCTAATAACTCAGTGTCTGAGTCAATGAAATCTGCACATTTAGGAGAACTGCCAATTAGAGTTCTACTCAATTTTGAGAATGTAAACAAACAAATCTTTTAAGCATGGTTTCTTTACCTCCACAATCAATAACATCATCTTGGCATGCTCTGATACTGATTCAAACAGGAGAGTGCCTTGAGGGAGCCTCTCTAACTTAAGTTAGATTGAGTGATAGCTTACCCTGATACCAGTGTTAGTAGCATCTCTGACAGCTTCAATCAGACGGTCGTACTTAGGGTTGAAGGTATGAGTGAATGCACAGTCAATTATGCGACCTGAAATACAGTACAAGTCAATGTCAACATTTTAATTCATTATGAAATTTCATTTACTTATTCTATCTAAGTTTAATAGCTTCTGTTGCTATTATTATTTATTTATTTATTTTATTTATTTATTTATATACATACATATATATATATATATATATATAGGATATATATATATATATATATTTTTTTTTTACCCTGTGGTAAATATAACATTTGTTTATTTTCAAATGTTGTGGCGGAAATTTGAACTACAAACAATAAGGGAACTCTTTTTAGATAGGGCAATAACATAGAAGCTTAGGAGCGTGGTACAGGTACATTAATGCTGTTCATAAACCCTGCTCTCTTGCACCAAAAAATGTGCATTTCATTTGAATAACCATAGGCGATCGTCATTTTTGGTGCAGAGAACAGGGTTTACAAACAGCATTATTGTTAACTTAACTTTTTGTATCAAACAAATTAGAAATTTTTAAATTCAGCATAAAAAAATAATAGTAGCATTACGAGAGAAGCAGTTACGTAGTTGAACACTGCTTATTTTATTTAAGCGCCTTTTTATTTTTATTATTATTATTATTACTTTTTTTTAATTGCAATGCAACTATTTAATTACACAGTGCTGTAGGTATTACCGTAATTACAACATAAATAAAAAAAAATGCAAGAATACCTTTAACCTCTAATGATTAGAAAGGAGAATAGCATTGAAGTAAAACATACCATTGATGTGTGTGCCAAAGTCAATCTTGCATACGTCATCATATTGCAGCACAGTAGGATCTCCTGCATTAGGTGTGTAATGTGCAGCACAATGATTGATAGAGCAACCAGTAGGGAATGCCAACCCTGCTTTCAGTCCATTCTCAGCAATCAATTTGCGAGCAGTACTCTCTAACTCTTCACATATTTGAATCATCGTCATACCAGGCTTGATCCAGCGCTGGATATACTGACGAGTCTGCAAAAATATTACAATTTCATATTAGACAAAATTGTACTCTCTCTCTCTCTCTCTCTCTCTCTCTCTCTCTGGGTATGCATTGCATGTTTAAAGGCTTGTATCGTTAAAATGGTACTTTTATTTTATCATGTGAATAATATGTCAATAATAATAAAATAGTAAAAAATAATACAGTAATAATAATAGAAAGTAGGGTAGCTTCAGTCTGATAATGATTAATCAGAGCCCACAGTCTTGAAAGTATGCACTAGTTTTTACAAAAAGTGACAGCTTAGGAAAACCCAGGGGGAGCTCATAAGGCTGTTGTGACGTCACGTGAATCGTTTTGCCCATAAGGTTAACATTGCATTTTCCGGAAAGCGTGACGTCACAGCTGCTAGTGAGCCCCCCCCCCCTGAGGAAAACCAAGTCCATTAAAAAAATAATAATAATAAAGAAACTGCATGTGATGAAAATTTTGACCATCAGATAAGTATGAAAATATTACTAATATTAAATAGGGGCCTTAAGAGCATGAATATTTTAGAACTCTTAATTTTCAATTTTTGCTACCGGCAAATGGGGTTCAGGTCAGAATGATGCAAAAATGTAGCTTTTTATTTTTTTTCACGTTTCTATTAGCTTTAATAGAGAGTAAATTAATTGTTGAAAATTTACCCAAAGTGCAGTAGTTGCACTTGACAGTAGGTGAGAATGGGAAAATGGCTTTAATCTAGGAAACATTTTATTCTGTGAAATACAGGTATTTCAATGTTAATTTTCTTGGTTTTGTGAAAAGAAATTGCCATACTTATTTCCCACTTAATATTTTGTTGACAGTGTTATGTTTTTGCTCTCTTTACCTGACGATGTGCCTCAGCAGCCAGTCTTGCCTCCATATACATTTGCTCATGAACATCTTCTAGTGCTTTCATGTTCTTCTTTTCCTCATCTGTCATTCTATTACGTGCCAAACGAGAGTCTGCAACCACAGGGTACTCCATCTCTTCTCCAACTGGATATTTACCTGTCACAAAATGAGTTAAAAATTAAAAATTAAATATGAGTAACTTGAGAACTGAGAAAGTACAAAACTGATTATCAATGATGGTACCAAATTTGATTTATAAATTTGAAAACATAAATTTAATTCAAAATAATTTTGAAAGAAAATATAGGAGAAACCAGCAAGGGCCTTACCATAGTAAAGAGAGTTGATAAAAAAATCTTGCTAGTAGAGATAAAAAAAAAAAAAAAAAAAAAACTAATACAGTGCATGGGATAGCTTTTTGCACTGAACTCCTAGAGAAATGAAGTGCGATTTGCCTTCGTCAAACCTTACAGACTCAGAGAGAAACTATGAAACACTATCCAAGGGTTGCTTGTTTTTTATTTACTCATTATTATTATTATTATTTCTGTACTATCTTCTTTGATTGAAAATGCCATTAATATATGACGAAAGCTCTCAGCAGTTATAAAATGGACTTTTTTATAACAAAAAACTGTGCCTTGTGAGACTTCGACCTCTCCATAGAACTTCTACTATGGTAAGGTCCTTACTGGTAATTCTATCCTTTTCTTTATTATTATTGATCCTAACCGCAATGATTTTTTCCTTAGATTAATTATTATTTTCACCAAGCTATGGATCTCTCGCTCTCGTCACTACGAAAAAGGGCACTGCGCATGCACTGATAACTGACGAATACCGGCGTACCGAGCTGTGCTAATATAAACATATCGCCCTCTCACATGCACTATTATTGACAGATACTGATTAATGGAGCTGTGCTTATGTAAACAAATGCAACTGTTTTCATTTATGCTATCTGTCAGTATCTTTCATTTTAAAGGATACCGGTAGCATTGGATAGAAAGCTTGGAGTTGTCGGCTATGCATATCAGTATATGTCGGTATCAGTCAGTATCTACCAGCTTTAAATCCATATAAAATGGTTTGCTTATCTGTCAATGGACATCAAATTTATGTGCTATGTGAATGCTACTTAAAACAACAAACAAAACAGACAAACTTACCATCAGGGAAAAGTTCAACAATAGGTAGAGATGGAGGTTCTGTCTGTTTACCACTACCTGGGGTACCTGATGTAGCACCGGCTTTGTTACGTGGCTTGCGCTTCTTACGCTTCTTCTTGCCCTCTTCACCTCCAGCCTCTGAAAGTTTACATAATAACTTAGTTAATATAAAATGTAAATAAAATAAAAAAAAATTCTCTACAACCAAATTAATCAGTACATCATATAATAGTGTCACTAAACAGAAACATAAAGAAGCACAGTAACTTCCTTATTTATTTTTCAGTTTTTTTTTTTTTTTTTTTTTTTTAATTATTTTATTTTTTTTATTTTTTTTTTTTATTTTTTTTTTTTACATACCTTCGCCATCATCATCTCCATTTTCCTCAGGGGTAACTCCATTGATGTTCACTTTGTTCAGGTTGTTTGCAAGAGCATCTACATTTCCTCCCCCTCCAGGAACATCTACAGAACCTTCTCCTGAACCTGTAAAATAGTTTTAGATTGCTATATATACTGTACTTGTATTTTTAGGTATGGTGCAGACACAATGAATCGTTATGTATGTATACATGCGTATGTACTGTATGTACAGCTCTGGCTAAAAGTTCCCGAACGACTTGCATAGGTAACCCGAAACCACGCTATGTTGTCTTTATGAGAAAACGCAGAAGCAGCAGCTGCCCCGTTCAGGAAGTTTTGGCCAGAGCTGTACACTCAGCCCAAATAAATCTGACCGCAGCGTTCATTTCTCCAAATGTAAAATACATGAGGAAACTTTTACACGACTAATCAGATTTATTCAGGGGGAGTGTACATACAGACTTATAATTATATAACAAGGATTGCAACTAAAAGTATGTATGCATATTTTTGCATATTACCTCTCTAATTGTAAAACATTTTATGATTCCATGTAAGTGTAATAGCATGGAGTTAATATCGATACACTGCATAGAGAAATGTCAGGGTTTTTTCTACTTTTGACAGCTTCTTATTGCGTGGGTTGTGTAATATGTATCATACTTACAAGGGATCAAAATATGTGATATGTACAAACGATGTACATACATAAATAAGTTTTAAGTCATTTTAAAAGTATTGTATATTTGAAATGAAAAAGAATGTTATATTAGAAAAAGAAAAAAAAAGCAATGTCAAAATAATTAGCTATGTGTAACATGACAATGACATTTAAAACCCGGCAAACAAATCGTGACCGCATGGTCATTCCGAAACATAAATTCTTATTCATTTTTACCTGTCTTCTTCTTCTTTTTCTTCTTGCGTTTCTTTTTTGCGGCTTCTGGGTTACCTCCTTCAGCCTCTGGTTGATCAACGTTGTCTGAATCTTCATGTTCAGACAATTTTTCTTCAGACTTTCCAACTTCTTCTAAAACAGCAGCCATTTTTATTACAGCTGTTTTGAAAATGTTAAAAAAAGGAACTTCGTTGAAATTCGCAAACGACTCGTGCTAATTCGGCTCGAAGGAATAAAAATTTCAAACTTCAGCGGGAAGGTGACACTCGAACAGCTCGCGCAGCTCGAACCTCTCGAACCTCAACCCAAAGAGATTATAATACCCAGACTCTATAATAACTCTATCATGCCTCAAACGTTCTCCAGTCTCCACCGCCGTACTGGGCCGTCTTTCTACTACGCCTAGAAAATCGGAATTCCTGATCCTGACCATATTCGCCTCCCATATATTAGTATATCCGTGTTCCTTATCTTCGCAGACCGTTGACAACTTTAGGGGATTTTTAAATATTTTAACCGAGTCATGCATGCAGCATGCGATAATATTCTGCTTTTAAAAAATTAGTTTTAATTTTTTGGGGGGAAAGGAGGGGGGAGGAATACTCAAGTTACGATTTGCAATTTCACGTAACATAAATCAAATGCATTACATGTTCAGTAAATCAATTGTTTATTTAAAATTATTTGGTTCTCATAGCCATTTAGGCGTACCATATATTATATGCATACAAACGTACAAATTATATTAATTACACATTTTTTAATTTTTTTATTCATGTTATAAATTTATGTATTTTTAATATCCTATTTTTGTATATTCCATAGGAACCATATACCATTTGAACTTTTTTACTTTCTTCTTCTTCTTCCTTTTTTCTTTCTTTCTTTCTTTTTTTTTTTTTTTTTTTTTTTTTCCTTCATTTTTTTTTTTTTTTTTTACTTTGTTCATTATGCTAATAATACAAAAAAAGTATGAATATAAAGAGATCTTTTACTTTTGCACAATTATTGTGCCCTACCAATACGAATTGCCATTATTAATATTGTAAAAAAAGTTAGATAACAATTTATGGTTAAAATAATATGATGGGTTCATCAGCTCATCAGTATTCACAATACTTGATGAATTGGTATATATTAAGTTTTTCATAATTAATTAAATATTAGTGAGGAAATAAAATAGGAACTTAACAGAAGTATTCATATACAAATTAATAATAAAGAGTAACATTAAAAAACCATTATACAATACAATATATTAATATACGAAGAAAGAAAAAGTTTTAAATGCAATATTTTGGAATCGACTACAGATAAATTTATATAATTAAAGGTTAATATTTTAAAAGTAGTTAGAATTAAAATTTTGCCTCAAAAGTCAAAAATGGGATATCTGGTTGTGGTTGTTGTTGTTTTCATACATCTCGTAAAATTTGCAAAATTAAAAAAAAAAAAAAAAAAAAAAATCCTGCTTTTTATATAGGTAAGGATGAACACATCTTTCATTACTATTATTAACAATATTATAGAAAAAAAAAAAGCTGAAACAGGTAATCCAAAATTTTGACTTTTAAGACTTTTGTTCAAAAGTAAAAAAAAAAGGACGATCACTTTTATCTTCTTCTTTGCTGTCCCCCCCCCCCCCCCCCCCCCCCCAATATATATTTGCATCGTTTAAATTGATGCTTACATTTTTTGAGCAGAAAATGGATTATAATATTTTTATTATGTGACTAAAATATAATTATTATTATTCTAAATATTATTAATTATTAAATTATTCTAACATATAATCTTTTTATAAAGTTTCTATTGTATAAAAAAGTCTAAGATAGGACAACTTTGAGTACTTTTTCAATGGGTTCACGACAGATTGGACAAGTTACTAACAAGTCTGAGTCTCCACATTGAGTGCAACAAGAAATATGTCCACACGGGACAATAGCGTAATCTCTTTCATTTTCCATGCAGATGACACATATTCCCAACCATGGTTCAGATCTCTGCTTAGGTACAGGGGTATCAGGAGGCAATACTTGAAATGGAACAATGGGAAGAGGATCTTCATGAGCAGGAATCTCCTGAGGTTGTTCTTGTGGTTGAGGAACTGCATTTGCAACAGCACGGGGTGTACGAGCAGCTTCAGCTACTGCTTGGGCAGTTCCTGAAAAAAAAAAAAACGTGAAAATTAATTAAAATTCTTTTAGAAAAATAAATTAATCAATAAAAAAAAACTGGTATTTATTGCATTAATATTATATGAGAAATTTTAAAAGTAAAGTTGTATTTAAGTTTTTCAGTATTAACTATATAACATCTTGGAGATATAGAAATCTCTTCTACCACCGTCGTAAAAAAAAAAAAAGAAAAAAAAACTAATAATAATTAAAAACAAAAACAAAAACTTTTAAATATATAGTGCTCAAAAAATTTCAAATTTAAAAAAAACAACACACAATAAGCAAAGTTGAGTCTCCTTTCTCTAAAAAACAAAGCATTTTTGTTTTAATTTAGGATGTAAATAATGATATTATATATATTATTAACAATTGCAAGGATAATTATTTTAATTTGATAATATTGATTATTAATCGATTATTATTGGCTATTTTCTAATCATGGGGCGTACCTATCATGGCAATCTCCATCTCCTCCATATAGGTGCACACTCGGGTCAGCAAGGTCAATCTGCAGAGCTTCTCTCCCAACTCCAATAGACCAAAGTCGAGCAAGTGGTCACGCAAGACAGGGTAGGGCCAATCAGCCATTATGCGTAACTGATCTAAGCCATCCGCGGCTAAATTGGCTTCCTGCAAACAAAAACAAAAAAATTGTCAACCACATTTTTTTTTATTATTATTAATTATTAATATTATTAATTATTATTAACTTAATGATTTATTTGTCATTTTTTATTATTTTTTTTTATATAATATATAATATGCTTCTTATACCGGCGATGATTTTTTTTTTTAATTAATGGCTGAACACAAGGTAAAGAGTGGCATATAATTGTATCCCTCATTTTAAAATTTTCAAGTATCAATATGCACTTGTCTGAGAAAAAAAAGTTTAGTAGGTTTCTCTATAAGCGCAATGTTAAATAAGGGCAACTTTTTCTAGCCCACCCCTGACTGGTGCTACGTCACTGCCAGGTGATATGAAGCATTATTGCCATCTACGACCACATAACATACCCGAAGTATTTGGTCCAAATTGCCGTGAACTCTCATGCAATTACATACAGGTGGTGGGCTCTCAGGTAGAGGAATTTCAGCAACCATGGGCAGACTCACGCGACGATTTACTGCGGCACGCTGGGGTTCAATTAAGACATGAGCTGCTGGAGCGACTCCTTGACGGACATGAGCGACTGGAGCGACTTCTGGATATATATCAGCGGCTGGAGCAAATACTCGATGGGCATGAGCCACTGGAGCGACTTCTGCAAAGACATGAGCGGCTGGAGCTACTCCTTGACGGACATGAGCGACTGGAGCGACTTCTGGATATATATCAGCGGCTGGAGCAAATAATCGATGGACATGAGTCACTGGATCGACTTCTGCAAAGACATGAGCAGCTGGAGCGACTCCTTGACGGACATGAGCGACTTCTGGATATATATCAGCGGCTGGAGCAAATACTGGATGGACATGAGCGGTTCGAGCAGCTCCTGGATAGACATAAGCAGCTGGGGCGACTTCTGGAACTTGAATCCCGTTTTCTGCAAATGTAATATGATATGCCAAACATTTCTTTGCTAGATAAAATTCTATATTCTGCGTATTTCCTATTTCCATGTGCGAACAGATATGCAGATCTGCATAGGGCTTAATTTTAACTTCTTTTTTTTATTATTATTTTTTTTTTTTTGAGTAAAATTTTTGGCAGGGATATGGTGGTGCACATCTTATATTATTTTATGATAAAAAAATACCATATTACTGTTATTTCTGTCAGGCAATTTTTTTTTCCTCGTTACAACTTTCAAATATCCAAAGAAGAATAAATCACCCATACAAAAAATTCAATACAACATATATTTTTAATATTTGGACCTAATTTTATAAATTTGTATAATACTACTAATAGTATACTATTGTTAATAATCCAAAAGTGCATATCGCTTCTCACAATTCATTAAGGCCATACAGAATCTACTTTAAAAAATAACAAAAATTGAAACCTGCACTTTACTAGGTTGGGAAATCTACAAGAATGCATACAATATAGCGTAATTGGTCTTAAATTAAAGGCAATACAATATTATTTTACAGGAATGTGTTAAAAAAATGTATTGCAAAATTTGACTCCGTGGCAAGGAGAAACGTTTTGCAAAGTCGCAATTTTTACTACAGTGTTAAGAGAGCTCGTTTTTAGCAGGCGATATCTCTATTAATATTAAAGATAAATCCATAGTGTAAGCGAGGAAAATTATCCTCATATCTTCCTATTTATGAATATCAAAGAAAAAAAAATTTAAAATAAAAATTACAGGCGTAATTCAATTAGCTGTAAAAATGTAGCCAAAAACCAACGGCTTAACTTATATGAGTGAAAATGATAATAGAAGCGTAGAAGCGGTAATGAAGAATGTAAAAGACTTTTATTTTGAAAAAGTTGAATTAGAAACCAATTTACAATTTTAAAAAAATTACGCATGTCAAAGTTAGGTAATCATACTATAGATACTCCCCTTACGCCTTGACTCTTCATTTCCCCTCACTTCCAAGCTTGATGCATTTCCCTTTCCGACCGCATGCAAATGTTTTTCTACCTAGTAAAGGAGAAAAAAAAAGTTTTTCTGTCTATACTGCCTATTCTCACTTCAATCACTTGAAATATTACAAAATATACGTTTATGTTATAATAACTTGCATTTCCTATCACTTTTTTTTTGTATGGTTCATAATAATACAAATAATTTTTCCTATATACTTTATAATTTGTATAAAATATTAAATTATTAACAATGTCATAAACCTTCTTTTAATGATTAAACCACAATACAATTAGTAATTTTTTTTCATTGTTTGAATTTGTTAATTACTTTTTATATTTCCTTTTGGGGGGGGGGGGGCAGGGGGGTTGTAATTAAATGTCAGTAACCATTTCGTATGTAATTTCTTTCCTTTTAATTTACATGAAATTTATTAAGATAGAATTTATTTTTAAGTTGAAAGGAACTAAATTATAATAATGAAATAATTTGTTTTTTGTTCTTTACTATAGTACAAAGCTTTATTTTAAACGTTTTCACATAGATTGCAGTGGAATTAATTATAATTAAACATAATTTTTTTTAGATTTGTTCTTATTTATAAATGGTAATTCACCATATTATATGAAATTAAATATTTGTAGTAACAATATTTAAGAAAAACTTCTATTTAGAGAACGAAAACAAAGCTCACATATTAATTGTTTGCATAAATATAGTAATATAAACGCAATTTGCTTCAATTGGATGCAAGAATTGTTTTAAATTTCTTTATGTACGTATATTATTTAAACATCAAGCTAGACTTCAATAGTTCTTTTTCAATTTTTTTTTTATATTTTTATATTTATATATTTTATATTTATATGTGTCTGCGTTACACGACGTGGAGCTTCAATGTTATTGAAGCAAAGTAACAGTGGCTGACGAGAAAGCATCGAACTGAGCGTATCGCACAAAAATGTTGCGATGGTGACCAAAGATCCGCTTCTTCCATTTTTAATAGAGGTGAGTTTCATATCACTATCAGGTAAAATTTTACCTTTGTTGAAAATGGAAGAAGCTGTTTTTGAAACTAGAAAACTCTTTTTTTTTTATATCACATTGATGCGATGTACCTGAGACGCGTGCAAGTGACATGCATGGAAATGAAAACATCATGACAACCACCGCTATTACAAAAATTAATCAAAACTTAAACTATTGACTCGAAATAACATAGTGTACCGTGTCTATTTTGGAATCTATGTATTTTTTTTTTTTTTTGAATAACCGTAATTCGCTCAGATTTTTTAAAACAATTTATGCAAAATATTAATTAATATACACAGTTATGGATTATATTGTGCAATTCATCAAGAAATGTTTTTTTTTTCCTTTAAATTTATTTTCAAATTAAAAGTTTAAAAATGTAAAAAATACAGATAATTGGTACAGATAATGACCTAAAATAATTCAAAACAGTATTTTTTTTACTGTTTTATTGAAAGAAATAGCAAGATTAATAAATATCGGGAAAAATCAAGCAATATAAGATTATTTATATTGTATTGTGATCAAGTATAGTAATGAAAAAAATTATGACATTTTTAATAATTCAATAGCTTATAAAAATTGAAAAGTATAGGAAAAATTACTTGTATTATTATAAACCATACAAAAAAAAAGTGATAGGAAATGCAAGTTATTATAACATAAACGTATATTTTGTAATATTTCAAGTGATTGAAGTGAGAATAGGCAGTATAGACAGAAAAACTTTTTTTTTTCTCCTTTACTAGGTAGAAAAACATTTGCATGCGGTCGGAAAGGGAAATGCATCAAGCTTGGAAGTGAGGGGAAATGAAGAGTCAAGGCGTAAGGGGAGTATCTATAGTATGATTACCTAACTTTGACATGCGTAATTTTTTTAAAATTGTAAATTGGTTTCTAATTCAACTTTTTCAAAATAAAAGTCTTTTACATTCTTCATTACCGCTTCTACGCTTCTATTATCATTTTCACTCATATAAGTTAAGCCGTTGGTTTTTGGCTACATTTTTACAGCTAATTGAATTACGCCTGTAATTTTTATTTTAAATTTTTTTTTCTTTGATATTCATAAATAGGAAGATATGAGGATAATTTTCCTCGCTTACACTATGGATTTATCTTTAATATTAATAGAGATATCGCCTGCTAAAAACGAGCTCTCTTAACACTGTAGTAAAAATTGCGACTTTGCAAAACGTTTCTCCTTGCCACGGAGTCAAATTTTGCAATACATTTTTTTAACACATTCCTGTAAAATAATATTGTATTGCCTTTAATTTAAGACCAATTACGCTATATTGTATGCATTCGTGTAGATTTCCTAACTTAGTAAAGTGCAGGTTTCAATTTTTGTTATTTTTTAAAGTAGATTCTGTATGGCCTTAATGAATTGTGAGAAGCGATATATTAATTAACATTAGCATTATTTCTTCTGTGTATACTTAAGTACACTGTATATATATATATATATATACAGGGTCGGACTGGCTCGAAAAGGCCCACTCAGGAAGAGACCAGAGAGGGCCCACTGGGGGGGTCTGGGGGGGCGCAGCCCCCCCAGCAAAAGGGGGGTCCGGGGGGCGAAGCCCCCCGGAAAATTTTAAGACACGCCCCTTATTTGAGGAAAAATCACTTAAAAAAAGGTGCTTTTATTATTTCTTTGTTTTGCAAAAAAAATATAATTTTTTCAGTTTTTTTCAGTAAAGAAATAAGTTAAATAACAATTTTGCTTAAGTTAATATACGATGAAAGAGTAAAAAACAAACAAAAAATATATAAGAACGAAATATTATCTATTAATTTAGTGAATGTCATATAATTATTTTACTTAAATTTATACATAAAATTGTAACGTAATATTTTATTTTATTAATCAACATAAATTCAAATGTGTGCAACTTTTATTTTTGAAATAATTATACTGTATGTAGTATCACATGCAAAACTTATAGCGAAGATATTTTATGATACTTTGAAATTTGTTTGGATCCATGCAGCTTAATCTTTAAATATAAACCATAACTTTATTTATTTATTTTTAATTTATAGCCAGCATCAATAAGGAATTCGAATCTAAAAAAAAAAAAAAAAAAAAACTATATTCTAAAAGAGAACATATTGTCCCGAATTTTAGAAAATTGAAAAATTACGTTATATGTTTGATAACTTTAAATTATCTGGGCATAGGAAAAAGCTGATTATCACTGTGAGGTCATTTTGCGTCTTTTAAAAATTAATTAAAAATACTAAATGAACTAAAAATTAAAATATTCACATATTTATCGATTTAGGACAATGTGTCCTCTTTTATATATAATGTTTTTATGAAAACTACCCCTTAAAATTTCTTGGTATTCCTCTTTGTTCTGTTATAGGTAACAGTTTAATATTTTTTATTCCACTATAATCTCTCTCTCTCTCTCTCTCTCTCTCTCTCTCTCTCTCTCTCTCTCTCTCTCTCTCTCTTTTTTTCTTTATTTTATATATATTTTTTTTTTGCGACACAATTGTTAATATTTTTTAGTATATATGAATTAAATATTTCAGTCAAATTTGCATAATTATACTTTGTAATGACTCGTAGATAAAAAAAAAAAAAAAAAAAGAAAAAAAAAAAAAAAAGAAGAAGAAGAAGAAGAAATCTTAAAGGCTGAATACTGGAAAATAAATTAACCTAGGTTTGTGAAGGTGTTGAGATAAGAGAATAGTTCATATATATAGTTCTTGGGCAATGAAATAAGTAAATATAGTAAATAATAAATCGTAATTACACCATTCACGTATTATTGATGAGCGCTTTAATTTAAGATGTGAAACAAATAATAAGTATGTGTGTAATTTGATGGAATTTTAAAAAAAATTTAACTCTTTTCCTTTCAACTTTCTTCTTTTTCTCCTTTTTTTTTTTTTTTTTTTTTTTTCTTTTTTCATTTTTGTTTATTAGCGAGCAAAGGGCCCCCAGCCCAGGGGGGCCCGGTCAGGAATTCCTGACCAACTTAAATGACCAGTCCGACCCTGTATATATATATATATATATATATATATATATATATATATATATCGCTCTATGTATGCTCTTTACTTTTATTACTATTATTTTATAATCCTGTACTTTAAATAAGAGAAATAATGGCCAGATTTATGATGACTTTGAGAGTGAATAGTGCCAAATGGGAAAATTATTTCAATCTTACCTTCGTCATCGCTAACCTCAAAAATTTGGACCTGATCCTGTAGCCCCTGAACAATGTCTTCTTTATCCACTGATCTATCACCATAGTTATCCTCAACTTCTCCCCAGTCATCTGCATTTTGCTGCTCGTCTTCTTCCCAGTCATCTGCATTTTGCTGCTCGTCTTCTTCCCAGTCATCTGCATTTTGCTGCTCGTCTTCTTCCCAGTCATCTGCATTTTGCTGCTCGTCTTCTTCCCAGTCATCTGCATTTTGTTGCTCGACAACTCCCCAGTCATCTGCATTTTGCCGCTCGTCCTCCACAGAAAAAGTCAAATTCTCCGCAGAAACATATGCTGCCCCGTTCATGTCTTCCGCCGAATTATCCTGTCAATTTTTACGTAATTGGGAACCCAACCCTGGTCAAAAATCTTGAGCAAGATCTTGCCAAGATCTTGCTCAAGATTTGTTTAAGATTTTTATTATGGCACGACAAGATCTTGACAAGATCTTGCACAAGATCTTGTCAAGATCTTGCACAAGATCTTGTCAAGATCTTGAGGATAATCTTATAACAAGAAATGACAATCTTGCACAAGACACCTTGTCGTACTTAAAAATCTTGTGCAAGATTTTGGGTCCGTAAAATCTTACAGCAAAATCTTGTCAAGAATGAACAAGACTTTCGTCGTAAAATCTTGCAAAAAATCTTGTCAAGACTTTGCAAGATTATCTTAAAATCTTGCAGCAAGTCTTGCCAAGACTCTGCAAGATCTTAAATAAAATCTTGCAGAAAATCTTGTCAAGACTATGCAAGATTTTTCTATAATTTATTTCAGGAAATCTTGTTTTCTGATCTTAATATGGTCTTGGCAGCTTTTCTTCACAATGTAGAATCAAAAGCTCTGGTCAGATATCCAAGCAACTATTACTCTGGAAAATAAAAGTTTTAATTAATCTTAAAAAAAAAAAAAAATTTAAATATATTTAATTATCGCGTATTTGTTCTGCAAACTAGAATTACTTTTCAACTATTGTCCAGAATGTCCAGGCAGCAACCTAAAAAAAAAATTAAACATTAATATTGCGTATTTGTTCTGCAATCTTGAAGTAATTGTCAATTTATTGTCCAGGTGGCAAGCTAAAAAAAGCTGAACTATTATTATCTCGTACTTATTCTGCAATGTAGAAGTACTCGTCAATTATTGTCCAGGCAGCAAGCTAAAAAAACACTTAAACATAATTATTGTGTATATTTGTTCTGCAATCTTGAAGTAATCGTCAATCTATTGTCCAGGTGGCAAGCTAAAAAAAACTGAACTATTATTATCTCGTATTTTTGTTCTGCAATCTTGAAGTAATCGTCAATTATTGTCCAGACAGCAAGCTAAAAAAAACAAACTTAAACATAATTATTGCGTATTTATTCTGCAATCTAGAAGTACTCGTCAATTATTGTCCAAACAGCAAGCTAAAAAAAAAAAAAAACTTAAACATAATTATTGCGTATATTGGTTCTGCAATCTTGAAGTAATCGTCAATTTATTGTCCAGGTGGCAAGCTAAAAAAAAAAAACTGAACTATTATTATCTCGTATTTGTTCTGCAATCTTGAAGTAATCGTCAATTATTGTTCCAGACAGCAAGCTAAAAAAAAAAAAAAAAATTAAACATATTGCGTTTGTTCTGCAATCTTGAAGTAATCGTCAATTTATTGTCCAGGTAGCAAGCTAAAAAAAAAACTGAACTATTATTATTGCGTATTTGTTCTGCAATCTATAAGAACTCGTCAATTATTGTCCAGGCAGCAAGCTAAAAAAAAAAAAAGTTAAACATAATCATTGATTATTGGTTCTGCAATCTTGAAGTACTCGTTAATTTATTGTCCAGACAGCAAGCGTACTTGTTCAGCACTGTACTCGTCAGTTATTGGTCAGGCAAATAACAAAATGACATTTATGTAAAAAAAAAAAAAAGTAAGAAAACAAATTTGAAGTAGAACATATATAATTAATGGTATAATATCTCTGTAACTTAATAAACAATAAGTGATTGCTCATCGTAAAAAGCATGCAAGCTAGTAACATATAATTATATTATCTCGATATGTGCATATTATAGTTTATAGAGCATGCAACAAAATGTTAAAATCATAAAAAATTTTATAGCATCTTGCAAGATCAGCTATAAAGAAGAAAAACTTAAAAACTTGAAATTTTTCATTGAATCTTGCCTACAGCTCAAAAAATTTAAATTATTAGAAAATCTTGCATTGATACTTGCAAGATCATTTCAAGATAAAAACCGTTAGAAAATCTTGCTTTGACTCTCTTGCAAGATCACCTAAGATAAAAACCGTTAGAAAATCTTGCTTTTACTCTTGCAAGATCAGCTCAAGATAAAAACCGTTGGAAAATCTTGCTTTGATTCTTGCAAGATCAGCTCAAGATAAAAACCGTTAGAAAATCTTGCTTTGACTCTCTTGCAAGATCACCTCAAGATAAAAACCGTTAGAAAATCTTGCTTTGACTCTTGCAAGATCAGCTCAAGATAAAAACCGTTGAAAAATCTTGCTTTGATTCTTGCAAGATTAACTCAAGATGAAAACCGTTAGAAAATAATGCTTTAATTCTCGCATTATCCACTCAAAATATAGTAAAAAAAGATGCAATAATTAATTTATAAGCTAATTGCCCCAAAATATTATACCCTCTTTATTCTGTTTTTAGCATTTTTATAAGAAAAAACATAAAAAAATAATTTGTTTAATCACTTTTACGAAAAAAAAAAAGAGTTACACTCACCTCATCCAAAAAAGGCCCACCTATAGCATTTCCACAGATCCATCATCATAGATCACTTTGTGTTTGTTGCGAATTTCTCAACTAAATCAATGAAGTAATGCTCGTATATGAAAACAAAGATAAGTTCATATTAGCCTAAAATCTAATTTACGTGTGGAACGATTACTAAATATGTTTCTTACCTGTTGTAATTAATGTAGAATCTGGTGCATAAGCAACTTAATTATCACTATTATAAACGCCACAAAACTAAAAGAAACACAGAGCACATGTACGACATGTTTATCATCTATCAATTGATAGATGCTGTTAACAGCATCCATTATTACCCATAATGCAATGCGTGCATTCATGCGCACTGGCTGTTTCCTCATCAAAGTTTACAAAATACACCGATAGATGGCCAAAGCGCGCGAAAAAATCTTGCACAAGATATTTTTATATTATCCAAGATATTTTATATCTTTCACAAAATTTCCGCATAACTTAAAATATCTTACCTGTTGGCCTCTATAAATGCAAGATTTACGATCTTGTTCAAGATAAATCCAAATATGCAAGATATTTATAATTTTGCTCCAAATTATAGAATTCTGGACTTGGAAAATTGAACAAATTCTTGCACAAGATTTAGAGATCTTGCATTGTTAAGTCTTGCAAGATTTGTTCTTGTAAAAATTTTGTGCAAGATTTTATCTTGGGTAAAAATAATCTTGCTCAAGATTTTTGCGTGAATAAGATACTTTTTCTTGCACAAGAAAATATTTATCTTACACAAGTTGTTCAAGATTTACGCCTTGACAAGACTACAAAATCTTGCGCAAGATATTTTCTTGCCAAGATGTTGATCTAGTGCAAGATTTATTTACTTGTGTAAGATTTTTAGGATCTTGCACAAGAAAAATTAATCTTGAAACCTAATTTTTATCTTGCACACGAAAATATCTTATGCAAGATTAATTGCAAGATCTTATTGTAAGATTCATGCAAGATTTTAAGTTTTGGTAAGATCTTGAACAATCTTGCCTTACTTTTTTCAAATGTTCAAGATCTTGGATGTCTTGAAGCCATCTTACAAGATCTTGAGTTGATCTTGTAAGAATTAAGGCAAGATTTTTGACCAGGGAAGTCAAGACAAAAATAATAACAAAACAAAAATATATATAAATAAAATGTTTTTATAAATATATATTACGATAATGTTAACAGGTTGAATTAGATTTTCAAGTATGCGAGAAAAATAATAATATTTTAATAAGAACAACACAATTGATAAAAAAAAAATGCTTGTCCTATGCTGAGCGTATTGCTCCAATATGGTATCAAACATCAAAGCTCATTCATTATGAATTCATGTACCGCAAGGAAATGAAAAACCTGCACAACTATAGACTGAAAAGCATCACTAAAATTGCAGGTTATTCATTTCATTTCGGTACATACATCCTATAATGTCAAGACAAGAATATATATTATAATATATATTTAATATTTGCGCATAGTATAAAATTTTTGTTTATGAATTATTGCAAGTTGAGTAAATAAAATAAACAATAAAGAGCATAATTTTTCTTTCGTTACATAAAAAGGACAATATAATTATAAATTATATTATATTTTTTCATAGGACAAGATAAATATATTTATACGTGCTGACTATCAAATAAAAAATAGATGAGGTTTAGCTATAGCTATTCCACTCTGAAACCAAACTTCTTCCAATAATAAAATAATAATTACATTCGTATAGAAAGTTATTTAATGTGTGTGTATATAAATATACGGTGTAATTATATATATATATATATATATATATATATATATATATATATATATATATATATATATATATATACACACACAATATATTTATAAAAGTTTCTTCATATTACAAAACCTACGACGAAAAAAAGTCGCCAGTAACAATACCGTATAACTTTTGGTGCGTAATGAAGAAAAAGTATTTTGCTACATTTGCTACAAAACTTACAGAATCAGACGAGTTTGATGTATGAAAGGCAACAAATCGAGGATGTGGAGACACGGGATGAAGTACATGCCGTTCAGGCATAACTTGAAGTGCCGGTGACGTGTTTTCATACATATCATCTAAAGAAAACGTCCTCTCAAATACGTCAAGTTCACGACGTGGAGATGGTGCTAACATAAAACTTCCGAGGAATCCACCTGAGTCTTGTGATGACATCTTCACAGAAACAACTAATAAATCAAATAAATACCCAAATAAATTAAAAATAAATAATATATATTCTTATATTGTTAAAAACTTTTTACTTATTATTACGATTTTTTACTATATTCAATATTAAAAAATAATAATAATAATAAAACGACCAAAAACTGTAGTTTTATTAAAAAAATAAAAATGAATCCCTATTTTAAGAATCATATTTTCCCCTGGAATGTAAGTGTAAAATGGTTCATTGCCCATCAAAATATGCACTTTTTTTAGCATTAAAAAACAAGGTTATATAATATAGCTATTCTGTGTAAGAAAAAATAATAATCGTGCAAAAAAAAAAAAAAATAATAATAATAATAAATACGATAAAAATTTGCATATTATAAGACGCAAGAATTGTTTAAATATGTGACGATACAGATGTAGACTGGGGTCACGTATTACTATTTTGACGATATATAGATGGCTGACCGGTGGTGGTGGATGAGATTATTAGATTGTATTTACTGTTTTTCGTTTGATTGCTAAAAAGATATTGTGTAGGCACACAAATTCAAATTTTATATTTCAATTTTAATCACAATTTATTTTTAGGAATGCAGAAAGATTTAGAACTTTTACTGAAATTATTATTTTCATAACATATGATTAAGTTATTCAGAATCACAGACAGAAATGTAAAGAACGTATCGTATGCTATTTTTTTGTTAGCAAATGCATGGTATCGAAACCTTTTTTGTCCTTGAAAATCAATCTAGGTATTGGTAATCAATAATCATTGATTTGTAGGACCTAAGGATGACAAATAATAATAAAATCATATTGATACAACAGAGATTCTCATTTTTATAATTATGCAAATATTAATCGAGAGAGAGAGAGGGGGGGGGGAGAGAAAAGAAAAAATAATAAAACTCATTAAAAAAAAAAATCAATATACTATGAATGCAAAAACCTTGTAGGACCATGAACATGATTTTTTTTAACACTCTTATTTTTAAAAGAATTACTTTTTTTTATCATAGTATAGTATTTAACATACTTTACATAATTATAATATTATAAAAGTAAAAGAAAAAATCTTACCTTAGGAATTTTATTTGCCACGACAAAATGTCTCGTTCTCCAAAAATTCCTACTCACTGACTGACCGATCAATGCAACAGGTAGATGGACACAAAAACTTACAGCAAGCAAGCAAACTCGATTGGTCTTCATCCACCCACCCACTCAAATATTTCCCCTCTACTGATGTTTTTTTTTCTTCCCACCACATCATAGCGCCTAGATTGTTAGGCAACTTGTTTAGCATTAGTATCAAGCTGGTTGCATAAGCTAAAGGATACTTTACGTAAAATCAGAAGAATAAATTGCAGTGTGGCATTTTCTTTCATTATTATATGCATAAAATATATTTTATTGCATTTTTTAACCAAAGAACCAAAGAACGCCAATACTTTTGATTCTATTGTACTCAAAATCAGTGTAATTACTAATTACTTTTTGAAATAGCCCCCCTTTCTGGATCTGAATCTGCTGTATGTGAAATTTCCGTCTATTATAATTAAATTAAAATGACTAAATATATCCTACCTGTGCTGCAGCATGTACAATATGAATATTATATATATATATATATATATATATATATATATATATATATATATATATATATATATATATATATATATATATATATATATATATATATATATACGTAGATATATAAATTGATTGAAATTGTGATGTAGCTTCTGATACCTGAATGAAACTCACCTATTTTGTACATTATGGTATGGCGGTATAGGTCCTCAGTGGTCCTATAGAATATAGAACATTTTATTACTTTATACTACTGTACAGTATATTACAAAAGTTTTCAACTTTCTATTAATTTATTTTTATTATTACTCAACCAACTTCTTTTAGAAATATTACATTCTATTAGAAAAGCTATTATAAATATTGCTATGCCTAATACTACTGATCAAAAAAAAAAAAAAAATCTCTTGCCATAAATGCATTTAAAAAAAAGAGGTTATTATGTATATGCATATAATAATATTACACTTATTCATGGTCGAACTGGCTAAAAAAAAAAGTTATAATCAGGTATTGGGTTCATCATAGAGACCATTTTTGGGTGTTTAAATGTGTTTCATTTAAAGTGATTAAAAGTTTGTATATTTCCTAAATGTAATAAAATAATTATTCAGCCACAACTCGTACGTACACTGAGACGTAATGTTTATATGTTGATAGTCCTTAGTTGGGAACTGATTTCAAATGGTGCTAGAGAATAAAGTTGAAACTCCACCCACCAAAAGAAACCAGTTCTTACTTTAGGTAGCCAGCTTATTAATTTTTAAATTCCTGAAATGGTAAAATAGTTATTAACAATAACAAATTTCATACATATATATTTTTTTTAATGTATATCATATTTCATGTACAGTGCATCAATGTATTTAAATAAGTATTTATATATATTTTTTTATTAAAAAAAAAAATAATAATAAATATATTTAAGTAATTTTTGTAATAAATTGTATTAAAAATAGATATATAACATGTAAAGTATATAATTAATATAATAATAAATAAATATTAATAATTAATATTAAAATTTTATTACTATAATACATATTTTCTAAAATAATTATTTGTACTAAAAATAAATAAATTTAAAATTACAACAAAGCAAATGTCAATTGATATGCTTTATTATGAGCAGTTATGGTTGTGATGTGCAGTATATCTCAAAATAATTTGGCAATAATAAAAACATATTGTTCGAAGATTTAAGTACAAAATTATTTTTTTTTAACAACTTTAATAAGCAGCTTGTGATATAAATAAAATATTCCACTAATGAAACTGATAAAAAAGGTTGGCTTTGTCACCACACAGACAATATAAAACTATAATACATAATTATGTTGGAGGCCATACTGGAGTAGTGAATAACATTGCTCAGCATAGGACAAACTTCATTTAAGGCGATTTTCTTTGAGAAATCGGTTAATTTTTTGTTATTTTGTTATTTTTCTCACATACTTGAGATACTAATTCAACATATTTACAGCATCAATGCTCTCAAAAATATTGCATAGTGGTTTTAAACTGGCAAAATGATTTATTTTCCTATGCCATCCATGTTATTGAGTTATCCAACATGGTGTCGACTTTAACATGATTGCATACACCCTATAAAGGAACAACATTTTTGAGGCGATTTCGCTCACATCCGCTTCCGTTTCAACCTACTGCGCATGCGTAATAAGCTTAAAATAAAGCGGATATGACAGGAATTGCTTAAAATACGCCTTAAAACAGATTTTAATCAAATATTTAAGAATTTTAATATTAAAAAGTATAGTATATCTATCTATATATTATCTGTGATTTATTATTATTATATCAAAAATGCTTTTTACATAAATCAATATTTTTAATTTTTAATCAAATAATATCATATAGCTAGCAACTCTATATACCAGAATTTTAAAACCTTGGAATTTTCACACAGTAAATTTCAATAGAAAATGTAAATATTACATCGTGTGATATCTAAACACCAAAAAAACAAAATAGTAATAAAAAAATGTATAAATATATAATATATAAAAAAAAATCAAATAAATTTTTGGTCTCTTCAAAAATTACAAAATAAATAGAAAAAAATCTATATACACTTAGGACCTTAATAGCAGGTAGTGCAGGTACTCTTTTTCAGGAATAAAATAACTTAAAAATAAAATATTAAAAACTTTAAAACGAGACTGGACACATACGTATACAATAGAAAAGAATATTGAATTCTTCAAACAGCTGGTACAGGAATAAAAAGAAAAAGTATGAAATATTTAATGTTTAGAAGATATCATGTTATCTTAAAAAAAAAAAAAAAAAAAAAAAAAAAAAAAAAAAAAAAAAAAAAAAAAAGAAGAAGAAGAAAAAGGATCTGAAGTTGACATAAGATAGTTGAATACAGGGATAAAAGAAAAGAAAAAAAAAAAGAGAGTTTGTTTCAAGAGCTGAAAAGAAAATTTTCACTGCAATGTTTTTCACCAGCTTTCAACATGCTTTTCAAACGACATCGCATTCACAACTCAAATCAAAAGATTCATCAAAATTCTCTCTCTTTCTACAGAGATATTTTTGAGGTATGCATACAGTACAGTATGTAAGGGAGATATAAATTTAGCCTTAAGCAAAAATATGAATAAAAGTAAAAAAAAAAAAAAAAATTAATATGTATTTTTATTTTATAATAATACTTCAAAATGATTGGATTATGACATATTTCCAGGTTAGGAATATTGTAGAAGACATAAATATCTGCTGTATTTAAGAAAAAATAGGCCTAGAAAAAACAGCGTAGCAGTAAAAAAAAAAAAAAAAAAAATAGTATTATCTGATCTAAGCTTAAATTTAAACTTTTTTTATTTTAAGTTATTTTAAATCATAATTAATCAATTTTTTTAAGAATTGAGATACTTTACTTTTTTATTAGTTCTGTTGCAAGAACTAAATCTTTGTAAGTACTTTGCAGTTGAGTTTTATAATCGTCAAGAACTCGCAAAATATTTATTATAAATAAATAGTAAAAAATTAAATAAATAAAGCTCTAACTCTTATAATATTAAAAAAAAAACTTATACTACCAATTAATTCATTAACAAATATTGCTTCTAATCAAAACAAAACATTTCAGTTGTATTTTAAAAAAATATTCTCTGTATCTAGCATTTAAAACTTAAAGCAAACAATTTTATATATGCACCTTTTTTCAAAACTCAACTGTAGAAAAAAAAATAGTCTTTTAGAAGAAAAAAAATGACAAAATGATAATTTAGTAATAAAAAAACATAAATTTTTCAACGATATTCGATATTCATTTTTTTTAAGCATATAAATTTAAATACTTAACATTTTAAGTTTGTAATGTTGTTAATTTTAACATGTACTGATACCTGTTATCAAGACCTTAGAGTTCACTTTTTTTTTGACACCTTATAACGATGACACTAGATTTTCCATGTATGTGCAAAGTTAGAAGACAAAACTTGCACTGCGGTTTAAAACGGTGTGTGCTCCGTACTTGAGCAAAATGAAAGTTCCGCAATATGAATTTATACAAAAGAAAAAGATGACACTTAACACTTTTGTTTTAAATATATATTATATATATATTGTAATTCAATATTTTTAGTGTGTAATATTAATTTTTTTTTATACATATTATACATGTTATCTCATATAACAACGTTAGCTTAGTTTTTTTTTCTCATATTCACACCCATAGAACTGGAATAATGTAATGTTGTAATATCTACTTACTTATACCTGCCCAGTATGTCAAACCTTTTTTTTTTTTTTCTTTTCATTTATGCAATTGTCGTATTCATATATATGAACTTATTTCTGTAAAATCTGTAAAATAACCAATAATAATAATTATCCCTTTTTATCGATCTGATTGTATTTTTGTGTATTCAATATTGTACCCTTAAGCACTTCAAACCACTGAAACACAGAAAATGTTGTTGTCGTTGTTATTAAATATTTTATATAACATTTATCTCTATGATTTTGTTTTTTTTTTCGAAATGTTGGAATTATTCTCCATCCAGTTGTGGTGAATTGCGGGTATTTATAAACACACACACACGTCACACACACGTCACACACACACACACACATATATATATATATATATATATATATATATATATATATATATATAAAGGTACAGTTCCACAGTAATATTGAGTCACAAAGGGTGAAAAGTTCAGTTTTTAATTAATTATACTTTTATTTATAAATGTATTTATGTAATAAAATAAATGTTGAATATTTGAAGATAATTAAATGACACCATAGTTAAGAAAATATTATAAAAACACATTTATGCTTTATTATATATACAGTAGTATAATTTTAATATATACCTATACTAAAATAGTTTTTTTATTTTTTGAGAGTATAATAAATATTAATATTGCTTATATATTTGTGTACCTTGGAATATTTTGATGAATGATTAATTAATTACAAGCTACCTGTCATCTCGACTTTCCTTGCACAGGTGTGTATGAGAGACAAAAGCCTGGGGGGAGGGGGTACTTTCTGTCGTCTCAAATGTCTGTATACCCGCTGTAACATTACCTGACCTCTCTCTCTCTCTCTCTCTCTCTCTCTCTCTCTCTCTCTCTCTCTCTCTCTCTCTCTCTCTCTCTCTCTCTCTCTCTCTCTCTCTCTCTCTCTCTCTCTCTCTCTCTCTCTCTCTCTCTCTCTATCTCTATCTCGTGATGTTTATATCAAATTCACCAGCTATATAAAATAATTATTACTTAACTATTCGTATATATTTTTACAGTCTAAATTCTTATTAAATACAGTTCTATTGATTTTATTTATTTATTATATTTTAATACTTTATGCATTAAATATTGCATAATAATGTGCAGATATAACATAACTAATCAACAAGAGATTAAGTTTCAGTTTTATTTATATTATTTTTAACTTGTATTTGCATGACGTCATAATGAATGCTCTTCGACACCATATTGGATCAATGAACAACAATGCTCACATTCAGCATAGGATAAACTTCATTTTTGACTATCTTTTTTAGGAAGCTTTTTTATTATTATTATTAATTTTTTTTAGCTTGTTTTACTTTTGACTAAACCTCAGATATTTGACCTACTATAATTTAAGGGTTTATAAAAGACTTGTATCTCAATATTAAAAAAAAAAATTCAAAACTTTATTATGCCATAACTATTTTGTAACAGCTACATGATAAAGTTTTCAGAACCCTTGACCATCAGATAAAAGAGAACATTATTATTGAAATTTACATTGGCTCTTATATGGGACTAAAACTTATAATATATATATATATTTTTTTTACATTTTTGAAGATACCATAAAAAATCCTAATGTATCACCGTGCAAAATTTCAGATTTTTATTTCTTTACAATTTTTAGTCAAATCCCGCAGTACCTGATTTCCCGCCTTAACTTTATATTAACAGTATCAATTTTCTCAAAAATACTTAGCAATATTTTTGAGAAGCATTGATACGGTTAACAGGTTGGATTAGGATTTCAAACGTGTAAGAATAATAATAAACAATAAAAAATAAGAAGCTAATTTTCCGAACAAAATAGCCAAAAACCAAGTATGTCCTATGCTGGAGTATTATTATTCATTGCTCCAATATGGTATTGAAGCGCATATAATTATGACGTCATACGCATATGACGTATTATACGTTATACACGCGTATGATTCAGGTTTGAATAAATGTAAAACAAAATTATATTTCCTATTTCCTGCATACTTTTTAGAAATCAAATTTAAATAATGTTACAATAATATGCGCAGTAATAATTATATAGAAAAATACGTAAATATAATGCACGTCATCATAATTATGTGTTAGTTCCAAAAATATAAATATAATTGAGTTCAATAAGTATTTTTTAAATTAATTTTTAAACATTGAAAATGACGTCATAGTCAACAAATTATGCATGTGGGCAGGAAAAAACTAACTGACCGTGACATCATTTCGCAACTTCAAAAAATTTACTTAAATGAAAAAAACTCAATAATTGGACATTTGAATTTGCATATTATCTATCGATTCAGGACATAATTATTAAATACAACATGCAGAATGGTAGAATATAATATGCAATAAAATTACGCAAATTTTTTTTTTCGTCCTCCTCATTTTTATTATGTGTAAATGAACCACTTGCAATGAAATGTTTTAAATTGTTGCAACGTGCAAGTAAATACAATTTTTCCATAAGAAATGAATTGAGAATATTCTTAATTATTTTAAAAAGTTCGATCATTGAAAGTGGTTCATTGCATTTTGCATTACACTATTACGTAAATTAAAAATAATTACAAATAAATTATTATAATATTAAATTATTTATTATTGAAATTTTTTATTTAAAACGCAAAACTATATTACAAAATGACAATGAAATTATCTTTAATTAAGTTAAAATTATTTGTTAAAATATACTCGCTTAACAATCTACGCATTATTAAAAAAAAAATGTATTTTTATTTTACAAAATTATTATAAAAGTATATTATAAATGCTTTTTAATTTATACAACTGTGAAAAAAAAATATATAAAAATTTCAAGTGTTTGTTGAAAAAAAGAAAAAGGATTTTAAATAAAAAAAAAAAAAAAAAAAAATCTCGCATAGCAACAAGATTTTGCTGTATGTGAGAAAGAATTATAGAAAAATATAAATATATGGATGTTAAATTTCAATGAAACATTGATATGTCTATAAAGCCTAAATTTATATAAAAATACTATAGGTAATTTTTTTTTTTTAAGGTTATGTTTGATAAAAGAAATGACGAAAAGAATATTTTAAAACGCACGTTGTTGGTATGATATGGGGGTGGTGTGGGGGTAGGGGGGTTTCATGAAGTCGACACGACAGCAGTGAGCAGAGTGTTTCGCACTAATTGGAGGCAAGCTTTTTTTTTTTTTTTTTCAAGAGATGAGAGAGAGGTAGGAAAGCAGGGGAGTGAAGGGGTTGAAAAGAAAGTATAAGGAAGGTGGAGGGTGGGGGTAGGAGGGATATAATGATACTCCCCTTTAAAAAAAAAACTCCTCATCCCATCATACCACCACACACACCTTAACTTTTGCTTACACATCACCAAATCTGACAAATGAAGCTTTGGATGGAGACACGATTTTTGGCACTTTTTTTCCCCATCACTCTATACATATTAATAATTTATTTTTTAATTGAAAATTTCAACTTAAATTGCACTCAAACAATATTTGTATGCAATTATCTTGCATTTTATAAGCAAAAAAAAAGTAGTAAATTATGAAATATATTATTTAACCCCCCCCCCCCCCCCCCCCATATCTCGTATCACATATAGATTCACTGAAAGAACAAGAAGATACAATTTACCAAAACTCTGGAATGAAATTCCTTTAAAATTAAAAAATTTAAGTGGAAAAATACTGTAAAAAAAGAATTAAAAAACTTTTATATGAAATCAATATAAAAATTAGTAATTGAAAAAACTAAATATAGTTATCTTAAAAACTTATATTATTTTGAAATTTGTTTTGTGTAAAAGAAATTATAACCCGAGTAAAATTTTAACGATGACACAACGATGAAATAAGAATGACAAATAAATGCGACACAAAGATGAAATAACGATGAAACGTGTCCCATTTCATCGTTATTTCATCGTTAGCCCCATGTTATTTATATGGAGTTAAAAAATAGAAATATTAGCAAAATGAGCAAAATATTTTCGATGAAATTTCTATGACATAAGTATGAAACAACGATGACATAAGTATGAAACAACGATGACATAAGTATGACACAACGATGACATAAATGAGAAATAATGACGACAAAATTATACTACTAGAAATTATCGATGAAATTTCAATGACATATGTATGAAATAAAGATGACAAAAATTTTCAGGATAATTTTAATAATGTAAAAATATGAAATATCGACGACAAACTTTCAAAGTACACCGCGCGACCACCTCGGAGACCTGCCTGTTAATAAAATCTAGTGCCTGCCTATATACCAAATGCTACCTGCCTAACATGAAATTTTATATACGGGGTTGGAGTTTTCTTCTTTAGTGTAGAGTCGCTCGCATTATATTATATAAAAAAGCTTTCCAAACTCAGTAACCCAGCATTTTTTGAGTCTCAACTGAAACTTGTTTTGCAGATTTCTTAATTAATTTGTAATCAAGTGAATACTTTTATACAAATCTAAGTCGGAAAACACAATAAATCGTCATTTTTGTAGTAAATTAAATATTTTATAAATAATTAAAACTTTTATTACCTGCCCTAAAAAGTATTAAAACCTCCGAAACAAACGAAAAAATAGGTATTAATTCTTGACTTTGAATATTTTTTTTTTTTCAAATCTGAGAGTCACCGGGAAAAGCTATACTATATTACATTGCACTACCACAAAGATTTTGTACAGGATTCTAATGATAATATATATTTATCAAATATATTGCTTGTATTGAATATTAATTAAACGCAACAATGTATTTGCAATATTTATTATATTTTTTTATGCATTATTTTATGCATTAAATAAAAGCTAAGTGATTGTCAGTTTTTTGGCACTAAAAATTACTTTTCCATATATTTATGCAATACTAAATTTTGAATTGTTTGAAGCATATTTATAATATATTTTTTTATATTTTCTTTTAATGCTTGCAATTAATTTGCCTTATCGTACGCGTGTTAAGAAATATATAACAATAAAAATACAATCAATTTAACAATTTTTGTTACGCTTTTCTAGAGTTAATAAGCACATTGACTATATTTAAAGCTGATTTAAATAATAGGCATAATTTTTAGCAAAATATTAAATTTCTTTACACTAATAACTAGTATAATATAAAATAATTATTTTGTATTTTTACAATTTTGAAAAATACACACTCCGAAACCGTTTAGCATGCATTTTTGCACATAGGGGAAAAAATATAATCATGTCAGTAGTAATTTTAATCAAACACGTTATATTAATATAAAATAATTATTTAATTATATATAATGATATTTTTCTATCAATCTACCAGCTAAAATAGAAAATTCGATGACTTAAAGATGACACAACGGCGACATGAACATTTTTATTTTTGTAAATATGAAATAAGCATGACAATAAAAACTTATTGATGAAATAACGATGGCAGCTTTAATTTTCAAAAAATCTAAATGCGACACAACGATGACATGATTAAAAATTCAATATTCATGTAAAAAGCCAATAAATTATTATTTCTTCGTGTCATCGTTATTTCATACATATTGAATTTTAATCGTTGTCGTCGTTGTGTCGCATTTAGGTTTTTGAAAAATAAAACTGCCATCGTTATTTCATCAATAATTTTTTGCTGTCATACTTATTTCATTTTTGTAAAAACAAAAAATTTCATGTCGTTGTTGTGTCGGATTTAGGTTTTTGAAAAATAAAAATTGCCATCGTTATTTCATCAATAATTTTTTGCTGTCATACTTATTTCATTTTTGTAAAAACAAAAAATTCATGTCGTCGTTATGTCGTCTTTTTGTCATCGAAATTTCATTGTTAGACATTTAAAAAAAATTATTTTTGTGACTTTGTCATACTTTGTCTTCATTAAATCGCAGTTGTGTCATCGTTATGGGACATTTCATTGAAATTTCATTGAAAAATCATAGAAATGTCATACTTAGCGTTCTACTCGGGAATGGTTATATAATTAAACCAACCGATAAGGCTATGCCTTGGTTGGATAATGTATGTAAATTGAATAATATATATATATATATATATATATATATATATATATATATATATATATATATATATATATATATATATATATATATATATATATATATATATCTGTATATATACACACACACTCAAATATTATTTTATTTAATATTAAATAACATGATATTTAGGTACCACCAATATATTGCAAATAAAATAGCCGGTTACTTCTAATGGAAGTATATACGGTTGATCTTTCGTACACAGAATAGAAGTTCAATTCTTTAGATGAGAAACTTTGGAAAATTGTGGTTTGGGAATGACTGAAATAAGAGTATAATGGGTAAACATATACAGCAAGTTTATAGTGCGAAATTTGTGGGGAAGAGATGAAGATTAATTCATTGTGGATTTAACTTCCGGTCTATACACGGGGTACGATATAAAGAGAACAGGTATTAAATTTCGTCATCATCACGACGTAACAAAGTTCTCATGTTATAAAGTTTAAATTTAAAAAAATTCTATTCACAATTGAATTTCATGACATTATATATATATGATATGATTTTCACTAATATATAGAACAAAAATCTGAATTTAAAGTATTAAAATTTACTAAAAAAGTGAGATGAAAAGTTAAATAGTTTTTATGTTAAAAAATGTAAAACTATTTCATTTTAAGAGGGTGAGATGCAAGAAAATCGGGTCGAAAATGCAATCACTATCTTATAATTTTTTGTTTATCTTGTTCCCTTTAGAAAATTTACTTTAGAGATATTTAGTTTTGACTATACATATTTTTTTAATTGGCTTGTTAGTATAAAAGCTAATAAAATTCGAATGTATTTCAAAGCATAATTGTGATTTTCAAATTTATATATTTTGGTTGATCATTATTTCATAGAAATTAATTTAAAACTATATATTATTTACTTCATGGGTATTTTATATTTCGTATATCGATACATAAAACCATTCAGTTTGTGAGATTATATTGCTGTTAACCTTTCTCTCTAAAGGCCGAAGCAGCCGTCAATCGGTTCCTGACCGATAACCGTGCGACAACTATCGCTGGCTCCCGATTGGCTTAGCGCAAAAAGTTAGACCAATCCTAACTCTAGCGCACTCTTACGGTCCTTGTCGCAAAAAGACCGACTGACGGCTGCGTTGGGCTTATATCTCTAACTCTCTTCTCTCTCTCTCTCTCTTCTCTTCTCTTCTCTTCTCTTCTCTCTCTCTCTCTCTCTCTCTCTCTCTCTCTCTCTCTCTCTCTCTCTCTCTCTCTCTCTCTCTCTCTCTCTCACACACACACACACACACACACACACACACACACACACACACACACACACACACACACACACACACACACACACACACACACACACACACACACACACACACACACACACACACACACACACACACACACACACACACACACACACACACACACACACACACACACACACACACACACACACACACACACACACACACACACACACACACACACACACACACACACTCTAAATAAATCAATAAACTTTCAAAAAATTTTTTTTTACATGTACAGTATAAATGATATTATATTATATTGATGATATGATATTATACGAAAAAAGAAGCCAATTTAACCTTAATTTATCCTTAAATAGTCATTATTACCAAGACGAATAAATAAAATGATAAAAATAAATTGCTACATTATTTAACGCTGATAATAGTTGTTAATAATTTTACCAACAATTATATTGATAAAACAATTTAAAAGGCTTTATTAAAGCGAAAAGTGGATATTGTGTAATTGATGTTCGTTAATTGCACCCTTTTACCGATTTCATTGTGATATATATATTTCAGTCATAAAACGTTTTTTCGTTTAGTTTCGCATTGATATACAGTAGATCAGCATAATATAAAGTACTATACAGAAACAATTTCAAATGTTATATTTAAAAAAAATTTTTCTTCCTGCTATAGACCGGTTGCACTCATATTTAAGAGCCGAAATTTTGTTGGTCAGGAATACATAGGCCAGCATATAGGAAAAACGTATTTTTTTTTTTTTTTAATATAGCAAAAGAAGCTTCAAACCTCAATCAAAGCCTTATTTCTAGCTCCTAATAAGCTCAAAGAATATGAGAAAAAACTCTTTTTATGTAAAAAAAAAAAAAAAAAAAAAAAACTATGAGAAATGATGTTTCCCCTATGCTGGACAATGCATTAGGCACCACAAACATGGTGACAAAGCGCAAGGATGTGCAAGGGTTCTATAGGATGTATGAGCATGACGTCAAACTAAATGCGTTTCAACGCCAGCATACAGGTAGCAATATAAATAAGATTGCTCACAGCAGCATACAGGACAATCGTCGATTTTTTGCTATTTTCTTTTAAAAATTAGTTGCTTGTTTTTTTTTTATTATTATATACTTTTTCTCGTATATTTAAATTTAAATGAAAAAAAAAACATAATTAAACCTGTTAAAAGCATCAATAATAAATATGTTCTCAAAAATATTACTATACGTATTTTTAAACTGGAAAATGTGTCATTTTCCCATACCAGCCCATGTTATTTAGTGCTTACATATGGCGTTGACTTTTATAATGAATGCAACCACCCTATTAAATTATTTCACTCTGTTTTTTGTTGTTCAATATTTTAGGATTTTATATTTTATTTATTATATTTTTTATATTAACGTATTATACAAGTCCTTATCTCTGCAAAATAACTATTGAAAATTTTTATAATTTTTCACTGTATCATAATATATATTTCATCAAAGTAGAAAGAATTTAATTTTTCTCATGATTCGAGAGACAAGAGGAGTTAAAAAAATGGATTTTTTTTTCTTCTTTTTTTCTTCTAAAAAAAAAAAAGTTTGAAGTTGTTTTATTAAAATTGATAATCTCTCGTCATCTGCCCAACGGTGAAGGTTTTCTGTGTTTTCCCTTCTTCATATTCAGTTGAATACCGGGACAATTCCTCAATTTTAGACCATACAGCCACCTCTCTTCCAATCCTTTATATTTTTACACTTTTATCCCTATCCTGAGCATCCTTTTATTCTCTATGACATGAGAATTTATCAATGCCGTATTTGGGCGAAAAGCATCTGCGTTTGACTTTCCCTTCGGTCTATTTTTATAAGTGACATTCATGAGAGAACAGATCAGATATCGGTAGTAACGGAGACAAAATCATTATAATTTTTGTTATTTAATCCACTAAAATTAAGGTATACATTTAATCAGAGCTTTGAAATAAAATGATCGTTTTTCCCTATTAAATTATACAAGGATGTTTTGGTATAGTATAAAAAAAAAAGTGAACCAAACATTTCCCCGCTTTTTTTTTTATTAAAGTGTAATAAAGGATGAAATAAATGTCTTTAAAATAATTAAAAGTTAGCATAAAGCCATAGACCACATAAAACAACATGAGCTTTTTAATGAATAAACACGAAATGGGATCTTCAAAACTGATGACAGTTTTTACCAGAATGTTAATGTAGCCCAACGAGAGAGTGTGAAAAAACTGTAAAGTATGCAATTTGCGTGAATATTCATGTCTATGATGTCAGAAACATGCAAAAATTAGTATGAAAATATTGTGCGGGTTGCATAAATCGAAATTTCTGATTACTGCTACAGGGCTACTGTTGGGTTTTGAGACAAACTAATATTATTTATGTAAATCCCATCAAGTGTTATGTGATATAAATGCTTATGTTTTTCTCTGGTCTATTCCTATAATATAATTACAGATATTATGTCATAAAAATATAGAGCAGGGTAAATTTTTTTTCCACCAACATTCACCTGTCAATCATGTTTGCAAAATAAATAAATGAAAACGAACCCCTTTTTTATATCAATGAGCCAACTAGAGCAGCTGACCATTCATCTCTCTCTCTCTCTCTCTCTCTCTCTCTCTCTCTCTCTCTCTCTCTCTCTCTCTCTCTCTCTCTCTCTCTCTCTCTCTCTCTACTCTTTCTCTTCTCCAATCGCACTTCAATTTTACAAACAATGCTCTGCTTTCCCTTCAGTGTATATATTCATTATATTGCCATTTATCTCCCTATTTTGAATTGACACTGAAAAAAAATTTGCTGTAGAAATATTTTTTTTTCAGTGTAAAATACATACACAGAGATAATGATACGACAAATTTCAGTTTCATATATATTATCATAAATTATGTTGTAATTAATATACAAGAGTTTTAACATGGTTTATTCTGTTACTTTGATTTTACTTTGAATAAGGGTTGATAAAAAAATTAATATGAAATACAAGATCTACAAATTTAGTTAAACAATTTAAATCATTGTATTACCGCACTTACATAATTATTATTTATAAATTATTTAGCTATTAAAACCCTTGTCATCTTACTTCTTTATTATTTAGAATACTAGATTCATAATTTCCATACCTTATTATCCATGAATTAGACACCATCACATTGATTTTGTATTTATTTTTTATTTATTTTCTTTTTGACTGTTATATCGCGTATCTGACGTCACAATGTACCGCCGCCAATCACAGTCACCGCTCTGGTCACGTGATAAATTTAAGCCTTTCCCTCAAGTTCTTTACCCCTATCACGACCCCATCGTTACATTGTGACGTCAGATACGTGATATACCAGTCAAAAAGAAAATAAATAACAATATATACAAAATCAACGTGTTGGTGTCTAATTCATGGATAATAAGGTATGGTAATTATTAATCTAGTATTCTAAATGATAAAAAAGTAAGTTGACAAGGGCTTTAACATTTTTAAATAAGCTTGAAAAAAAAAACTATACCTGTTACATTTTTTTTATACAGTATATTATATATATTGTAAAAAAATTATTATGATTTATTATGATTTATTATTATTTTGTAACCTGTCGTCACAACAAACACATTTTGATCTTTTTATAATGCAAAATATATAAAATTACAATTTATTCTATAAAAATAAAGAAAGTTAACTCTATGATAAATATTCTAATGCCGCATTTAAAACCATATCATGATGTTTTTAAAACAAAACCTGTTGCATTACATCTATTTTCATATTGTGAAATTAACTTTTAAAAAAAGGTTAAAAAAACATTGTTATATTTATTAGGAGCTCTATATAATAATCATGTAAACCACGTTACACTGAAAAAAACAAACTATTTTACTAAATTCATGAGTGTTTGGGTTTTTGGTTCAGTGTATATTATATGTATGCCTTGCTGACCACATTTCGTCCCCAATAAGTAATTTTTAATAATCGGTACGATATGAGAAGCAATAAAAATCGTTCATGCCGCAGTGGAACCATAGTTTTGTTATCATAATTCAATAGGATCTGCGAAATGTCATATCCATGACATTATATTCCGTATTATATATTTTAAAGTATATTTAAATTGTTTTCAAACTGGAAAAAAGAAGGAGAAAAATCAATCAAATTGTTATAATGTAATAATTATTATTATTATAATACCGTATCATTTTTATTTTTTTTAATCTTACAGGACTTCTTGTGAAAGATGCGTAATATTGATATAAAAATAACTTATATAAGTTTTTGAGATAGAATTATATATTATTTATGTAAGAACTTTCAATCATTTTATTATTTATTTATTATTTTTATTAATTTTTTTAATTTTTTACTGAAATATTTATAAATGGAATTTGCGAGATATTTTACATTTCTTTGCCCATCTTGATGTAATATTATATTATACTTTCAATCTTGCAGGATGGAAAGTCATATAAAAATATAGAGTAGATAAGAGGATAAAATTTAAGAACTTACGGTATAATATACTTTTCTTACTGTGATATATTTAGTCAATTTTTATTATATGGTTTTCTTTAAGATAGTCTATTTTCTATTGGTCCTTTGCTCAGAAATGCAAATGAATCATATTATTTGTTAAAAAGTTGAGTATTTACAAGTTTGGATCTGCAATTAGAGCACATGTTATTTATTTTTTATAGAATACAGAGTTTGTGCTGTGTTTTTATAAAATTGTGTAGTTAAAAAAAGTTCACTCTGGCCAAAACAAGGTATCCCGCCAAAAGCTGTATCCGCGGTGCTAAACCAATCAGAGAGCGTGTTATAAACCTACTAGCTAATCACAGTTGACTTTATATTTTTAATTACACTGTATCCGCTCGAACTAGTATTGGGAGAAGTGTATCATAGTAGGATGAGTTACCAAAAAAATAAATAAATAAATAAAAAATAAATATCTTTGGAAAGCAAAGTAAAAATTAGTATTAAATTCAACTAGGACCAGATTTTTTGCCAAAAAAAACTACGCATTTTTTTTTTAAAACGTTCGATTTTGTGAAGTTTGATTTTATGAAGTCAAGTTTTTTCGGGTCCCTCGAGACTTCATAAAATCGAAAGTTTACTGTATTTCTTATGACGTATTTATTTTCTTAGCAAAATATGAAAATATTAAAAACCATCCGGACAGGTGCTCATTTTTCAGTTTATTTTTCATTACGAAACAAAAATATAATATAATATATAGTTTCATTTTAATCAAAATTAAATCATTTTTTACATAATATAGTACCTGCATGTTATGAAATATATTTAAATGAAATTAATTTACACATATTTATCTTAACATAAACATCAACAAAAATCGAAGAAGAAAAAAAAAAAAGTTTATGACGTATGGGGTTAATTTTTTGTTTCACACGTCTCGCACGATAGAATAAATTGTGATATTTACACGCTATACTTTTAATATTACATGAATATATAAGGGAGACTTTTTCATGCCTTACAGTTTTTTTTTTTTTTTTTTTTTTTTTTTTTTTTTTTTTGTATATGTTTGTGCTATTTTTCTTTTACTGTAAATGCTTTAATATAATAATTTTATAATATCGAACGGACAAAAATTAAACCTTTTTTAATCAACTGCCATAACCGTGAAATTTACTATATTATATAATGAATAAATTGATATTCACGTGGTTAATTTTAATATGATTTTCATTCATGAATAATAATAAATATTTTAAATACCTGAGAATTTCTATATATATAAATATCTAAATTATTTTTGTTTTGTACGAAATTCCTTATTTAAGGTTGAAAATAGAGATTTGCGCGGGACAAAGCTGTAAAGCAAATAATTTTTGCTAATAATATTTAATTAGTAATAATAATAAACAATTTAAATGTAAACCATTGCAACAAGATGATAGGTTATATTTCAACTGGAAACACTCACTTTTTCTCAGATTCTAATTGATTTATAGGAATAAAATTTAATTATATACATAGATCTACTGTAGAATTTTATGGTGTTTATTTATTGAAATTTGTTTGAGAAAAAGTTTTAAAAATCTCTGATTTTTTTTTTTTTTTTTTTTTTTTTGCTGGGGTAAAAAGTTATTATATTATATATATATATATATATATATATATATATATATATATATATATATATATATATATATATATATATATATATATATATATATATATATAGTATACACCTCTTTTCACAAAAACTGATACGTTAATGCATACTATTGCATATGTATGAACGAAGCATTTCTCCTAATTTCTAGTAAAAACGTATCAAATTATTTGAAAATTTATTATTTTTTATAAAAATATATTATACTTTAAAAACAATATTGATTCAATAAATTTAAAATTTTATCTGCCAAAAATTGAAAATTAGCAAAACAAATACTATACATACAAGATAAGGACACGCTCGGCCAATTTGAGTATTTAGATACTAAAATATCTGTTTAACATTAAATTTAATTATTTTTTACTCACAATTTTTTTTTATCATTCTTTATATAAATTTATGTATACAAAATCGACTTTTTTGTTATAATCGACTATTTATCGACTATTTGCACCAAAAATTATCGACTATATAGTCGACTATTTTGTCAAAATGATCGGCTATTTTTGCGCTCTCTAGTCATATTACATTATATACCTATTGACATTGGACAAGTTCCCCCAAAAACCAACTGCAAAAATAAAAACTTTGACAGACGTGGAACCAGATTACGTGTATAAGGAGACAATTGGTGGGAAACAAAAAATCTAATGGCCAGTAGGCAAATACCAAATACCCATCTCTTATGGTTAATCCAATAGTCTAATATACGACTCTTAATATTTTGCTCGTATATAAGAGCAAAAATAAATAAATACGGTAATTTATTTTTAATTATTAATACACTTTTTTTCCCCCAATATTTTTGTAACAAATAAAATACAGAATATATTATAATAGTGCTGAATATATCTACGTGCTTCATTTACTTTTACAGAAAAAATTACATAGTTAACTATTGTTTGAAAAAAAATTTAAATGATCTTTCAAAGTGCATTTCGACGAAATAATTATAAAAATTTATAAAGTGGGGGGAGGGGGAAATCACTATAATGCATATTAAACCAAAAATAAAATAATGACAACAGCAAAAAAAGCTCATTTTTTTTTTCTATGCATACTACTACACACATCATCGGAAACCGGAAGTGCGTCTACGGATATTATACCGAAAAATTTCACCTCTATATGAATACGCACGTGGTTGATAAAAATCATTAATTAATTATAACAACGAATTTATATATATAACAGACTGTGGCTATACAATATCGTTGATTTTTTTTTCTTTTTTTTTTTCTGAATATAATTTGACCATATAGGAAGCCCTTTCAATACTATAATATAATAAGAGATTATATAAAATATTATTCTCTAAATAATAGGCTTTAATAAAGTAAATGCATTACTAAAAATAATATATATTATTATATAATTTATATTTTAATGTTATAGTTTTATTTAAAATTGTTTAAAAACGTACCTTAAACAATTTTTTGCTCCCTTTTACCTTAACTCTAGAATTATTGCTCTTACAACCGTTATTCAATTTTTTTTTTTAATTTATGTTATTTTAAATACAAAAAAGTATGAAATGTGAATTGAAAACAAAAATATATATTGTTTTAAATTTTTTTGGTGTAAAATTAATTGTATATAATAATTAATTAAACCAACCGATAGGGCTACTGGTTGGAGTATGTATGAAAATGGAATACTAAATAATTATCACCTTAGAATTATTGTTTATATAATTTATTTTTTAGTTTATAATTATATTTCATTATTATTCAGTATACGCAATAGTTCAATATCTTTATAATTATATTAAAAGTATTATAAATATATATCATCAATTAATATTTTGATTAATAAAACACTCATATATGATAAAGCTATTTAAAATTATAAACTTTAATTTTTTTCTATATACGAACAAAAATAAATACGTAACAATTATGCTATCTCAATGCAGCAATATTTATGCATAACAAGCTACTATTATACTATACTAGAAGTAGCATAATAGTTAAAATGTTCAGCATAATTACTAATAATTATAGGCTAATAAAGTAACAACTTTTGAAACTGACTATAAGATTTTCGGTTACATCCGCTTCCGTTTCGACGTACTTCGCATGCGTAGTAAGTAGAAACGGAAGCGGATGTGATCGAAATCTCTTAAAGTCGGCCTCAAAACAGTTGATAGTCAATATGTTATTACAAAAATGGCAAAATTTGTGCTCCTCTAACATAGGAATTGTTCAATGCAGTATAAATTACGTAATTCATTTTTTACGTGTACCTCTCTTCAATCCGCCCCCCCCCCCCCCCGCTCTCATTATACGTCAAAGGATCGGAGAAATTGAAAGCTAATTTGTATAATTAAATACTAAAATACAGGTTTAATTTTTGTAATATTAAATCAAAATTAAGGTGTGCTTATTTTTAAAAAGCAAACAATAAAATGTTATTGCTACGAGTATAATATGCAATATCAATTATATCAGCTAAATTTCCATGCAATATATTGTATTTATTGCATCAAAAATAAATTTGTAAATTTTTTTCGGACAGGTGGCCATAAAATTATCAATATTCCTTTTAACTCATTTAAATTGTCATAAATGTTCAAAAATGTAGGAAAATAAATATCTATCAAAGGAGTATGCAAAAATTGACATTTTTCATGTGTTTCATGCATTTTTTTTTTACGCCATATTTTACAATTTATTTCTCTCTCGTATACAATATTTTACCATATAAGTCTAGTTGATTTTTTTCTTCATTTTTAATGTTTTTTTATTATACAAAAGTTAATAAAAGTTTATTGCTTGCATGCATAATATAATATGAAAGATTGAAAGTCAATAATATAAATTTGTTATATAGCGCGCTATTTATTGTAACTTTTTTTCCTGCCCCTGGTAACTATGCAACTTCTTTAGCATCCCTAAATGTGTTACTTGATGCGTAAAATACAAGAATGAAAATTTACGCGCACTTTCTCGTTTTTAAACTTTTATTAATATCAGTATTATTTGAAGAATAAGAAAAAAAAACATATATGAAAGAAAATGGTATATATTATTATTTAATTTACTGTTGAAACCATTTTGTATTTTTTTTTTTGTGCAATAAAGCATTTTTTTAATAATAATATTTTAATTTATATACGCATTCTATGTTGTAATTATGCGCCTCAGAATATCTATACCTTTTCTTTGTAATTATATATGCACTTTTGCGGGAAAGAAAAATCCTTACTAAAGTTTGCTACTAAAAAAAAAGAAGCACATTTCAAAAAATTATAAAATTATACTGACCTATGCACCATATATAGAACAAGTATGCATTTTTGTATAGCGTATATTCAAATAGTGTATTCATGATTTTTTTTTTTTTTTTTATCAAACATTATATAAGCGCTTCATACTATTCAAATATTTATGTAGAATATATTATGCACTTGAATTTTAACATATTTTAACAAAAGCAAAAAAAGAATCCGTTAAAAAGTAAAAGAAAAGAACTAGTTTTTTTTTTTTTTTTTTTTTTTTAAAAAGCTTGAATTTCTTGCATAATACTTCGTCAATGTTGCAAAAATAAAATCAAAATGCATCATGTTTTTTTTAATTGAAATATTAAATAGAGATTTTTAAACGATATATTTTTATTGATTTTTGTTAATGTATATATTTAGCGCAATTTGAGCATTATTGCGAAATCTTTCCCTCATCCAAATCCCTATAAACCACAGAATGAAAAAAAGAAAATACCATAATATTTACCTTTTTTTTTTCAGCTTTCAATATTACGTAAAAAAAAAATTAATAATAAAATTACAAACACAAAATCGTAGAAAAAATATATAAAATAATAATATTTTTCTATTAGCTCACACACTGGCATATTTAAATCCGCATCTGTCTTGTACGACATGAACTAAATCAACGAATCAACCGTTGAGAGAAGAGACCCTTCGTTCTTTCTCTCTCTCTCTCTGTTTAGCTCGCTCACTCTCTCTCGCGCGCTTCATGAAGGGGGAAAAAGTAAAAGGGGAGTAAGGGGGGAATATCAAACCCCCCTCGCAATATAGGGTAACTCTAATACATTGAGAAAGAAGGGGAAAATATCTAAGTCCCCCCCTATTCCCCCCCGAAAACCCCTCCTCTCTTTCGATATACTCTTTTATTGGTTATATCACCTGTTTTATATTATAATATAGCAGCTGTATAATACAGGAGCTTGATTATTTTAAATATTTTTTTAGCAAACAAATATTTTACACGCACACACACACACACCAAAAAAAAATGTATATATTATATATGAATTTTGTAAAAAAATAAAAAGATTTAAAAGGAAATTATAATAATAATTTCAATATTTTATTGATAAAAGTTATATTAATTGTAGTATATAATAAATTTTCTGTAGCACCGCAGACAAGAAAGTATTAAATTACATCCAGTTTTATTGTGTGAATTAAAAAATCTTGTGGTTATCTTATACCATGGATTATGTATATTTTATTATTATTACTTCAGTAATAGTCACAGTGTGACATTTTTTTTTATCATACAAATAAGTACTCGATATTAATATGTCCATATTTCCTCCAGTCACACTGTATAATATGAGGATATTTGCTGAGAAAAAATATTTTCTAGGTCAGGGTTTAATATTACGTGATTTTTTTCTTATTTCTTGCATGCATTATAGAAAAAAATGTATATATGTTTTTTATAATTAGTTTTTGAAAATTTACATATTGTTCCATATTTCATAGTGACCATTGTCAATGTAAGATGAGAAGTTTTATTTCTCGGGTTCTATAACCAAGTAATATCGTGAATAAAATTTAACACTTATTAACTTCAATGTTACATTGATTACCTGTAAAATTTTAGTGATTATCTGTGGAAATTTGTTCAGAAAAAAGTGATGCATAAACTTGTAAAAATCTCTGACCTTTTGTTTTGGTAAGGGTGGAAAAAAAATTATAAGCATCCAATTACAGGGACACTAAAAATATATAATTAAATGCAAAGAAAAGTAAAATTTATTCTGAAAGAATTTTATTTATTAATCATTTATTCCATTTGTTGAAAAACAAACAAAAAATTTTTTTTTGGGAGCACCCCAAGAATTAATTTTTAATAATCGTTAAAAGTATGATACATATGAGAAGCAATAAAAATCGTTCATGCCGCAGTTACACCAGTTTTGTTATCATAATTTAATAGGGTGGTTTCATATTCATGTTAAAGTCGACGCCATAAGTGAGCGCTAAAAAATATGGGCCAGTATAGGAAAATGACTTATTTTGCCAGTTTAAAAATACTTCGCAATTTATTTGGGGGCAATGATTCTATAATTATCAAGTTGAATTAGGTTTTCAAGTATATGCAAGAAAAATAGTAATAATAAAAAAAAACTAATTTTCTAAAGAAAAAAGCCAATAGCTACGTTTGTCCTATACTAAGCAATGTTATTCGTTGCTCAAATATGGCATCGAAGCGCATTTATTATGACGTCATGCGCACACACCCTATATATGGGATCTGCAAAATGCCATATCCATAACATTATATTCCTTAAATATTTTAAAAAGCATATTTAAATTGTTGTCAAACTGAAAAAAAAGAAGGAGAAAAATCAATCAAATTGTTATATATATATAAAAATATATAATCTAATAATAATTATTATTATATAATACAGTGTATCATTTTTTTAAATCTTACAGGACTTATTGTAAAAGATACGAAATATTGATATAAAAATAACTTATATAACATATGAGTTTTTGAGATAGAATCATATATTATTTATATAAGACCTTTCTATCATTTATTTATTTATTATTATTATTTTCCTGAAAGATGTTTAAATTTAGAATAATCTCATTAAAGATGTATATGGCTTATAAATAGAATTTGCGATATATTTTACTTTTCTTTGCCTATCTTGATGTAATATTATATTATACTTTCAATCTTTGCAGGATGGAAAGTTATATAAAAATATAGAGTAGTAGATAAGAGGATGAAATTTAATAAAGAACTTGCGGTATAATATGATACTTTTCTTGCTGTGATATATATTTAGTCACATAATAATACGTATCAATTGAAAGTTTGAAATAAAATTTTAGCCTTACTTATGTACGGTATTTGTATAAGTTATTATTTCAATTAAGGCTTTATACGCATATTATTTATAACAATAGGTGCGTGATAGAATCAATAAATCATAGAAAATAAACCGATCTAAATTTTTGTTAAAAAAAAGCGCGTATTTGTTTACTTACACTTACTTACTTACTTACTTACTTACTTACTTACTTACTTACTTACTTACTTACTTACTTACTTACTTACTTACTTACTTACTTACTTACTTACTTACTTACTTACTTACTTACTTACTTACTTACTTACTTACTTACTTACTTACTTACTTACTTACTTACTTACTTACTTACTTACTTACTTACTTACTTACTTACGTATACTTACATTACAATTTTACATTACAATTGCATGCATTTGAGCTCAGTGGTTTCACAAAAACAATTTGATTATACATATTTTCAGTTTAAAAGTGATATAAGAATTAACATATTTTTCTATAGCCATATATGAATACATTACGTATAATAGAGGTGTGATGTTATATTTATAGATAAAAATGACGATACTTTGGTGTGACACGAAAATATACTATATACGTTCATATAGTAAAAATTTCTTGCAGAAAATAAAGTGCTCTTCGCGTGTATATAGTTCCCAGGTGAATCATCTTCTCTTATATTATATTCCACCTCTCGCTAATGGAGGCGTAGCTATATATAGTATATATAGTGTTTCAGTTCATCCTATATTATTGGAGATGGAAGTATCAAAATCAATGTTATACAGGACTAACTTTAGATCATAACAACTTCATTACGAAAGCATTATATTGAGCTTCTATAGTAAATAATATTTTTATTAATTTATTCAACAAGTTTTGAATATAAATAATAGTATTATTTAAAATTCAGTAACAAAATAAACTACTCTTTTTCATACTTTATTAAAATTTGTTTATTTTATTAATTACATGCAGATTTCTTTTATATAACAGATTATAATATTATATGTGCGTGTATAGTGAATGACGTATATAGCATGCGCGCGTAAAGAACTGAAAGTGAAAATAATAATAGTGTGTGACGACGTTAAAAAAGTTGCATAATCTGCAGGGGCTATAAATATTTTTTAAGATTTTCTTTCTTTCTTTATTTTTTAATTATGATTTATGATTATTTTATGGTCTTATATTAGTAAATATTAAAATAATAATATATATCGAAGAAATGAATTTAATTTATATTAAAGTGCTTTAGTTAAAATATAAAAATTTCAATAAAATAATTTATATAAAAAAAATACCATTTAATGTATATTCATATCAAATATGTATGTCATAAGTTATAGTACATAAAAATTATTCAAGTGTAAAAAGTCTGAGCTTGGTTTGGTGTATATATTGATTTTTGACGTACACACTGCCTCTCTCTCTCACTCTCTCTTTCTGTCTCTCTCTCTTTCTCTCTTTGCTATGAGTCATATCAACCCCTCCCCTTGCTCTCTCTCTCTCTCGCCTCCAACCCTCAACACAGTACTGTTCATGTAGTCACTAAGAGAGAGAGAGAGAGAGAGAGAGAGAGAGAGAGAGAGAGAGAGAGAGAGAGAGAGAGAGAGATTTTTTTCAAGGGTCTCCGCGCGCTTTTAAGGACCAAAACAAAAGGTTGCGCAGTATTTTAATTTTCATATTTTCTACGCATATAATACGTTCATTATTTTTTTTATATTTACGTCATTTGATTTGAATAACTCTTTCTCTTTGCTTTTTTACATCATAATAATAAAAAATCTCGGTAGGTAAGCAGGTGTCGCTAGGCAGAAAATATTTATCATGAATGTCATGAATATGTTACAACCCGCAAATGATATAGCGATGATATGCATTGTTATGTTATACTCAATATATATATATATATATATATATATATATATATATATATATATATATATATATATATATATATATATATATATATATATATATATATATATATATATATATATATATATATATATATATATATATATATATATATATATATATGGATTAATATACTTAAAGTTTTAAAAACATTTAATTCCTGTTGAATTTAATTATAATTATATAGTTATAAAAAATATAAAATCTTATACTATATAAACTTTAACATATATATATATATATATATATATATATATATATATATATATATATATATATATATATATATATATATATGTAGTATTATTCACTTTTAGGGGTTTAAATTGATTATAGTGTTTTAAAATGCACTCGATTATTTGTTTATCATTAAATATACTTGCATGCGTGCTATGAAAATATACGGTAAGAGATGGGACTATTATTCTTTACACATATATACATTATGTCCTTTAACCTTTAACCCTTCAGTATACTTTCAATATAACTGAAGAAGAAGAAGAAGAAAAAAAAAATACTTTTGAAAAATATAATAATAAAATAATTATATAAATGACTCATATTTTTATGTATAGGTCCGGAATTCATGACGCCATTAATTCCTATACTAAAGTTGCCTACTTTACAGTTTTTTCTTAACCCAAGTTTGTGAGTTAGATTGGTTGAGGGACATAAATTGTGTATATATGAATTATGAATACTTACATCAACCACATGTAACTAAAAAACTATCGTCACTTTGTAAAAACATTTTTAATAAATAAACAATAATAATAAATAACAAATAAAAATGAATTGATTTGTTAAAATCTTAAATGATACTAACAAAATAATTAAAATTTCCAAAATGTAAAAGTCAAACACACATAACATGCATTCAAAAATTAAATATTAATGAAGTTTGTTAAAATGTTTTTGAACTGAACTTATTTAAAACAATAACAAAAGTTTTACTGATTTTTAAATTGATATACTATACTGAATTTACTGATACATTTATGTTAAAAGCACTAATTAAAAATAATACGTTGAACTCATGATGTATCCGATCTTATATACCTATACTATTATATTATTTATGTATATTATAATTTATAAACATAATATAATATTAGTTTTGAATAAATTTCTTTGCTTATAATAACAACAAGAATATAAGATGCGCGTAGAAATAAACAAAATAATGCGGTTCAAAAAATGGCAATTAACTTTTGCATAGCGTCACCGAAACTCTGCGGAAGCACCCTATATTCTCTTACAGATCAGATATTAACTTTTATTTTTTATATTTATTTAAAGTTTAGTTGATTGCAATCTTTTGATTCACCTGCCAAAAATATAATAATAAAATAATGATGTAAATGACGCGGACATCGACACACTGAAACTTAAGTGAAAGGCATTATTATACGCAAGGGTGTTTATCTGTTTATATAACTATAAGTGACGTTGACATTTTTATACATCTTGACTAGTAAAGGAACAACGGTTTTGAGGCCGACTATAAGCGATTTCGGTCACATCCGCTTCCGTTTCTCCTTATACGCATGTGCAGTAAGTCGAAACGGAAGCGGATGTGATCGAAATTGCTTATAGTCGGCTTCAAAACAGTTGTTCCTTTATCAGTCAATTAAGAATCATGAATATATAATAGACTTATTATTTTTTATGTATCATTATTGTCTTCCTAGTAAATCATGCGTTTTAGATAAAACTGAGGGGAATTAAAGTTCCATTATTATTTCTCTTTTTGTTTTGATGTTAAATAAAATAAAAAAAGATGTTTATTACTTTTCTCTAATTCAAATACATCCAATATTACATTTTTTTTTTACATTTAGTTAGGATCGGACTGATCATTTAAGTTGGTCGGGAATTCCTGATCGCCCCCCCCCCCCCGCCCCCCCCCCCCTCATTGGTCTGGGGGCCCCTTGCTAGCTCGTAAAAAAATTGTTAAAAAATATTAAAATAAAATTTTCATCACGTACTGACAGATTGTTAAACAAATTATAATTTTTTGAGAAACAAATTTTGATAACTTATATTTTATTGTTTGTTTTTTTAACATTTTTAGGCTGAAGTTACAGGAGTTGATTCTAAATTGGACACAGAAAGTCAAAATACTATACCAGATCAATAATGCGTAAATGGTGTGTTTGCGATTTGTTGTTTGCTGCATTTATTGCACATATCATAAGAACAATTTAAAATAAAACTATATACTCTATTATCTCAACACCTTCAGAAACCTAGATTAAATTATTTTCAAGCATTCAATCTTATATAGAAAATTTAGATTTTTTTTTTGCTATGATCGATGATAATTAAAGTGTATTATGCAGGATCGATTAACCAAATTATTTAATTCTTGAAAAAAAAAAAATGAAGTGCTATAAGATAAGTGTATATAGTGTGTAAGTGTTGAAGTGTGTGTGTGTGTGTGTGTGTGTGTGTATATATATATATATATATATATATATATATATATATAATATATATATATATATATATATATATATATATATATATATATATATATATATATATATATATATATATATATATATAGAGAGAGAGAGAGAGAGAGAGAGAGAGAGAGAGAGAGAGAGACATAGCAGAAGAAAAATATTCAGCAAGTTGTTAACAATTGTTAAGGGCAGAACAATTAGGAATGCCAACAAATTGTATAGGTGGTACTTTTATTTAAAAAAATATTCTATATAAAAGAGAACATATATATCGCCTTGCATCGATAGTACTTTTAATTAGTTACTGCAAGTCACAAATTGACCTCGTGGTCGTTAACTTTTTCCTATGCCCACATATAAGTTACCAAACGTGACATAATTTTTTGATTTTGTAAAATTAATAAAAAATACATAATGATTATAATGAACTCATAATAAAAAAAAAAAAAAAATACAAACCAATAGATTCAGGACAATGTTTTGTTTTAGAATATGAAATTAAATTACGCCCTTCATATTTTAATATTGCCTCATTGATCATTTTGTTTTGTTTGAAATGAAACAAACACAAAATAATTTTCATGGCTTAAATTTTTAATTTATAAGATAAGAAACTTAATTTTTTTTTTTACGATTTTTCATTGTTGCAAACACTCATCAAATTCATTTTTCCATATTAAGTAAAAATAGCTTGGAGTTATAAACAAATTGATCATATATATACTAATTACTATTTAGGTATAGTAATTAATTAATAATATATTATATAAGTGTCAAACATCATGAAATTAATTTCACAAAATTCTGATGATGGATTTATTATTATTATTTATAAAAAAAATACATTCATTTGTATACATTTTGTCAAGCCGCGCATCTCAAATAATTAAAAACAAAAATAAAATAATTATAATAATACTGTATAGTGTGTTATAGACTTGCCTCGTTCGATTAACGAGTAAATCAATCATTTAGAGGCTGTAAAGTACTCGTATTGACAAAACTAATTTCAAATTTTGAATGTTTCGCGTGTGGTGTACCAAAGATGTATGTGGTACAGTCTTTTTATTACTAAAGAAATTGATTTCTATTAACCTATGGGATGGCCATACAATATGCAATCAGATGGAGATTTCAGTTGACGCAAAATCTCCATTTAAATATTATTATGTTATTTCCATATATGCTTAGAAATTAATTTTTTAGTATATAAGACGCCATACTGGACTGCATGGAACAATGAACAACATATTGCTCAGCATCGGGCAAACGTCGTTTTTGACTATTTTCTTTGGAAAACTAGTTCATTATTTTATTATATTTTTCTCACATATTTGAAAACCTAATTTAACCTTTTTAAACAGCATCATATTATTTCTCAAAAATATTTCTTAATACTTTTTTAATTTGCGAAATGTGACATTTTCCCATACTATAGAGCCCATGCTGGTAAGTGCTCACCTATGGAGACTTTCAAATGAATGCAACCATACCCTATAAACTATAACCTTAACCATATAGGGAGGTTTCATTCATATTAAAGTCAACGTCATGACATGAGTGAGTACTAAATATAACATTGGCCGGTATAGGAAAATAGTACATTTTGCCACTTTAAAAATACTTCGCAATTTTTTCGAAAGCAATGATGCTGTTAACAGGTTGAATTAGTACCTCAAGTATGCAAGAAAAAAAATAATGACCAAAAATAGCTATAATATCTTTCAAAGAAAATAGCCAAAAACTACGTTTGTCCTATATGCTGAGCAATGTTATTCATTGCTAAAGAAGAGCATCGAAAAGCACTCAGAATGACGTCATGCGTATACACTCTATAACATTTCAACTTTGCTCTTAAAATTTGCTCAAACATAAGTATTTTTTTATTTATTTTGAAACCATACACTACAGAGTATTATTGTTCAGATTAATTAATATTAAAATTAATATTAATAATAATTATTGTATGTATTTCATTTACTTTGTAATCAATATTCTCATTCTTTATTTGTTTATTTCTCCACATACAGCATAGCCAATTTGCGTAAAACGCTCATCGAACCCTGACCCCTGAACTTCCTTATTATTATAATTATAATCTTATCTTTTTTTTTTTGTCACGTGAATTAAAACTTTTAAAGAACTGCCGCCTATTTTAGAGTCAACCAATCAAAAAGAGCCAAATGTTCCAGCTGTTGGACAGATCGCGTCTTTTGATTGGTTGATATATTTTGCGTGGTCAAACGTGATTGGCTCACAAGCGTCTCTTTAAATCTAAATTGGCCGACACGTTTGTGTTTTGTGTCATTTGTGTGCATGTTTTGACAGTGTTTAAACCTATTTTACAAATTATAAGTGAGAAAAAAGCACAAAAATGAAGAGTTTACTCTTCTGTTTATTAGTATTTTTATTATTTGCTGGTAAGAATGTTTCTTTTATTGAATAATTTGATATTATAAAATACACTATGTATACCGGTTTTGGCGTTTCTAAGCCGAGCGTCCATCATGATAAATTCATTAGCAATTTTGATTCACCGCTAATTTTTTAAGACAAAATGTAAACGACATATTTTTTTCTTTTTACAGGATTAGCAAGTGCAGCTAAAAGTGATGATAAAAAAGATTCAGTAACAGTTGATCCAGATTTTGGAAGCAGTAGAGATGGTTCTAGGACAGGTAAAATAACATGACCATAAATATATACATATACGCCCCTCGTAATTTAATTTTCAATTAAATGTATATATAATAATTTTCTTTATTTTGTATTTTAGACGATGAAGTTGTTAAAAGAGAAGAAGAAGCTATAAAAATTGATGGTTTAAATGTAGCACAAATCAAAGAACTCCGAGAAAAGTCTGAGAAATTTACATTCCAAGCGGAGGTTAATCGAATGATGAAGCTGATTATCAACTCACTCTACCGTAACAAGGAGGTACGTTTTTATGCTTCCTTTTTATGGTAAAATTAGCATTTTAATTAATACATACAGGAAAACGAATACAAATGCATGTTAAATGCTATTTATGTTCATGCAAACGATACATACATTGCATTCCTTGAATTCTCTATGCTTTTTGTCTCCTCTAGAAAGCTTAAATGAAATTTGCATTTCTTATTTATTGATTTTATATATATAAAAATTCATAAAATATCTTCTACATAAATTCTGTTAAAAAATGTCGCAACTTTAAAGTATTAAATTACTATTTATATGTATATTAAATTTTTTAAGTACCAGTACCGGTACATATTTTTGTAAATTTCAAATATCATATAGTAAAATTACACGTACAGTATTTCAAATGTATTATTGTAAATGTAAAGTATAATTATGACATATAATATAAAACTGCTACCTGCAAAATTATGATAAACCATGGACAGCATACGTTATCATAAGTGATAAGGACATCCTGTTTCAAAACATTTATTTTAATTGTATCGTTAAAACCTATAGATTGAACTACATATAAATCACTTATATTGTGTATGATAATTATACTCTATTTTAATTATATTGTCAGATTTTCCTCCGAGAGTTGATTTCCAATGCCTCTGATGCTCTCGACAAGATCAGATTACTATCGTTGACAGATCCATCTGCTCTGGACTCAACAGACGAATTGAGTATAAAAATAAAGGTGAGAAAAAAAGATGTTCAAATACTGTATAAAGGTAATGCTTCATACCAGCATAATAAGTAAACCTATCATGTATAAGTAAAACAGGTCACCAACCTGTGGGGGGGGGGGGGGGGGGGGGGGGCGGCTTTGGCTTGATCAATGGCAACACTAAATTATAAATTAAGTAAATAAAAAAAAATCTACAATAAAAAATCATTAAAATATTCTATTAGCTTAAAACATGTAAAAAAAAAATTATAAATAAAAAAAGTTCCTAGTGGTATATCCCTCATTTAATATTTCCATTCTGGATAAAATATTTTTCAAATTAATAATAATAATTATATATAAAAAAAATAATAATAAAAATGCTAAAAACATCTCACAATTCTAAAGAATAGAAAATTTAGGGAATCCTAATATTTTCCCGTGCGCCTCAATGAAAACTTACACTACTGTACTTGCAATTTGTTTTTGACCCACCCCCCACTATAAATAAATAAATAAGTTTATTGATCAGAGGATTACATACAGTAAGAGATTGTGAGGATTGAGGAGGGGAGGGGGATCAAGAGGTCAAGATAATCAAAATAGAGTCATAGATCATTTCATTTTACTATGTTTTTATCATTGCTACAAAGTTTAATTTGGATGCTTTTTGAGATATTTCTCGGGAAGCTTGAAAAATATTTTTTGATGAACTTAAAAGGGGGGGGGGGGGGACGAAAAAAGTTTTCAAACATCATCAAAACCTGCAAAATATTAAAGTAAATGTAACAATAATTACGTAAAAATAAAATGTATAATAAAAAATAGTTGACAGAGAGAGAGTAGAGCACGTTGAATTGAAAATAAATAAAACTCATTGATTCTCTAATTTATGTACACTCCCCCCGAATAAATCTGACCGGTTGCGTTAAAGTTTCCTCATAAATTTAACATTTGGAGACATGAAAGCTGCGGTCAGATTTATTCGGGGGGAGTACAGTACATTGTTAATTTGGACTTGCAATCAAATGTTCTAGCAAAGATGTGTGCTAGATATATTTAAAAAAATTTAAATATATGTTATTAGGCAAGGGATTTTTTGTTAATAAATATGAAATATCAAGTACAGTATCTCATGTTCTCAGCAACAATGTTTTTTTCCCCTCATTTTTATATAACAATAAAATCTACAACAGAGTAATAAAATAAAAATGCTGTAAAAGAAAGTAGTGTTGTATTGGAGTATATTGTCGGTGTATTTATTCCTGTATTGGTTATTAAGTTATTGATGTATGTTAACAGCTGGACTTGGAAAACAATATCCTACATGTAATAGACACTGGCATTGGTATGACCAAGGCAGATCTACAGAACAACTTGGGAACAATAGCAAAGTCAGGCACTGCAGAGTTCCTTAGTAAAATGCAAGATCAATCAAGCCAGTCTCAAGATATGAATGATATGATCGGACAGTTTGGTGTTGGTTTCTACTCATCTTTCTTAGGTAATTATTATTACAGTATTATTTTGCTTCAGCTCAACATTTTGCAAACATTACTCCATTTTAAATCAAATTCTAATTAAATCTGATTTACTACATTCAAAGTCAAAATATCTTTATTTCCACTCTCCTACAATCAAACACAATAAATTACATTTATATAAGGTTTTACATGGAATTGTCAACTTACTTACTATGTTCCACACTAATGCTACTTACTAATTGACTAATCAGGGAATAACTGCCTTGAGGCCAACTCCAAGCGATATTGCCCACATCCGCCTCCGTTTCCACCTACTGTGCATGCGTAGAACGTCGAAACGGAAGCGGATGCAATCGAAACAGCCCAAAGTTTTAGCTATTTATAAAGCTTTAAAAATAATAACCTTTAGTTTTAAATTTTGGGATAGGAAATTGGCACGCTCCATCAAAAATTCACATTGGTTGCATATCCTATATACAATTGTGATAATATTTTTTTTAACGCTCAAAAAACTTGTGCTAAATTTGCAATGTTATTCTTATGAAGAAAACATGTGCTAGATTTAAATCGTAAAATATATTATCTTAATCGTGTACAGTATCTAACACCCCCCCCCCCCCCCATTACCATAAGGTAGGGTGACTTTGGCTCTATGGGGCAACTTTGTCATCCCAGTAATTATTGTAGAAATTTCATGATTTAAAACACATATCGATGTTGTTGCGAAGCATAATGTCCATCTCGTTTTTTGTCATGCGTAGCAAAATGTCTATCTTGTTCTCGAACGTTATGTAGATGGCGCTTGAGATAGACATTTTGCTTCACGTGACAAAATACAAGATATACATTTTGCTTCGTGTGACAAAAAACGAGATAGGTATTTTGTTTGCAACAACATCAATATATCTCTGTCTGTATATCTCAGAGTACAAAAATCATAAAGATTTTACTACTATAAATAGTGAGTGAAAATAGGATGGCAAACTCACCTCACCTCACTGTAGTATAAAACTAAAAACTCATATTGATAGAAAATTTTAAGTGTAATACTTTTACTAAGGGAATTCTCCCTTGTACCCTCTACCCTTCCATCCAATTGAAAAGCATCAGTTGATACATCATCCAGTTTTATTTGTAAAATAGTAAGGTTTACAAAAACCATTCATATGTTACACCATATTGTACTGTGATGTTACAATATCTCAATGTACAATTTTAGTTGCTGACCGCGTGGTAGTAATGAGCAAGAACAATGCTGATGAACAGTACATCTGGGAGAGCGACACCAGTAGCTTCTCCATCGTCAAGGACCCTCGTGGTGACACTTTGAAGAGAGGATCTCAGATCTCTTTACATCTCAAGGAAGAGGCTCTGGATTATCTTCAACAAGATACTGTCAAGGATTTAGTCAAGAAATATTCACAGTTCATCAACTTCCCTATCTATCTCTGGGCTAACAAGGTGAGGCTTATAATTGGTTTCCTTAGGCAGTCATAATATGATAAAATAATAATGATAATATGTACATTTTTTTTTTATTTAAAGGCATAGAAAACATGAAAACATAAACATTTATATCACAAAACACTTGATAGGACTTACATAAATAACGTTAGTTGGTCTCAAACTCAAAACCCAACTGTAGCACCGTAGCAGGATCAGAAAATTTTGATTTATGCAACCCGCACAACATTTTCATACTAGTTTTTGCCTGTTAATGACGTCATAAGCAGGAATATTCACGCAAATTGCATACTTTACATTTTTTTAAAGCTCTTTTGTGGGGCTACATTGACATTCTGGTAAAAAAAATATCATCAGTTTTGTAGATCCCATTTTGTGTTTAGAACATGTTGTTTCAAAGTTTTCTATGCCTTTAAAAAATCACTTGAAAGGAATTAAATAAAAACGGGGGATTGAGGGTGGAATTTAAACTCGTAATGTACTGTCCTTAAGGTTATGATTTATGATACATTCAGCTGTGTTTTTTCTCATAAAAGAATGTGTACGTAATTAAGTGCATGCTTAAAACAAGTGCAGCAAATAAGGAGAGGGAAGAGTAATTTTAGGCATTGTGCGACAACAAAATAATTGACTATATTTTTTATAAGTACGTATGCAAAATTACACTTTTTTTTTTTTTTTTTTTTTTTTTTTTAATTGCTAAAATCAGTTATTATAATTGAGTGAACACGAGCTAAAGTTCCAGAATGAGGTATATTTTTATTTCCTACACACAATATGTGACTATATTATATTGAAGTTCAACGCACTGACTTGTCATGTTATGTTTAGGTTGTGATGGAGGATGAACCAGTTGAAGAAGAAGAAGGTCCTGCAGAGGAGGATAGTCCTCCAGAAGATGACGATGATGCCAAAGTAGAAGAAGATGAAACTAAAGAGAAGAAACCTAAGACCAAGAAAGTTGAGAAGACTGTCTGGGATTGGGAGAAACTTAACGAAGCCAAGCCTATCTGGACTAGAAAGTAAGTATCATTTAAAAAAAAAAAAAAAAAAAAAAAAAAAAAAGTGCTAAAAACAATTAGGTCCAGTTTACAACCACATTTTTTTAGAGTATGTATAGTCACTACTCTTCCCTGAACAACCAAGTGTGTTCAGTCTGTCACACCTCTAATGTGTGCTGATTTTCTCTTCAGGCCTTCTGAAATCACTGACGCAGAGTATGACGAGTTCTACAAGTCTTTGACCAAGGATTCTGACGAGCCTCTGGCTAAGACTCACTTCATTGCTGAGGGAGAAGTGACCTTCAAGTCGTTATTGTTTGTACCTGAGACACAACCTGGTGAGAGCTTCAACAAGTATGGAACCAAGACTGACCATATCAAGGTATATCTACCATATCAATATCCTCTTATCCTCTCTATATTTTACTTTTCTTTTTCTCAAAGAAGGTAAAGCCCACTTGCTTTTTTTTTTTTTTTTTTTTTTTTAATTTATCAGTATTTTCCTTAATTTGTTTGCCTTTTTGCCCCCTTTTGCAACAGAAATCACCCTCCTTTATTTTTATAAAAATTACTTTAAAGTTAAAATGTAATTTCTTTCAAGCTTACCGATGTTAAAAACTGTAAAATCGTCATAAATTACGATCAAGGAGAAATTGTGATCTAGTAGAAAATTTAATTATAATAAAATATTGATACTCTTTTCTGTCTTTGTGAAACACTTGCACAAAAATTGAAAAGTATTTTGTTCATGCACCTTTCTCACAAAGCATTGTATTGATCTCAAAGCTGTACGTGCGTCGTGTGTTCATCGCTGATGATATTCAAGAGATGATGCCCAGTTACCTCAGTTTCGTCCAAGGTATCGTGGACTCCGATGACTTACCTCTGAACGTGTCTCGTGAGACTCTACAGCAACACAAGCTGATCAAGGTGATCAAGAAGAAGTTGGTACGCAAGGCTCTCGACATGATCAAGAAACTGGAAGGAGATGCCTTCAAGAAGTTCTGGAAGGAGTATTCAACCAAGTAAGTTTATTACTATGTTATATCAATAAACTTGTTTTATAGGAGTATGATTTTAGCACAGCATATGTCTGCATTTTAATTGCTAACTCATAAATATTAACTTTTCCCCTGGGCAGTATTATTATTATATGTTCTGAAAAAGTCTTTTGATGCCTTCGTCCCTAAAGAGAGCATCTAAACTTTCTGGTTTCGCGATAAGTAGAGCATCTACACTTCCTGTGCAGCGGGGTGACTGGACTACCATTGCATTGTTCACTTAACATGGTGGAAAGTGTAGACACTTCACTCGCCGTGACTCCGGAAACTGTAGATACTCTCATTCATCTTGGAAGCATAGATTTAAAATATGCTAGTCTTGATATTATTAGAAATACACAAAGCTTTTTGCCCCTAACAATAAATAATATTGACGCCTACTTTTGTTTACAGTGTCAAACTTGGAGTTATTGAAGATGCCTCCAACCGTACACGTCTCGCTAAACTACTTCTCTTCCACTCCTCTAACTCCAAAGAAATGACCTCTCTCACTGACTATGTCTTGCGTATGAAAGCCAAACAAGAGCATATCTACTACATCGCTGGAGCTGGCAGAGAAGACGTAGAGAAATCACCTTTCGTAGAGAGACTTTTAAAGAAAGGATTTGAAGTCTTGTATCTCGTAGAAGCTGTTGATGAATATACCATCAATGCTTTACCTGAATTTGAAAGTAAACGTTTCCAAAACATTGCTAAGGAAGGATTTACCATCCCTGAAAGTGAAGAAGCTAAGGAGAAGAATGAACAAATGAAGAAAGACTTCGAACCTCTGACTAAATGGCTTGGAGATGATGCTCTCAAGACTCAAATTTCTAAAGCTGTTGTCTCTGAACGACTCTCTGACTCTCCTTGTGCTCTCGTAGCTGGTATGTTTGGTTGGACTGGAAACATGGAACGTCTTGCTATCTCTAATGCACATCAAAAGACAGATGATCCTCAAAGAACTTATTATTTGAACCAGAAGAAAACTCTTGAAATAAATCCTAGACATCCACTTATCAAGGAATTGTTAAGAAGAGTAGAAGATGATCCTAATGACCCCTCTGCCAAGGATATTGCAATCATGATGTTCAGAACTGCAACTTTGAGATCAGGTTATCTGTTGAAGGACACACCTGAGTTTGCTGCTAGTGTAGAGTCCATGATGAGAAAAACACTAGGAATTCCATTAGATCAACAGGTATGTGTTTACTTTAAAATTTTTCTCTTCTGGAAGTTCAAACAATATAAGTGGTATGAACAACACCTTGGAAAAATCATCTTCATTATGATTGAATGTAGGTATTAGTCATTGAATTAAATTGATTGATTCATTCATTGATTTTGTGGTCAGAAGTGACAATTAAAATAGTTTTTTTTTTATTTTTTTTTTTATAAAGGCAATATTTTTTTCATGATATAGTTTAAAGAAACTGATAAGAGAAACTAGCAATTGTATTACCATAGTGAAAGCAGTCCCATAGTATAGAGAAAATCTTGCTTGCAAAATTGCAAAAAGATAAAAAAAAATAATAATAATAAAAAAAAAAAAATAAGAGCAAGATTTTCATCAAACTATAGGATACTCTTCACCATTGCTGGTGTCTCCTTCCCATGACTCCTACCATTTTCTTTCAAATTTATCACACCTAACCTCAATCCCTAATATCTCATGTTTGTTTCAAGTTATTTCATTATCTTAACCGTAGTATCTTGCTCATGCTCCTAAATACCAAAATTTCACTTTAATGTTACAGCCTGATGAGGAGACAGAAGAAGTTTATGACGAAGAGAAGACTGAGACGGGAGAAGAAGAAGAAGTAAACTCTGACGATCATGATGAACTTTGAATATTAAATAAATAAACTCACATAATTAGTTGCCTGATAAGTTTGATCACATCACGTCATTATATAACTCAAAATCTCATGACATACAAACCTATTTACTACAAAACAGTACTATTCTTAATGTTAGCTGTGCTAATGTTTAAGTTTTTTTTTAACCTTATTTTTGACTACTACTTGCAATTAAATGTAGCGAATGGGGTTGAAATTTAAAATTTATTTTTATTATTCACTCATACATAACAAAAACTATACCTAATTGTTTTGTAGAATTTACTGCAATTTGACCATGTTTGAACTGTTTATTTTGTTATGGTTGGTTCTCACTGAAATATTTAGTCATTTAATTATTGTGTTTCAACTGTGCATACACATTAACGTATACAGATTAGTGATAAATATTATTTTACCATAAAATCTAGGTTTTTTCTCATAAGAATAATATTTGAAATTTATCACCAGTTTTTTTTTTTCATTATATGTGTCTTCCTCCCTTTGAATGTTAAAACATTGTCACAATCATGTGTACATATTTTTTTTTATGTTGTAAAAATAATATTATGCAGTGTGGACTTTTAAATAATAGAAATAGCAGCTGGGCAGTTCAGGTATATCATTCCCTGTAAGTATCCTATTTCTAATATAGAAATGTTACTCAAGAATATAAAATGTTAGCAAGCAAATTATTGTTTTCTTAATTTCTTCTAACATAAATAACTATTCATTAAATTAAATAAGATGGATATATTTTTAACAACTCAAAAATTCTTGTTTATTTTTTAAACATACATTGATGTTATGACATTGTAGTATTATACAAAAATTCAATGTAATCATGACTTAAAATCTACCTATGTTCATTTTTTGTGTCTTAATAAATGTGATGTAGGTCATTGAAATCAGGCAACTTCTATTTTGGATGTAACGAACATTGTTGTGTGAATGAATGAGATGAATTATTTTAATTTTTTGTTTTTGTCCTGTTTTTTTGCCCCCATTTTCATTTTGAGAATTTGTAAATAAATATTTAAAAATATATATTTTTATTTTGTTTTATTAATTACATCCTTACAAAAAATTACAAAATAACATTTTTTTTTTTCATTTTTAAACAGAAAGGAACATCTTATATATATTTATCAAAAAATCAATGCAGATTTTGTGCACAGAAGTTCGTTAAAAGGAGAAAAAAAAAAGTTTAAAAATTAACTACACTTGGGTCACTTGAATGACTTTTTTTTTAAATTTTGCATGTTTCTTTTAAACAAAAATGCAATTAAACTTGGTTAAAGATTAGCAAATTGAAATAAGTTTTAACTTTTGAAAACCATGAGTTTTTTTGTTTTTTTTTTAATGGAATGCTTCAAGTTAAAACAGTAAACTCAGACCAATAATTTGCTACAAAAGAAATCATTTTAATATGAATAAAAAAAAAAAAAAAAAGTGATGATGATGAACTATTTTTAATTACTAAAATATGGCATCAAAATATTTGTATGAAGTTGCAAATATTGTCAAAGCAAGATTTGTTTTCTTGGTCATGGATATAGTGCGTGCGTCTGTTTACTCAAAATGCAGAAAAGGAAGTGGCCGGAAGAGGAAACCACGTGATGGTAAAAGTGGGAGGTAACTCAAGGTTATCTTGCTGCTGGCTGGCTGCTGGCACCAAGCTTTCTCCCACTTTTACCGTCACATGGTTTCCTTTTCCGTTTTTTAGAGTAAACAGACGCACACAGTATGTTATGTAGGCAAATATTTAAAGTTGATTGTTCTTTTATTTATTTTTTTAAAGTACGATCCTAGCCACAGAAATCTTTTATTTGGAAGTCCTTTTTATTTTTTTGATTGATTTTAAACAGGTTGAGGGACTAGAAATTGCTGTGGGGGATATGTGTAAAATTGAGCCCGATGGGAAGCCAGGCTTAAACTTTGTCCAATATATAGCCTATAGATTTTTTTTTTTCAAATTTAAATGGCTACAAAACAAAAACAGGAATGCTTAAAAAAGTAAACCACATGATGTAAAAAAAGGGAGGTTGCTCAGGCCGAACTTACCAGTAGCACAAAGTTTTCTCACACTTTTAAAATCAAGCGATTTTTGTTTCTGGCATTTCTTTTTCTTTTTTTTTCTGTTTTTAGACATTTAAACAAGATTCCTTTTACTTTTATATAAAGGCTAACCAACACAAGAGAGCGAGGCTGTGTTAATCTGGTAAAATACATGTAACTTTCACCAAAGTACAGTTTAAAATTAAAAGAAAAAGAAAGAAAAAAAAAATGATAGTTTTCTTTAACTTTGATTACCTAAGATTGTTCTATTTACATATTTTGAATGCAGTACCCAGGTAATATAACAGGTTTAAGCATTTTACCTCAGTAACACTTGCAAATTTCTTATGCTTGTCAGCTTATAGCAATTTTGAATATAACTACATACTATGTTACTCATTTTAACTTGCTATGTTCATGACAATTTGGCTTAAAAAAAATGTGTGGGCATAAAATTTCTGTGGCTAGGACACTATGCTGTGATTAAATCAAAAAGTGAAGTACTTCAAGTTATAGGTAATCATTCCAAATAATAATAATAATAAAAAAAAAAATACAATAAATTCCTTAAACTGTACAGTATACGTAGTCCTTTGTACTGAACTATACACTATGACAATTTTGTCACAAAAATATGACTTATTATATTTATCTAGATTACACATAGACTGCTTCTGTTTACTCAAAATGTGGAAAAAGAAGTGACCGGCAGAGGAAACCACGTGATGGTAAAAGTGGGAGGTAGCTCCAGGTAGCTCAAGGCTAGCTTGCTTGCTGGCATCAAGTTTTCTCCCACTTTTACCATCACGTGGTTTCCTTTTCCGGCACTTCCTTTTCCGCATTTTGAGTAAACAGAAGCACACATAGTCTCAAGTCACTTTGAAAAGTGTAAGGTTATTATAATGCAAAAATTGAGTCTTATATTTTACTCATCACAAAAATTTTAGTTAAAAAAAAAAGAAAAAAAAAAAAAAAAAAAAAAAAAAAAAAAAAGATGAACACATTATGCTTCTGATATGTTAAACCATGTAAACTTCATTATGTATTTACATTTTTTACATTCATTCTATTCTTATCCTTTATTACTCATGGAAAAATAAAAGTTGAAGGTGTAGAACACCTTTACTTAAAAAAAAAAATAATAATAATAAAAAAAAGTTGTGTAATATCCTAACAAACCTGAAATTCATTGTTGATTTGGCTGGAGTCATTGATTTCAAATTTATTTTCCATTCACAATATGGCGCGAGTGGGCACTGATGTCACAGCTTGCCTGGTCCACGAGCGCATAAAACTAGCAAGCTGCGATGTCAGAGCTTGCTTCATTTTGTGAATGGAAAATAACTTAAAAATCAATGACTCCGGCCAAATCAACTTTGATTTTCAGGTTTGTTCGGATATTACACAACTATTTTGATCAAGATGTTCTCCGCCTTTTGAGGGATGTTTCTATATTACATTATGGAACTGGGTGCTGGGTTAATTAACAAAGGAAGGCAATATCTCCAGGTATTGAAAATGAACCACAAACTAACTTGTTGTTTATTATACCAGCTACCCACAGTAATATGTATTTCGTAATTATGAAGTGAGGAAGAAATTATGTAATTATGGGCTTCATTTAAAAAAAAAAAAATCATTTACATTTAAAATTATTACATTTACTCACCACCCTTGCATTTCAACGTATCACTGTAATATTGAGTCTATTTTGCAACTGACTACCACTTTTGGCTTCTCTTGTACAATTTTAACAATGGGAGGGAGGGGGGCAAGAGGAGTTGTAACGCTGCCACTAGGCAAGATTGTAAGAAGTAATTAAGCTAAGGAAGACCCAGCTGATCATAAGTTAGATTTTTCTAAAGAAACTTCTCGTGCAATACTGAGGTCATATTACAATCTTCATTAAAGAGAATAGAATCTATCAACAATGGAAGTGAAGGATGTGGAAGCCATGTGACAGTGAAACTTGGGTTAACTCACACCTTTCAAACTCTTTCTAATCATCACATGGATTCAGCTTTTAGCACTTCTCTTTCTTTTTTTATAGATTACATCAAGATTTCAATATACAAGGTCAACGTTACCTTAGACTACCACTGGATGGGAAATAAGCTACTTTTAATCCTTACTACTTGCAATGGTAAAAAGGCCCAACTAGCATTCCAGATATTTTACAGTTCAGGGGGGGGGGGGGGGGGGGATGGGAATCTCACTTGACATGGTAATGTTATGTTATCACTAAAATTATAGCACAAAGAAAGGCTACACATTTCCTTAAATTAACTATATATATGTTGCAATTTACATTTTTTTTAACAACTTGAACACAACTTTTGTTTTTAAAAAGTGTCTAATTTTATGTCTTATTTCAATTGTAGATAAACAATAGTAAAAATTATATAATTCAAAAACAAAATTAAAACTATATATTACAAAAGTGGGTGGAAAAAAAGAAAGAAAAAGTTTATGACATAATTTTTAAAAGTAGAGATAAATGGAATATAAGATAAAAATAAATGGAATTTATGATTGCTTCTAAACTTGGAACTTGGGTAAACCCCCAAGAAGTTTTATGTAAAAAAAAAAAAACTTTCAATTGGAAAATTACTTTTTAAGGGCTACGGGTTTCTCCCTACCCAAGTTTAGTTGATATTTTATAATTATTTATAACTTTTACTAGTAATTTCTTTCTCGAGGAGTCTAGCAAATTCCTATATGATATTTGTAGTCATTTATAGTTAACGTGTAATTTTATATATATCTGAAACTGGTACTTTTAACCCCACTATATAAAAAAGGTCTATATTTCTGGTAAATTCACTAACCTTAGTAACTATTAGACCTCTACTAAAATCTTGAACAGTAAAATAATAATAATAAAAAAAAAAAATAAAACAAAAGTAATAAAACTAGAGAGAAGATATGTTTTCAATTTTATGACAGTTATTCGTAGAAGCAGAGGTCTATTACTCATGGTCTACTTATGTTTACTGTAACAGGAAACCATGTGATATAAAGTGGGAGGTCGCTCAGGCCTAGCTTGCTGCTGGCATGAAGTTTTCTCCCACTTTTACTGTCACATGGTTCCCTTTTCCGGTGCTTGCTTTTCCAGCATTTTGAGTAAACATAAGCGATCATATACCCCCCCCCCCCCCCCCCCACTAATCTCTAACTCTCAAACCCCAGATACTGGTTCTTCTGACCCCGACTGTAGGTCTTGCAACACTGGAGAACATGAATTTGTTGATGTAAATCCCAGGTAAGTTCAATTTGACGACAGTGAGCAGACTTTCATTCATCACTCCAAACATATCCAAGTACACCAGACTGTAGCACTCATTCAGCTTCCTGAAACATACAATAATACAACTTTTTATATTGCATATATTTAAGTAGAAAGTGTTCTTAATGCATTCACTACCATGAATGCAAAGCCACCTCATCTGCAATTCTTGTTTGGCTGCATGCTTATAAGTCCCAATTTTATGTTTATTCATTAATTCTAAGCAATAGTTTTTAAAATTGTGATAGGCCATTGTCACACAGGGGGCGAGGAGAGAGGGAGAGAGAGAGAGAGAGAGAGAGAGAGAGAGAGAGAAAGAAAGAAAGAAAGAAAGAAAGAAAGAAAGAAAGAAAGAAAGAAAGAAAGAAAGAAAGAAAGAAAGAAAGAAAGAAAGAAAGAAAGAAAGAAAGAAAGAAAGAAAGAAAGAAAGAAAGAAAGAAAGAAAGAAAGAAAGAAAGAAAGAAAGAAAGAAAGAAAGAAAGAAAGAAAGAAAGAAAGAAAGGTTTTCACAGAGTTCACAGTAGCATATTATGAAAATAATAATAATAATAGCAACAATAAAAAAATAAAAATAAAAGTCATATACAAGGTAGCAATATGAAACACCTGATACATTATTATGTTTTAAGAATCCAAAGCAAAACAATTAAAAAATATGTATGCTTTGAATTAATTTAAATTTAATATCTGCACCAAATTGACACACGGATAAAATGTATACTGTATGGGGTAAGAGGTGCAATTCTTTTATACTCAAAAAGTAAAGATAATCAACCCTAAAAATGTGTATAAATTATTGGGAGGCAAAATAGGTTACACTATTTTGGAACAACCCACTGAAATTCCATCAATATAAAAGATGCACTAGTCATAAAAAAGTATAAAAAAACCCACTAAAATGCACAATAATGTTACTAGATAAAATAAAAGTTGCAATCTGGAAGACCACAATAATCATAACCAGTTGAATCTCCTTATCAAGTTCAACATTTTGAATAATATGGAATAAATCTTCAAGCAATGGCCACCTAAATAAATCCAAGACAGGCGACAGCGCCTATCTGCTCCCTTGCTACAGAACAAGTTAAAAATCCTCACTTTATTTAGCCTATAATCTGCACAATGTGGTCTCGCGTATCAAACACTTGAAACATGTAACTAAAAACATAAGATTGCAAGTGAGATAAAGCAAAAATCTAAACTTAAATATATTGCAAAAACAAATTTTTAAATGTGTATTTCCATAGCGACCTGCAATCAAGCAAAACTAAGCAACCATTTCCATAAGAATTATTACTTCATGCTCTGCATGTTAATAAAAATCCATATCTTTTTAATCAGCTTATTCAAATTAGGTTATTAAGTAAATAAGTCAACTTTGGGACAACTTATTGATAAAAAGATGATGTAATAACTCAGATTTCAAAATTTGGGGATTGAGAAATTGAGTTAATTGACAGGGTCGCCTTGCATGAGAGAAAATATTCTAACCTGATCTGAAATTAAATGTGAGACACCATTAAATTATAATGGTTTATGTTGATGCTTCCTCGTCAAAAATGAGCATTACACTTTCCAGTTTTGCAACCAAATGACTATCTACACTTTCCAAGCAGCACTGTAATTGGACTAGTGGCCATTAACTTAACATTGCAGATGTTTGACGGCAGAAATGTAGATGCTCAGCTCGTCGCAAAACTGGAAAGTGTAGATGCTCCCTTTTGACCACTGATCTATTTAATAAGGATAGAGCATCGCTATACTCCCGCTATAGACAGCAGTTAAGAGAAAGTTGGTAGCAGCGCATTCTTCAATTATCGCAGGCGGCAGAATCCAAGCATCAAGAGCCTGTATCTTCCCCTACTTTTGACGCGGAAGCATCAATGTACTTAGGCAAGCTCATTATTACCTATGCTTGAATTTTAATACAGAGTAAGCTTAGGGGGTAGTTTCAGATTGCATTGAGAAAACAACAAACATTTGTTAGATCCAACATATTTAGCATAAGAAAAGTAAATATCAAATTTTCATTGATTGCAGTAGCATATATATATATATATATAAAAAAAAAAAAAAAAAAAAAAAAAAAAAAATCATGGAAGACAGTTACAGTATTTGCAAAACAAGTCCACTTTTCAATAAAATAAAAATCATGATAAATAAATATAAAAAATTGAAGCTTATCATTAGGGACCGGATCTCCAGTTTGTTCAGTTTTTGAAATATGCATGTTAGGTCACATCTGAGTTCAGATGTCCACGAATCATGAAGTTTTATTGCCAAAAATGCCAAAAAGTTTGGACTGAAAAAAACTGATTTTGAAATTTGTAAACTGAGTCAGTTATTTTAAGTTTTTGTCAGTTTTTACCAGTTTTTCTCAGTTTTGGAAACTGAAAATAGACTTTTACCGTACAAAAACTTAAAATAACGTGCTAAAAAAAAAAAAGTTTATATTAAATTTGGAAATAATTATTTTTTATGCATATCTCAAAACTATCTGAATTCAACTGAGCACGAATAAAAAAGTGAAAAAAATATTAAAAAGAAGTTCAAAAATACAAAAAACAGCTCTGCTTGATACTGGCTAGGTTAGTGTTTCAGATAATAATTTAACCGAATATATTTTTATTTATTATTTTTTTTTTTCATAAAAAAATAAAAAATAAAAATATCATTTTTTTATTGATAAATTTTTGTTTCTAAGTTAAAAATTATCAAAACTGAATTTCACTGTTTTTGAACAAAAACAGTGAAATTCAGTTTTGATAATTTTTAACTTAGAAACAAAAATTTATCAATAAAAAAATGATATTTTTATTTTCAATTATTCAATCATTATTATTTTGAAAGTGAACTGATTTTGCTGTTTTTGCAAACTGATTATGCAAAAAAACTGGACTGAATTCAGTACTGCAAATGCACATTTTCAAAACTGAAAATCCGGTCCCTACTTATCATATCAGCAATGGGACTTAACTCACTTTAAAAGCAAGTAATTTGTTATGAGCTACTTACTCAAAGTCTGCTGGCAAGATGGCATAACATCTGCTCAAGCTGAGATGTTCCAAGTTCTTCAGGTTGCAAGCAATGTGAGATACTGATGTGCCTGTGATAATTGTGCAGTCACTCAAGTCAAGTTCTACCAGATTAGGACATGCTGTTACGATATCCTTCACGTCTGAAATCATGGTAATTTTTAAATTTTAACTGCTATGAATGAACAAATTTTATATCAAACATTTTCAATCTAATAGTACTCTCTCTCCCCCTCCCTCTCAAAAAAAAAAAAATATTATATATAGGCCTATATCATATCATTAGAGGCTTTGCATTTTTTTTTTATTTGATATTTACTGTATGTCTTACTAAGCCCCCGTATTCGAGAGGACCGTTGAGCAGTGACAGAAGGTAGCCAGGAAAGGCGCAAGCGCCCATGTTAAACCTGATCTACCCTTTGAGGGGTAAAAGGATGTTAAGGAAGAGGTAGAGTGTTGGTAGAAAGGATTGAAAGGTAGCGGCTGTGGCCTATATAGTTAGGAACTGCCCAGTCATTCGACAGGGTGGTGCATGCAGGAAACCACAGAAAACTGCATGCTTGGACAGCCGACATCCAAGTATTACCTTGGATGCCTGGCCAACCTCTGCAACTCAGTAGCACACACACAAGTCAAGCCACACCGCGAACCAACATTCCACACCAAGCACAGGTGACTCTTCATGAAAAGTTCCTCTGCAGGTATCGAACGCTGGCCAACGGCATGGAAACCAAGCATGCTAACCACTGCGCCACAGGGCCGGTTAATGTAATGTCTATATTAATGGCTGCAGCAAAACAAAAAAAAAAAAAATAATAATAAAATAAAAAAAATAAAAAAAAAATAATAATAATAATAAAAAATAATAAAAATACTGTAATAAATAAATAAAAATAATAAAATAAAAAGAAGAGCGAGGGACAAATGAGTGCTTTATCAACTCAAATATCCATAATAAAATGCTATTACATTATGTCAAGGTCTATTTATATAAGAGGTTAGATGCTCCAGGAAAAATTTTGGTCAAGGTCGCGCAGCTTAAAGGAATTCACCAAAGACGTCATATCACCACTTGCAACTTTGTTCACCTTATCAGTGACCTAACTGGTGAACGGCACTGTATTGGCTTAGAAGAACCAAGTACAATCCATCGCAAAATGAAATCAAATGAGCGAGTTTTGTGCTGCGCTCAACCTCTTTATTATATGGACCTTGACATTATGTTAACTTTTTTTATTTATATATTATTATTACATTTTGTAATGTAGTTAGACGACTGTTACAGCAAACAACATAGACATCAACTTATCAATATTAAGCCATACAACACAAAATAAAAACTTGTCTAATGTCAGCTAATTTCCAAACATACCTGACAAAAAAAAAATGCTGATTTGGCTGGAGTCAATGATTTAGAATCTATTTTTCATTCACGAAATGGTAGATGCAGATTATGACATCACAGCTTGCTTGTTATATGTAAGTGTTGACCAGCGTGCTGTTTTAATAATCTCCATCTACCATTTTGTGATTTGAAAATAAATTTGAAATCAATGACTCCAGCCAAATCAACATTTATTGGTATGTTAGAATATTTCCTGTCACTAGACAAGTTTTTTGTACAATACAATTTATAGCTATAAAAAAACAAAAAAACAAGTACAGTCTTGAGTAAGGCTGGAAGTGCACTGTTGCCCAAGGCAGTACGGCCCCGGGATTTGTAAGTTATTATATAAATAAAACTTACAATTATCGTTTAGATTCTTCCTACAACCAGCAATATTCAGTCTCTGAATGGACTTAGGTAGTGTAGTACTCAAAGTTTCCAAGGTCTCTCGTTCTAAGTGAGTCCAGGCAAGATTGAGTGAGACAAGAGAAGTACAACACGCCAAGATGGTCTCTAAACCATCTGACGTAATACCAGAACAGCTCGACAGATCAAGGGAATCAAGCTGTACATTGTGACTCACAGCTTCACAAACTTGCTGATTTATTTCACAATTCTCTAGACTTAGTTTACGTAAGTGACGGCATGTGTGGAGAAGTTCACATATACCTGAAAACAATTATAGAGTTCTAAATTAGTAACATTTGAGTGAACAGATTGTCTACATTTAAAAATAATGAAAAATATTTCATAATAAAAACTTTGATTAGGAAAATAATAGGAATATCTTATTATCTAATTTCTTTTAATATGGGGGTTTGCTATTAAAGAAAATAATAGAAATATCAGCAAGGGCCGTACCACAGTAGAATTCTATGGAGAGGCTGAGGTATTGCATGCCACAGAGCTATACAGTAGTTACAATATTTATATATCTGTGAAAGCTTTTTTCATCGTCTACATACAACTCTTTGGTGTGCTCACGTAATGTTCTTCTTTGATTAAAAATGTCATTACCATGACAAAAGCTATAAACATTGTAACTATAACTTTGTGCCACGCAAGACCTTAAAGGCATAGAACACCTTGAACAAAAATGTTGTATAATATCCTAACAAACCTGAAAATCAAAGTTGATTTGGCTGGAGTCATTGATTTCTAATTTATTTTCCATTCTTAAAATGGCACGAGCGGTCAATGGCGTCACAGCTCGCCTAGTCCACGTGCTCGTAAAATAAGCAAGCTGTGATGTCAATGACCGCTTGCGCCATTTTGTGAATGGAAAATAAATTAGAAGCCAATGACTCCGGCCAAATCAACGTTGATTTTTAGGTTTGTTAGGATATTACACACCTTTTTTGTTCAAGGTGTTCTACGCCTTTAACCTCTCCATTGAATTTCTACTGTGGAAAGGCTCGTGCTGATATTTCTATCCTTTTCTATAATATTGTAATTAAGTTAGCACAATTTGTATATCTACCAAATCAATTCATCAGCATACAAGCAAACATACCTTTGGGTGAGATCTGTGACATGGTGAGATCCAAGTACTGAAGTTTGCAAACAAAGTTAGGAGGCAGGTATGAGCTATTGGGTTTAATCACAGGGTCACTTATCTGGAAAAACACATACAACATTATTGCCAACACATTCATTTAAACTGAGACGAATGCTTATATATGAAAATGTCTTTCAATTTCTATGAAAAGAATAAACCCTCCACCCTATTTTTTTTAATGATGTAATAAAAATGCATTATTTTTTATGTAGCTGTACTAGTACTTTTAAATATTTTACGCAGATATTACATATAGGGTGTGCACGCATGACGTCATTCGTAATGCTTTTTGATGCTCTTCTTGAGCAATGAATAAAATTGCTCAGCATAGGACAAACATAGTTTTTGGCTGTTTTCTTTGGAAAATTAGCCATTTTTTTGTTATTGTTATTTTTCTTGCATACTTGAAAAACAAATTCAACCTGTTAACGGCATCAATGCTCTCAAAAATATTGGGACTTATTTTTAAACTAGCAAAATGAGTCACTTTCCCATACTGGCCCATGTTATTTAGCGCTCACTTATGGCATCAATTTTAATATGAATGCGACCACCCTATTCTTATTAGATTTTCATTTCAAATGGTGGTTGCAAACTAATTGAATTGTGATACAAAAACCTGACCTTCCCTTAGAAACCAAGTTTAAAAGGTACCAGTAATATTTATAAATGCATATTGAAATATTTATATGCAGACAGAAGGCCCACCTACAAGAGGCCCTATGATGAGCAATCCTATCTGTGTACGGCTTGCCTCTATGCTTTACCTGTAAGCACAGCCAGGGTGTTTTGACTGCAGACCTTTTCACAGACATTCAAAATAATATTTATTTACCTCTGAAAGATTCAATTACCTGAGCATTAGCCAGTCTAAGAGTAGTCACTCCTCTCTTAATGACACACTCAAGATTTCTTGGATGTAAGATACGAGCTCCTAAATCCAATCTAGTCCACAAAGAGTCATCGTAAGCGATTTGTCTCCAACGCTTACAGACTACAGCAGCGTTGCATAAGGTAGGCTTGGGAAGCCATTGGAATATCATCAGCAACATCTCATCTGATAATCTGGAGAAGTAATCTGGAACACAATATATGTATGATGTGAAGGAAAGTCTTAAGGTCCCCTAATTTCCTATAATTTAGCATTTTATGGCTAAAGGCAGTTACAGTGATGCACGTGTTAAAAAATCTGCGATGAACGAGATGGAGTGATACAATAGCTATGACGTCATTCCCCTCCCTTTCGTATGGCCTCTAACGATGGAGTATAAAACAAGCATTGGTGTCGCTATGTGCACCTGCCTTCTTGTAGGTGAACGTCATTAGCTTTTGCCTGCATTGATTATATTGCTTAAAATGAGTTTTTGCTCAAACGATGTGAGTACCCTACATTAAATTGTTGACCACCCCCCTCCCTCATAACTACTGCACCAAGGCCAGAAATATTAAAAGTTGTAGAACACCTTGAACAAAAAACTTGTCTAATATCCTAACATACCTGAAAATCAATGTTGATGCGGTCGGAGCCATTGATTTCTAATTTATTTTGCATTCACAAAACGGTGCATGCGGTTATCATAGCTCGCTTGTTTTACGTGCGCATGGACTAGGCGAGCTGTAACGTCATAGTCTGCATCATCTGCATGCACCATTTTGTGAATGCAAAATACATTAAAAATTAATGACTTTGGCCAAATCAATGTTGATATTCAGGTACGTTAGGATACTAGACAAGTTTTTTTTGTCCAAGGTATTCTACATCTTTAAAATAAGAGATAATATACACACTTTTATATGTTTTAAGTTTATTCCCCCCTCCCCCTATTGACAATTTTCATTCTAGAAACAGGCATGTAATAAAATACGGAAGAGGAGTAGGTAATGTAGACAAAACAATTTCTTCGGAAAGTTCTTTCTAGAAGAAAAAAATTATAAATATGAATTTTCTTTTTATGGGGAGGGGGGATGCCATTACATAATTTTAATGTTAATTAAGTATTGAACAAACAAGAATGTTGGTTATTTAGTAAAACACTGATTTTGTAATAATGAGGTTTTACAAACTACAGTACCTATGTAATGCAACTAGAAATGTTGCATAACTTTGAAGGCAGGAAATTATGTTATTTTAACTAAATATTATGATTAAATTTTATATAATATAATATTTCATTATTAGTTACTATTAAGCAATATGTAGTGAAGTAAGCAGAATACTTTGATTAAGCAAAACATTATTTCAATAATTTTGGTGTTCAGAAAATTTTCCCTCCAAATTTATTAACTTAAAATTTTGCATTGAAAAGCATAATAACTTGATAATATGAAACATTTGGCATATTCTGCAAAAGTTGATTAAACCAATAATACAAAATTTAAGTAGAAAACTGATAAAAAAATCACGAGAAGTAAAAGTAACATGCAAAATCTGCAAGATGGAGGTGTGTAAACATTGTACCACCTTGCACGGTATGTACCAGTAATAAGTTATTTTATTGTTCATTCTTAAAAATTGTAACATGAAAAAACAAAATATAATAAAACGACACTTACTTTTACCAGCTGGCTGAGCCTGTTTTCTTGATAGAAAGAAATCCCCCATTTTATCTTCGGGTGTGACCATTAGTGTGGGAGAACCTGCCTTTGAGCTACCTAATGGTTTCATTTTAGGTGATTTTTCATTAGGGTTGCTCTGTTCATCTGTTGCATACGAATCTTCATCATTTAGAGTATCTAATCCTTCATCAATTACGCTTGATTTGACTGAATTAGTCGAATCACTATCTTGGGAACCAGAGTTTACATCAACCGGTACGAGTTCTGTTTCCTTCGTTATCGAAGGCGCCATTTCGTCTATTTTCTGGCGTTTTCTAAAAAAGTAAAATTACCAAAAAAAAATACAGATTATGATGAAACTTTGCAGCAAGGAAAATATAATTTACGTCAATTTTTTAATACATAATTAAATAAATAAAAATATTGCAAGCATGAAACAAGATGTCTGCAATAAGCATCATCCATGACTATTTTTTGATAGGGTATATCTGCAAGAGTTGATAACATTTGAGATTCCCTTTGACTACATTATTAAACCAGAACATAAAGAATGATAATTTGTTACTTACGATGCATTTGGACATAAATTTTCGTCCAAATTATCATTAATATTTGTGGTACGTGGACGAGCTCTTTTCCCTCCATTCATCGTTGGCGCAATAACTCGCGCTTTTTATTTGAATCAGTAATTTTCTGCAACACGATTGGAGAAAAGCAATCATTTCGACCAATCAGCGAATAGGTTACAAAATTTGCAATTCAAGTGCTGCCGTCTACAGCGTCGCTTTGGAACTAAAATAAGGGCGGTTTAATCGTACCACACGTATAAAATTCTGCAATAAATGATAAAATATAATAATGTGTGTTTATAAAATATTTTTTTACTTTCAGTCAGTGTTAAACTATTTGTTGAAGTATTAAAAATATTTATATGCATATATAATAAAATTTTAAATAAATATTGCGTAATAATAATGTTGGTGTCACAAAAATCAGCTGGTGCGAAATAAAATCGCGAAAATTTATATTTTTCTTCAAAAATCTGTTAATTATTGATTACTGGCTGATAGTATTGTGTTTTAATTTATTGTGATGGGCAACTCGGTGTCTGCGGCCCAAAATGTGGCCACTCACATTGTGGGAAGTCCTGCTGAATCCTCGGTAACTCCTCCTAAACATCACCACAAGGATATGAACATGAACGGCATGGAACCTCCACCTGAATGTCCTATGCACAAAAAAGAAGTTCCAAAGGAAAAGGTATGTATAAATTTTTTGATAATAAATTTAATTCTGATATGTATGTGCCAGAATGTAAAATTACTAGGGGAAAAAAAAAAAAAAAAAAACATAAATATAATAACAAAAAGTACATACAATTGGTAGATGCCCCTGTTTTCGGCAACCCCTGAGAATTCGGCAGTTAATTTTTTTGTGGGAAAACATGGGAAAACCACCAACAGTTGAGATTATTAAAGACTAATTAAGTGGGGGAGGTAAATCTTAACATCACAAAACATCTTCAGCTCTTGAAATTGTACATATTTTATGCATAATTAAGGACCCTTAGAGTAAAAAAATATGTTAAAGTGGGGTGCCAAAAACTGGTCCCTCTACCCTCTACCATACATATTACATATGCATATATGATATGTAATACCCTGATGGGCTGATGACCAGCGAAATGCAATTTCGCTTCTCTGGTCTCGATACGTATGTACTCGATACATACGTGTATTTTTGTGTCCAGCAGCAGTATTAAGAAATTCTAATCACATACATACACATTGGTACATAGTCATACTGTGTTTATGCCCTACAACAAGCAAATACATGTAAGTGTAAGGCTGTACAGTTACCTACACATCATTTATGTGCGATACATTATAATCAAGATCCAGTTGGCAATTGGCACGATAAGGCTAGTTTTGGTCACTGTTTTTCTATGATTGCATATTTCTATTTAATATCAAATTCATTACCATCCTGTGCTAATAACAACATTACATTACCTTGTTGATAGTTATAAGAAACTCACCTTTATTGAAAATGGAAGAAGCGGATTTTGGAACTAGTAGACTCAAATATTACATACAAAACAAGGAAGACTAAAAGGGAGTCATTTTATTGCAAATGAGGAAGGTGAACTTTTTTAACCCCCACTTTTTATGACATTTTTGAAAAGAGCATTAACAATTTTTGAGGCGTTATTTTTTCTTAGAACGATTGGAGCATGGGAAGTATTTTTAATTAATTTTTTAAAATCGACCTAAAAAGCCTGTGACGTCATCAATCAGGCATTTATTTCGGAAAGTATTGACCGTAGAAGGTTCAGTAGCCAGTTTTTTGAAATCCTGAGGACGAGCTCATTTCATTAACCTTGTTACTGAACCTCGAACGATTAGTATTTGCCGAGATAAAAGTGGACTGATGACGTCAGAGGCTTTCTAGGCCAATTTTCAAAAATTAATTAAAAATACTTCGCATGCTCTAATTGTCCTAAGAAAAAATACCGCCTCAAAAAATTTTAAAACTCTTTCCAAAAATATCATAAACTCAACAAAAAAAATTTTCAATTCACCTTCCTCTAAATGAGGACATCATCCTAAATTGATAGATATGCAAATTTCTAATTTTTGAGTTCATTAACAAGTAAGTGTAGTTTTAATTTTTTGAAAGTCACGAATTGATATCACGATATAGTAGCGTTTTTCAATGCCCAACTGTAACAAAAAATAACTAAAAATACTTGATGAACTAAAAAACTGGAAATTTACTCACTGAATCTATCAATTTAGGATATTGTCCTTTTTTTAGAGTATGAAGTAAAATTACTCCCTAAAAACTTTTATCATCATCATTACAATTACAATTTTATTAATTTATTTAACATGAAATATAAAGTTGATGTACTTTGTTATCATTTATCAATATTTGTATGATTTCAGCCTGTTTTGAGTGAGTGCCCAGTTCAAGGTGACATTGATCCAACAAATATGGCAAGTTTCATAATTTATGTGTTATAATATTCTGAGTTACTTCCTTCATTTGAAGTACCCTAAAAAAAAAAAAAAAAAAAAAAACTAAAATGCATTGATGTATATATAATATTCTTTATTTCTACCACTTTGAATCATTTTGGGAAAAACTATTTGTTTCAATACAAGTTTTAGTTTTGATATTATGTTCAATACTTCTGAAAAGCAAATCAGACCTGTTAAATCAAAATCAATGAAAAAAAGAAAGTAAATCAGAAATTAAATTTATGATAAAATATTGTAGAGATAGAGAGAGATAAGTTGAATTAAAAATTAATAAACAAAAAGGTTTTCAGAATCTTCACATTTTATTAGTTTTCAATTCAACGTGCTCTAATCGCTCTACTATTTAATTTATTATTTAATTTTTTTAAATCATTCGCATATATATCAACTGTAATGGATTTTTCCTCGTTTTTATAGAAAGTAAAATAGAGACAACAATATTTAATGTTCACTGTGAAACTTTAAAGCCCTTGACAACTTACTTTTTTATCATTTAGAATACTAGATTGATAATGTACCATGCTGTATTATCCATGAATTAGACACCATGATGTTGTATTTATTTTCATTTTAACAGTTATTTCACGCTTCTGACATCACAATGTACTGCTGCGAATCACAGTTGCCGCTCTGGTCACGTGATAAATTTAAGCCCCTTCCTCAAGTTCTTTGCACGCTATCACGGCCCCACCGGTACATTGTGATGTCAGATGCATGAAATAACCGTCAATATGAAAATAAATAAAAATATGTAAATACAAAATCAAGTGGTGGTGACTAATTCATGGATAATAAGGTATGGTAATTATTAATCTAGTATTTTAAATGATAAAAAAGTAAGTTGACAAGGGCTTTAAAATCTGTATAACAGAAAGAAAACAGCATCGGATTCCAACACGTAATATGTATTTTAGATGCCTCCAGCAAATCAACAGCCTTCTGCAGATCAGCCATTCTCTTTGCCAACCAATCGTCAAGTCTCTAGTATTCCTAAAATTGGAGAGAAGAAAGAATTTTGGGTGTATCCATCACAGCAGGTACAATACATAAATATTGGTGCAATCAAATGCAGGTCTTATCAAAACTTTGCAGTAGCTATTTCTAATTAAAGCGCCTAATCACAATGAAGTCTATTGCTAGGTGAAGATCTTGATGGCACAGTTAACAAAAAATATTTATATTTATTAAAATGTTTCAAGAGTGATTACGTTTATCTTTACTTGAGGAAGAGAGCTGTTGCTCTGGAAATGTCTTAATTATTGTGAATATTTTTGTTAACTGTGTCATCAAGATATATACTAAAAGTACAGACCTTTTATCACTCACACTACAGCTTGCAAGATGCTAGTTAACAAATAATAATAGCTGTTAGTAGAGTGAAAGGGTCAAAAATGTTACTTATTGGCCCTTAAAAAAAATATATATCGATCTTATTGCAAAAAAAAGGCCTATCTCGTTTTTTGTCAGTGGAAGCAAAAGGCGTATCTCGTATTTTGTCAGTGGAAGCAAAAGGCCTATCTCGTTCCCGAACGTTATGGCGATAGCGCTCGAGATAGGCCTTTTGCTTCCACTGACAAAATACGAGATACGCCTTTTGCTTCCACTGACAAAAAACGAGATAGGCCTTTTTTTCGCAACAAGATCGATATATAATAATTGTTTATTTTTTTCTTGATATGTTAATTCCAATTTTCTCTCATCTCAAGTGTAAATAAGATGTATCAAACATGCAAAATTATCTTTATTGTTGCAGATGTTCTGGAATGCAATGTTACGCAAGGGCTGGCGCTGGAAGGATGAAGATATCAAGCAGGAAGATATGGCAAATATTATTCGTATCCACAATGCTAATAATGAGCAAGCATGGAGAGAGGTATATACTGTCATTTTAACTCAATTGTTTATATCATACATAATTGGGTGTAGAATGAATAACAAAGTTATTCAGTTATCTGAACTAATTCAACTAATAATTTTAAACAAAAACAGAATTTTTTTTTTTCACTTTTTATGCAAAATCAATTGTAATACTTTCCTTAATTTTAAAACTATGATAATTAACCATGTTAATTGCAGGTTTTGAAATGGGAGGCCCTACATGCGTATGAATGTGGAGACCCAAGACTGAAGAGTTTTGGTGGTAAAGCTAAAGATTTCTCACCTAGGGCAAGGATCAGGCACTGGATGGGGTACGTTATTTTATTATTTCTAATTTTGTATAGGTATTGTTAAAAGTATTAAGATAGTTTTATTTGACAGTTTAGGCTTTAGAACTTCCATTTTTTTAAGCAAAACTTGTTTTAAACCATACATCAATAATAAAGAAAAGCATAGAATTACCAGCAAGGCAAGCTCAAACTGGCCATAATAGCAAGTCCGCGATAGCAGCCATGCCCCCCTCCCCCCCCTGTTTGGAGGCTCCTAAGGCCCAAAAATGGGCATAACCAGGGTGTTAAGCCCCCTTTTGTGGCCCCTACAGAGAGTGTTACACCCCTTTTGCAGACGAGGCCCCTCGAATGCCAGTCTGACCCTGCAGCAAGAGCCTTACCCCTTACCACAGTAGAAGTTGTATGTAGAGGTTAAAGTCTTGCGTCGCGCAGTGTTTTGCTATGAAAAAGTTCACTTCAATTCACTGTGCCACACGAGATTTGATCTCTCCATAGAACTTCTACTGTGGTAAGGCTCTTGCTGGTAATTTTATCCTTTTCTTGATTATTGATTCTAACTGCAAGTTTTTATTATTTTTTTATTTTTTCTTCCTTAAATTGATATTAATACAGGCAAAAATAGGTTATGTTCACATGCTCATAGTGAAGTTATCAATTATTTCTAACTCAGTCTTTATTTAGAAGTCGTCATGTATATTGTATTGCCCTGTCTTCTCAGTGCAGATTTCTAACATAGCAGCACTGTCAACTGATGTTCCACTTTTGAGCAGTATTAAGAGTAGGGAATAAACTAGATTTTAATGCTTATAAATCTTTTCAATAGTAAATTTAGCAAGAACGTTGTATACAAAATTTAAAGTTAATATAAGTAGTAGTAGTTTACTGGTACACTCATCAGATTCTAGGAGTACCCATCAAAACGATGTCACTTTGTTTAGAAAATGGTCAACATGTCATCTTAAGTGACAGCAGCGTTGCCAGATTTAACTTCACGGAACACCTGCAGATCCATTTGTGAAGGTTAAATCTGGCAACGCTGCTGTCACCTAAGTTGACATGTTGACCATATTTTAAAGAAAGCGGCATTGCTTTGGGGTAGATTTAGAGAAGGCTGACTTGTGAGTGTAAAATATTACCTTTCTTTTTCTTTCACATGCATGGCACCCCCTGTCATTCATAGTTCACTCTCCTACTCCTAGGTATGTGTTATGCAATCAAACCAATCAACTATTGCAAAGTTAATTTTTCCTTAAAACAAATGCATTAAATACATGTATAATTAGAAGGAAAGAAAAACTTTTTGGTTTGATTAATAAATAAAGAAATAGAAAAGAAATATGAGAAAAAAAGAAAATCTCCCACAAATTTTCATGGTTTCTCCAACAATGTACTAACACTATAAAAGAAATGTCTGAGTCATTATCAATATGTCTTACAGCTATGAACTGCCATTTGATCGTCACGACTGGATAGTGGATAGATGCGGCAAGGACGTTCGCTATGTCATTGACTATTACGATGGAGGCCCAGTAGACGCCGGTACTCATCAGTTTGCCTTATTAGACGTTCGTCCAGCTCTAGATTCATTTGATGCATGGTGGGATAGAACCAAAGTTGCATACTGGCGTTGGAAATACAGTAGAGAAGAAGAAAAAGAAGCCAATTGAGCGTGCTTATTGTGTAATTCTAGTGAAATTTTACTTTTAAGTCTCAATTATTTTACCTTCTATTTTTTTTTTTATTATTTTTTTTTTGTCCAATGTTATTTTATAGTGAATGTAGGATTTGTTTCCCTGTTGTATTATTGTACTCATTTTATGATACATAAAACAAAAATTCAATCAGGCTTTAGAAATATTGAAAATTACTTGGCATGCGATATTTTCCCTTGTTAATAAACTCTGCAAGTCTCCTTGGGCTTATGGCATTATCAAATGGGGTGGTTGCATGAAATTGCCTGATTGCTTGATGAGATAAATACTTGGCCCAGTATAGGATTTTTTTTCTGCCTCTTTCATTGGGATATTTATCATTTTGTCATTTTTTTTTTTTAGGTTTAAACTGCATGTTTTAAAGGCCCGCGCAGCCGTGTTATTTATATTAAATTAATTTAAGAAAATAAGCCGCTGTGATTGGCTGAGAGTTGATTCTTATCACAGCAGCTTATTTTCTTAAATTAATTTAGGCCTATTATTAAATAAAATAAGACGGCTGTGCGGGCCTTAACCTGTGGGGAAAAAAAAGGTCATTAGTAATATTGGGGGGGGGGGGTGTAACATATTTCCTATACAGGCCATGTTATTTACTGCTCAAGTATGATGTCAGAGCGCAAGATTAAACCAATGAGTGAAACTAACCAATACTTGCTGTAATGTGGATGTACCAGTATCTCAGTGTATGTTTTGCAATTATGTCATTGACTGCATGGTTAGCTCTAAAAAAATTATAGAGAGTTTAAGTAATTCAAAGAAAAAAAATCAAATTAAATTATTATCAAAATTGTATGTTTTATAGTTTTAAAAATAATATTAAAAAGCTCCTGCTTCATTTCTTCTCCATTGTAGGTGTATATTAACATTTTCTTCATTTTTATCCTCATACTTTTGTTCTCTGATATTTAAAAGATGAAAAATGCAATTGTAAAATTTGAATCGAGGCTCTTTTATCGTTGTTGCTATAAGAAGGTAAATATTTGTTAAGCATGTATATGCAAGAACATCATTATTTAGTATGTAAAGCATATTTGTAAGAAAATATTAAAATCAGATCCAATCTTTATGGCTTTATTGATGGTTCTGATAACATTCAATGCAAAATAGATAGAAATAATCATTGTTAATTTTTAAATAGTAACTTCGATAATTTTGTAGTAAAATGTAAAAATCAAGCTAGGAAAATTAAAATAATATATTAAACAGGCTGTTATACTAATAGGAAAGTATTTAGAATTAAAATCTAATCACATAAATGTTACTATTTTATCTGTTGCATATAAACTTTGATGAATTTTTTTAAACTAAATTATCATTGCATGTTTGAGATGAGATTAATTAATAAGCCACAGATGTTAATACAGTGTAATACTATACAAAGCTAAAAATAAAGCAATAATAATTGTAAAAAATATACTGAAAAGTGTAATTAAATCATTTGCATGTATTTATATGATGTGAATTTAATGTTGATTGTAGTAATCTTTTAGTAAATAAAATATTAAAAAAATAAACTATTTTTATTGTATTTTTTGGTGGGGAATAGAAATAATGGAAAAATTGTATTTAAATATATTCCCTAAAAATTTCAGCTCAAATTTAAAAAAAAAAAAAAAAAAAGTTCATGTTGTAAATTGTCTGAAAAAGGGTTAAAGAAGTTACACATGGGGTATATTATATTATATATAATGAAATCATAAAGGTTATCGGCGATGAAAAATTCTTAAAATTTTTACTTTATATCTTGAAACATTCAATGACTGTCCTATTAATCGCTAATTTAAATATTTTCAGCCTTTTGTTCATATTGTATAGTTTATACTAAAATATACAAGTTAAAACTTATAAACCAGGTTCAAAAGAGTTGCGGAAATTTTTAACTACCTTCAGCACCGATTGATTGCCTGCATATTGAATTTGAATCGAAAATCAAATTATAGAAGGGTTCAATAATGCAATAAGCAAAAACGCATAAAAACATGAGTGTATAATCTTTATTCAGAGTTACGGCTTTTTTTTTTTTTTTTTCTTAAATCCAAAATTTAGGTATTTCAAAATTGTTATAGACACTGCATTCTGCATTTTTTAATTATCACCGCATGTTACATACATTGGAAATTATGAGAGTGAGGGTAATTTCCTTATATTACATAATATATTACATTGCAGTAACTACAGTGCATCAACTGTAAGTATTGCATTGCAGTATATTGGGGATTCAGGACTTTGTTTCATTAGTTTACAAGAGTCGCTTACGCAACTCTCACCAAAAATTGGAGTAAAACTCCTTACGTGGTCCCCTCCACGGAAATCTTTAGTAAAAGGCGAAAGATTTATTCGCTTTGAAGGGAACCCAGAGCATGCTTTATCTTTCCACACTGGGCAATACCCACCACATTTTATCTAATTCTTAAATGCGATTTCTTCGTTTACATTTTTGCATTTTTTTAACTCGGCAAAACATTTTATTTTATTTTTAAACTAATATTTCAATAATAATTATGATTTTAAATAAAACTGATAATTTATAATGCTTTTTTTATACAATTATAAGTAATAAATTAAGCGTAATAATACAAATTAAGAAGTATTTTAAGGGGAAATGGGTAACGCTGTGAGGGGAAAGTACAGTGCTATCAAGAAATATTCAGCATCTATCGGGAGAGTAGTGGGGGCCGGGAGAGAATAAGCGGGAAACGATGAAGGGATTTCAAACATTCTATTTTTCCGCATATTACCTATATAGCTAGCGTCATGATACAATGCTAGCGTGAGCTTCATGCTGATATTGCTTAGGAATTACGCTTTGACGACATGTTAGAGCAGGGCAATACTTTGCCCATGATAGAAGGATATGATCCCTATGTATAGAATATATCTTCATTTTCATCAAATAAATTTATACTATATGTATAATTTCTTCTGTCTCTGTTTTATACTTTTTTTTCTTTTTGTTTCCTTCTTATGAAAAGTTGAGGTAGTAATTAAATGTAACTATAATAACCTGGAAAAAATGAAATTATTATTTAATTGTTTGTACACTGTTTGTAGAAATAATATAAATAATCAAATCATTATTCATTTTATTTTAATAAACAGAAATATAAGCAAATTCATGGCGATTTTACTTTTAATTACTTGGACAATAATAATATAATTTTCTTGTTCATATGCTTTTATCTCACGAAAAAGTTATTATTTTAATATATAAATATATGATATATATTTTTAATTGTACACAGAGCTATATTTATACAGTATAACACAGTATTATACAGGAATAAAAGAGTTTTATATTATATGCATATTTTTAAATTCTAGGTGTAGAATAATTAAAACTATAGGCTAAAAAAGTGTGTTTGAAATAAACGTCAATTTCTTTATTGTTCTAATTCAATATATTTTTCTCATTGTATACGGCTAAATAAAAAAGCACGAGAAAAAAGGTATTTTGCTTATTATTTGATTTAATTGATATAAATCCCGGGTAGACGCACACTAAAACAAGAGATATATAAATATATATCGTTATAAATTTTTAACATTTATAATAAATAAAGATCATCTCTCCCGAAACAAAAGTCTTATCATATTATCATCAAGAATTAGAGGGAAAAGGGGGAAAAAAAAAGAAAAGAAAAAAAAAAAATTCTTCTCTTATTGTTCAGATTGTTAGGTCATTCATTTCATTATAGTTTATTATATAAGTATTTTATTTTTGTCTTCTACATATTATATTCTACTCGTATGTGAGTATATTTTATATCAATAACATATAAAATTAAAATAAATCATATAAACCATGACAATAATTATTATATAATAATATTATTTGTACATTAAAGACTAACAGCAAAATAAAATAAGTAATTTGCAAAAAAAAAAAATAATAATAATAATAAAAAATAAAATAAAAAATAAAATAAATAAATAAATAAAAATAAATAAATATAAATAAATTTATAAATGAAAATCATCTATATACTGAAAATAAACATATAATGCGATGTATTAAAATGATGAAGATAAAATACATTTTCCTTTTTTATATATAATTTTTCTTTATTCTTAAAAACAATAATATGCGGCTTGAAATTGGGGAGCACCCATCGACCCCTACTAATTAAAATAACAATAATAAAACAGTAAATTTTTTGGACAAAACGGCTTTAAGATATACTCAGATAATTTTTTCACTATAATATTCAATACTCTTTAATTTTTTTGCCATACCGAAATTTATTATTTCATTTATAATTCTAACGCTAACGTAAAACAATATTATTTTCAATATAATCTTGCAAAAATAAAAAGTGCGGAGGTGTGGAGGTGCTATACTGTATAATTTCTATCATAAATTTATTTATACTATAAATATGATTCTTCTGAAATATAAGAGATGAAATAAATTCATATTCAAAACTGAAGTCATCACCTCATCACTCATCATAGTCATCATTAGAGAGCGCAGAAATAGTTTCCCCCCCCCCCCCAAAATAGTTAACTATATAGGTTTTTTTTGGGGGGCAAAATAGGTGGTAAAATAGGTGATTTTTAAGAAATAGTTGATTTAATAAGTGATTTTTATTTTATTATATTTTCATGCAAAACAACAATTTCAAAACATTTTTCACCTATTTTTAATATTTTTTTCATGATTTACATTTTCAAAAACAAAATTTTATTTTTTTTTTTCAAATTTCTTTAGAAATGTACATATTTTTAACAAATTATTAAAAAAATATGAAAATATATAAGTTGACATAGGTGAAAAATGTTGAAATAGTTGTTTTTCATGAAATAGGTGAAAATAGGCGATTTTTAGATGTCACCTAAAAGGTCACAAGGTCAAAAGGTCACAATTTAATGGATCAATGGAGATCTGGTTAAATAATTAAAATAGCACCCGAAACGCAAATAGTTGAAAAACTATTTCTGCGCTCTCTATATAGTCATCATGCAGTCATCATAAAAGATAATCAGATACGGCAGATACCTTATGGTATTAGGGAATTTCTAGTGTACTTTTATTTTAAACACCATGACAACCAATTATTTGTTTATATAACTTACTCTTCGTCTTTAAAAGTAAAGGAACAAAAATAAAAACATTAATAAAAAAAAATAAAAAAATAAATAATGCGTAAAATAAAAATTTCAAATTACATTGCGCCCACCCTAAATCAAAATTTTAAGAACATATAGTACAAATTGAAATCATAGATGGCAGTAAAATGTCCAAAATTATTCACAAAGAATTATTTGTTTATTTTACCACCATTTTAATACAAGAAAATTTGATTAGGTTTTCATTGAAAAATTATTAAATTTAACTAAAAATATTTGACAATAATAATTTACTAAGACAAGTGTGAATATTATAGTAATATTTATTTTTAACAAAGTTGTTGAAGCGGCTCTGGTGTAATTTTTTTTAAGGTTTGGTTTCCGCCATGAATTGTACTCGCCATATGATTATCTAGTAAGACCACTTGTTGTGAATGACTTTGCAACGTGAAACTCGAATTTGTGATCAAATTAATAAAAATAAGACTTCATAACATTAGGAAAAGGATGAACGGGTAAGTGAATGTTTATATTTATCTATAAACTTAAATTTAACATTCAAATATTTGTATTACAAGCAGAATAACTAAAAATATATCAGTCGGAATTATTACAATTTTTATTTTTTTTACTTGTTTTTAATTAATTTTTGTTATTATTTATGGAATTTACATTAAAAATAATTATATATATAGATATAAGATATATTTTCGAATCATTAGCATTGATTATAAGTATGTTAAGATAGTATAACCATAGCAAATTTAATTTGTTCGAAAGTAATTTTGTAAAGTGGGAGTGGTCCCTATAAAGATGACAACAAATATTTAATTTTATATTTTCTATGATTAATATAGCAATATTTATATTAATTTAGGAAATTAGTTTTGTTTAAAATCAATATAAGTACAGAGAATATTGATTTAATTGTCATTTTGTTTGTAATTAACGATAATTTTTGATAATTTTTTTTACTTGACGTCATCTGTCAAAATAGATTTTTTTTTGTACCGATTGATTGACAACCGAAAAAATAATATGTCAATAATACGTCAAACGTGCGTAATCGATGGCTATATACGCATTTGGTACCAATTTTGAAAAATTAAAACAATAGCGATGATTTTAATTCCAAATATATTTGGTTATCCTTTTAGAAAGTGCATCAGTAATTCTCGTTGGAATGTTGTTAATAATTTTTTAAAATTATTTAAGAATTTGGCACTTTTAAAATACATAATGAAAACTAAGGTACGATTAAAGGTGTTGTACGATAACTATTTGATCTTTCTAAACCACTTATATTCTAAATTTCAGAAAATTTAAAAATGTTCTTCAATTTTTAACAGGGATAAAAAAACATACACACAAATACAGTAACAATGAAGTAATGATAATAATTTTAATTTATTACCGATACTTTTTGTTTTCCAAATATATCATTAAAAGTGCTTTTTTAGGTTATTTGATAAAATACTCATACTAAAGAATTTTTTGTGAGTTTCAGTTTTATCATTTTTCATAAAAAAATAAAAGGTATTATATTATGTATGAATTTTTAAATATTTAATTGATTTATTACTTTAATATTATTTTTTTTGTAAACAAATAATCATTTCACAATATAAAGTTTTCTTTATATTATGTATTGTACTATTCGATTTGAAGAAATATAACTATTATAAATATTCATAATACATTAAATATTGTATGAATAGTACATTCATAATACTAGAAATTCTTTATTATGTGTTGCACAAATAAAATTATAAGCATGGTAAATTTTTACACAGATTCATTCTTTTCCGCCTTTAATATATAATTTCAGTGAAATTTTATTTCGATGACAAGGATTTTTTTTTACTCGTGTTCTCAAGGTTATCATGATAATACATTGCTAACATTACTTACATTGTAAGCATAAATATACACGTGAACATTTTTTTTTTTTTTTTTTTTTTTTTTTTTTTTTGCGTGTGCTAATAATTTTTTGTTGCAAATTTGAGTAATTTCCAAAATATCAATATACACGATTTGTAACCTATCTTAACCAATAAAAATAAAAATTAAACTAGTAACATTTGAAAAACAAAACATTATGATGTTATACTAAATACATTTTTTTTTTGTAAATTCATGTACACCCGGAAATAACTATGATTAAATAATAAAATTATTTATGGAAAATTAAACTTAGTAACGTAAAAAATAATAATAATAAAAACAGTAAATTTAATAAGTTTAGAAAGAGCAATATATATTTACTTTCAAATGGAAAAAAAAAAGAAAAAAAAAAAAAAAAAAGCGAAGATCATTAATTTAACGAAAAACATCGCAACAACTTATTTTGCATTAGAGGTTATTGGTAAAACCCACGGAAAAGGCTTAGGGTCCCTTAATATCACATCCTTAAGCAATACGAGACCATTTTTTTTTCATTTTTTCATTTAGTTTTTATTTGAAAACTATCGAGGCTGAAAATATTTAAATGAGGAATATTTTTACGTGCTAATAGAAAAGTAATAATTTTTATCATAACCTCTATTCAACAGATTGTCTAATAATTAATACTTTTCATATCTTTTTATTCTGAAGCTTCAAACACATATATATTGATAAATAATACCATGCCATATTATATAAAGATACCGTGATGGTTTTATATTCAACTATATTGTCGAGTGAATAAATACTTCAGTATTCCGGAAGTGACACGTTATTATAAATATTTATGTCCTCTTATTGTTATATAAAATGAGGGGAGCGTTATTTTATTATTTGTTAATCATTACAATTTATTTTTAAAAAAGTGTTTAAAATATTTAGTACTATATTTTACTGTATAAACGAAATGATAAAATATATATTTAAAAGTAATTACCTGTATAAAATGTTTTTATTTACATTAATATACGCTAGAATATTATCCAAGCTAAAAATTTAATGTTTCATAGTTTACGTATATTATTTGTCCATCGATCTTTACTAACTGTTTTTTAAAAGTCATAATTCTCATAGAATTTTTGAAATTGTAGGGCGTAGAAAATAAAATTTATTACATTATTCAATAAAAGTTTCAATTCTATTGATGTATGTCAATTTTTTGTTCTCCAGTTTTTATTGTAGAAGTAAGAACTATTTATAGCGAAAAGTGAAAGAAATTGCATACATGCCAATACTATAATGGTATTCATAGTATACTATTATTATTATTGCTAATAATATACCAGTATTGTGTTTCGATTGGTATACGGTCATGTAAAATAATAGTAACTTTTAAAAATACATTAAACTTTTATTTAAAAACTCATATAAAAAAAAAGTTGAATAAATTAATAAAAAGTTTTAGAATAAAATGTTTTATGTTTTTAAAACTGCAGAAGTTACCTATGATAAAAAAAAAATTATTAGAATAAAATTTTTTACGTTGCATTATGCAGTTTTCAAACGCAAGTATTAAAGAACCATATTGCGTAATTTTCTTTACATCAGTCTATATTATGAAAAGGGAGAAAATGAGGGTGTGTCGACCACCCTTTGCTCAGAGAGCTAGAAAACAATCAAGCCTCCCTTCCTTCACTTTCAATTTCCGTGCTGTAATTACTATTATATGGAAGCAACTCCAAAACTTTTTTTTTCGTATTTTTCTCTTTTTACATTTTTTTCTTCTTGTCATTCCTAAAATTCGTGATTACGAATGCTTTAAAACTGCCTGAAGCATCTATCTATTTAAGCAATTCATTGCTTAATATCAGTCTTCTTAAATTATTGAATTGAAATGTTGTTCTATATTATATATTTTTAATTTATACATTAATTATAAAAATCCCTTTTTTATACTCCTTTAATGGTTGAACACTTAATAAAAATTGCGATAGTTTTATTAAAGATGAACCTTATATGCAATGGTATTTTTAATAATGACTTAATGTGTATGTGAAAAAAAAAAAGTTTATAAATGAATAAATGAAATGAGATTAATTTTACACTTCAAACGAGTCTTTGTAAAACAATTATTCTTAAGTATAATCAAAATGTTTTAAAGTTCTTGTTTTAAAAATACAAGTCAAATATATATATTTGAAATTGGATTCTTTTCTCTTATTTTTATTTGGTATGTAGTTAATTGGCAATGTGTATATATATACTTTGAAAATAAATAAAGTTAAAACAAAGTACGTATGTGTGAAACCGAAGTCGAGATATAGTGGTAGGTAAAGTAAAGTGTGCTCGTTGCTTTGTGGTTTGAAACAGATTGATTTCACTTTGGGTGTATATGTGTATGTGTATATGTCGTCAAAACGTTTTTCTTGTTGAGTGAAGTCATTATACTGCATGATCATAAATCATCAACTTTCTTTTAATTTAACAATCAACACTTGCGTTGCAATTTCTTATTAATATTGCATCTCATTTATAATTAGTTGTAGTTTTTATCTTTTAAATAGACAGCGCTATAGTTTTGTGCAATAGAAAATTAAATAAATAAATTTTCTTTTACGTGATTTTTTTAGAGCACACGAACTATTTTTTTTTTAATTACGTATGAAGTAATTTTTGCAGTGTGCAATTAATACATTCATGTATTCTTTATATAAATTCATTAATTTTGTACATATAGGTTGTATATGTGCATGACGTGACGTCATACTGAATACGCTTCGACGCCATATTAGAGCAATGAATAACATTGCTCTAAGTGGTTATTTACTTTGGAAAATGAGTCGTTTTTTTTCCGCCTACTTGAAAACCTAAAAAAAAAGGAAAATCATTTTTCCATATATCGGCCTATGTTAGTGCGTATATGGCGTTGACTTTTATATGCATGCAAGCACCCTATATATAAATATTGCTCCATGTGAACCAATGAATACAATGTAATTATTCAGTGCGTATTCTTATAAAATTAAGATTACAGCAAATATTCCTTAACTTAATTTTTTTGTTGACTTTTTTATTATTTTTTATTTTTTTATTTTTTTAGTTTGAGTTTGTATTATATTATACTGGTACACCGAAAGAATTTTTGTTGTTGAAAAAAAGTATTACAACTATAAAAAAAATCATAATTATTGATATTTTTAAGTAGACTGAAAGGGTTGACAGCGTTATTATAGCTGCACTTAGTGGGTCACAACACGATCGTGACTTAATATGCATTTGTCACGAAACTTAAATAACGACGACTTGCAACTCAAGTGCACTTAAGTTTTGAAAATAAAATAAAAACAAAAATCTTATTATTATATGATGTAGGTATATTTAGAAACTGCTTTCTCACTATTTTGTCATACAGCCAATTACATCGGTAATAATATTTTTATTATATGATGCTTACTGCACTTTGACGATATATTTAACTTTCTTTTAATATTCTCAATATTTATTATGTAAATATTAATAAATTATAGGTTTTAGTTGAAATCTGGAACACACAAAGCCACTGAATAGTACATCACAATAATACACGTATTTTTTAAGGTTTCTGTAACGAATGGATTTTGTTATTTTAACATTAAAAATATATAAAGAATTCTGTAATGACATATAATTGAATACAATGACAAAAGTTAGTACGTCATATCATAATTATATGCTAATTGCTAGCACATATTTAGCAACATTTTATGCTGACATAAAAGCAACATAATTGGCATAATTTCTTTTTTCCCTTATATTTAATACAAAAGTAGTAATACAGTCAACTTTAAGATGCCTTTGTAATATTTAAAACTATATACATACCAGTATAGGTGGGTGTATATGCATGATGTCATATTTAATGCTCTTCGACGCCATACTGGAGCGATGAACAACATAACGCAGTATAGGAAAAACATTGTTTTTAGCCATTTTCTTTGGGAAAACAGTTAAATATTTTTTTATTATTATTATTTTTCTCACATACTTGAGATACTTAAAGGAACCGTCCAGACCATACAACATGCCTTTTTAATTTATTAAACACAAAAAAGGATTTTCAAAAATACAATTACTTTGTCCAAGAACCTAATTTTGATGCCCTAAACCTATAATAAATTTTTGAGCTTATGCAACCCGCACAACTTTTTCTATTGAATGTGAACAATCCTGACGTCAGAAATGTTCGAACTTTGTACATTTTGCCTACTTTACAACATTTTCGCGCTCTCTTACGGGGTTACATTTGATTAATAGTAAAAATTGAATATGCTTTTAAGTGTCCCATTTTGTGTTTAATGAATTAAAAAGGCATGTTGTTAAGCCTGGACAGTTACTTTAATGCAACAGGGAATCGCAAAGTTGAATCGAGCAGCATCAATGCTCTAAAAAATATTGCATATATAGTGTTTTTAAACTTGCAAAATGTCTTATTTTCGTATGCGGGCTATGTTATTGAGTGATTCAACATGGCGTTTACCTTAACATGAATGCATAGAATATAATAATATAATAATGTGCAGCTTTACTAAACGGGCCAAAATCTATTTTGTAATTAAATGCAATAAAATAATTACGCTAGGACATAAATTAGTACATAATAATTATGCTATAGCTCAATGTAGCAACATTTATACATAACATAATACTTTATAGCATTGAAAAAAAAAATGTCATATAGTGCATAATTACATACTTTTCTACTTGTTAGTTTGACCAGTTTGATAATTGTTAAATTAGTAAACAAATTTACAGTCTTTAATTAGTGCTCGTTGCAAATACAATAATTACAGCTTGCTTGCTATCCAAACTATAATTGTAATTGCTATAGGTTAATTGCAAAGTATAATGAGCTGTCTTTACTATTTAAGTGCACTAAACACTAAAGGGATCAAATATGGTTCATATTGGTATAGTTTGATGAATGGGTGTACTTATTATTAACTTGAAGAAGACAAAAAAATATGAAACTAAATAATAAATAATTTTTTATTATTATTGTTAATTTTTTTGCATAATAAAATAATTTGCACATAATTTCTTTTAAACACATGTAAATCGCAAGCATTACATCCAAGTTCACAAGAAAAAAAAAAGTTTATGCGATTTATGATTTATTTGACTATAAAAAACTTTGACTTGAACTTATACTTGAACAAGTATAATAAGAAAAAATTATATTTTTTTATTTTAAACTATGCAATTCTGTAAACCTTTGGAGGTATAGACCCCTTTCACACCCTTGCGCTTTGTCGCCATGTTTGTGGTCTATGGTCCAGCATAGGGGAAACATCATTTCTTCTAATTTTTCATTTAAAAAGAGTTTATTTCAACTGAACTAATTTTTCTCATATTTTTCGAGCTTATTAGAAGCTAGAAATGAGTCTTTGATTGAGGTTTGAAGCTTTTTTTTTGCTATTAAAAAAAATAAAAATGATGTTTTTCCTATATGCTGGCCTATGTATTCATCCAGCAAAATGGCAGCTCTTAAATATGAGTGCAATCGGTCTATAAGAAACAATTATATTTTGTTATTTTAAACTATGCAATTTTGTAAAACTTTGGAGGTATGTTTGAAGGGTTTTCCATTAAAAAAAAGGCCATAAATTAGGAAGGAATAAAATGATTGATAACTCTGAAAGAGCTTGAGTTTCCATTAATTTATTCGATTTTTATCCATGTTTTTTTTTTCAAGTATTTTTAGTATTATTATTATTTAAAGTTGCGGTGAGAGGCGATTACAATCGCTTGGTAATGCTTATAGCATGCATGCGGTAGTATACAATATTGCATGTCTATAAATAGGGCGTGCAAAATATACAATTTTAAATATTATTATTATTATTTTTAAAATAGTTAATCTGATATTAAAAAGAAAAAAAAAATGAAAAAGTTGAATAATATCATTTAAAAATTCAGGTTTTTTATACTTTTGCAATAAAAGTATATTAGAATCTGATTATTTATTTAAAAAAATAAAGAATTAAATTAAAAAAAAAAAAAACGCTAGAAATTAATTATTAAAACTGAAAAAAAGAAAAACAAGTAACATCATACTTTATAATGTATAAGACTGACTAATGCAGACCGAAGGCACGTAATGAATTTATAGCTTGTATTGATATATTATATATATAAATGATTGCAATACCTATAGATAAAATATTACACACAGTATTAATTTTGATGCACAATAGTCGAGTGATTGTAAAGCCATATGCTGCAAGTGCATGCACGTATGCACATGTTGTCTTTTTTTTTTTTGCTTCACATTATTTATTGCCGTACGTGACTAAAATATAATTTTAACATAATTACTTATTGTACTTACTATATGCAATTTTATATCAATTTTAACCAAGCATTTAATGTATATACCGTGTAATTAGCTACTTTTAATTTATTATTCAAAAATTCATTAAACAAATTAATTTTTCTAACTTTTATGGTATAGTATTATGTTATATAATTGCTTTTATCGTATATAATAGAGTTAGGTTAAAAATCAATAGGGTGTAGCCTCAATGACGTCATACTGAATGCGCTTCAACGCCATACTGGAGCAATGTATAACATTATCCAGCATAGGACAAACGTAATTTTTGCGGCTATTTTCTTTGGAAAATTAGTTGTTTTATTATTATTATTTTTTCCACCGCATACAGTACTTGAAAACCTAATTCAATCGTAAACAGCATCTATGCTCTCAAAAAATGTTGCTAAGTAAACTGGCAAAATGTGCTATTTATATATTCGACCTATGTTATTTAATGCTCACATATGGCGTTACATTTATATGAACGCATCCACCCTAAATGCATAGAAAATATGAAACAATATGTTCGCTTTAATTATTAAACACAAAATGGGATCTACAAAACTAATGATAATTTTTTACCAGAATGTAGATGTGGCTTCACAAGAGAGCGTGAAAAAAAAAAGAGTAAAATGTGCCATTTGCGTGAATATTTCTGTTTATGACGTCAGAAACAGGCAAAAACTATAGTATGAAAATGTTGTGCGGCTTGCATAAATAGAAATTTTCTGATCACTGCTACGGAGCTACAGTTGGAATTTGAGACCAATTAATGTTATTTAAATGTAAGTCCCATCAAGTGTTTTGTGATGCAAATGCTTATGTTTTCATGTTGTCTATGCCTTAATGTAAAGAAAAAAACTTAATCTCTCAAGACTTTTTGTTTTCATTTAGACAGATGAATTGAAAAACGTGCTGTTTAAAATATCATGTCATATTATTAACTAGTATGACACTAATAATAATAACTTAATCATATAGTTAAATTATGTTTCATTAAATTATTGATATTGAGTGTCAATATTTCATTAAGTATTATTATATTTCCAATGCTAAATTAATTATTTAAACCTACAGTTTTCCCTTATTGCAATATAGTATACATAATTATATTTTTTAATAAAACTGATATGTAATTATAATATAATAGAATCATAATAATATTATATTTGCTATAGAACATTTTAATGCGGCTTCTATTTATAAATCCTTTTATAGTTTTTGTTCTTTATTCTGTAGAATCTATCATTTTTATATTGATACTTTATATAATAATTTTTTATAAACGTCAATAATACTAATTAAATTGTAAAAAAAAAAAAAAAAAAAAAAAAAAAAAAGCGGAGGGTGATTATGTTTTGAATAGCGTTGATTTGGATTCACAATATGAAAAGCTATAATCCTGAATTGTTATATTTAGTTCCGATGACCAATTGTTATCATTCTCTATTGTTACTTTCACCAGACTATATTGTCCGTTATTGTAAAATAAAAATGTGTCCTTTTGTAGAGAAAGAGAGAGAGAGAGAGAGAGAATCATTTTTCTGTAACAATAAAAGATCCAATCATCTACATCCAATAATTCTTTTTAAATAATATTTTATATTATTACCTTAATACCTACTATTACATCTCTATACGATTTTATATTAGGTGTGCATCAGTAAAAATTTGGTTGAAATTGGTAATGGTGATCTTCAAATGCATGGATATGATTTTTTGTATCATATAAGGTACTTTAAACCATAAGATACCCAAGTACCTATAGTATCAAAAAATTATAAGATGCCATCGTGCAAAATTTTTAATTATGGAGGGGGGGGGGGGAGGGGGGTTAATTTGAGGTTCACGTAATGGACCACTTGCAATGATAATTTTTAATTGTTGCAACGTGTACGTGAAAATGATTTTTTCAATAAGAAATGCATTTCAACTTTATTTTAAATAGTTCGTTCATTGCAAGTGGGTCCATTTATGCTACATTTACATTATAGCAAATAGTTGCTAATTGTAAGAACACAAATATGCTATATATACAGCGTTTTATAATGTTTATGTTAATAAACATAAATAGTATGCAGTTTAGCATTAAGTTGGTTGTAATTAACAAATGGTGCTCAAAATGGGCTAGCATAATCATTACGTGTTTTGTACATACTCTCACATACGCTCACTCTCACTCTCAATTTTAATATTTTATTATATTTGTTTTATTTCAATTGTTACATAACGACGTGTTTTTTTTTATCCCAGGTGAACTGACACACTTAAACTTTAAAAATAGTTGCTAATTTGATTCAAATTCATGACTATAGCATGATGAAATAAATTGTAAAAAAAAAAAAAAAAGAGAGAGAGAGGAAAAAAGGTTTTCTCAATGCTTGTCTTATGGAAAAACAAACTTGTATCAAAGTTTGCAACAATTCAAAAAATAGTAATGCAAGACGTTAATTGAACCTCTGATCTTCATCCTTAATAAATAAATAAAATAATAATAACAATACATACTTTCATACTTGTTAGAGCCCGAGTTCTTGTTTAATAAGGAATTCGAGATAAATAAAAAATTCTTATTGCAATTATGCTGGGTAAAAAAATCATAAAGATGGTGACCATATAAAAATCAATACAGAAAAAAAAAGACTAATAATAAAAGACCGTAAACGTTTAAATTGGTAGTCGAACTAATTGTGGTGACCCGTAGGTCAAACAAAGGTCACACCATTGTATTGTTGTTCATTTGCTTACACCATACAAAATAATGGTAACAATGAAACTCTGATTGTAATAATAGTCTAATTTGAATACACATGTAATTACAATTACAACATTGATGTCTTATTTAAGCTTCACGTAACTTGAATTATAACTGGTTAACAATACTTGGTTAGTGTTTATTTTAATACATGTTTAATCTAGCAAATGAAAATTTTAAATTAAATTATATAACCAAAAAAATATATAACAGAAAAATCGTTTAGAGTTTACATTATAAAAAAAGTAACGAAGTCTAATTTTTAAGTAAAATATTGTAAAATTTCATTTTAAATATTGTGGAATTGTTTTGATAAAAAGTATAATTATATAAAAAAGCTTCGAATATACAGAACAATAAAACTATTTTGAGTAAAATTTATGAATATTTACATTAATTTAAAGGTTTATAGATATTATATTATAATGAAATTATTCATATTGATTAATTCTTCTATAATATAAAACAATAAAAAATATTCACAAAATTTGAAAGAGTACGATTCAAAGCTGATAATGACATGCTAATTGCCGGCTCACTCTTAAACCTAACTCACACAAAGTGATTTAGCTTAAAATAACATTAATAAATATTTAAATATAAATATTAAAAAAAAAAGGTTTATTTACATATTGGAAAATAATAATTTACATAATATTCAGATTGGAAATATATAGGGAAGCAAAAAAAAAAAAAAAAAAAAAAAAAAAGTAAAGGTGAAGAAAAAGTAGGTCAATTATTATAGAATATGGTACAAATTTTAATTTTAATAAAATAACAAAAAGAAAAATGTATATAAATAAATAAATAAGTTTATTGATCAGAGGATTACATACAAGTAATATAGTAGATATTGAGCAAAAAAAAAAAAAAAAAAAAAAGAAAAAAACTGCACGCAATTACATACAATTGCATACAGTACAAAATGCATACAATTTCCCTGTTTTTTTTTTCTACCCAATTATAGAGTATACTTTACATAATAATGATTTGAATGTAATGATACACTGATAAACAATGTTTAAATGTATAGATTGTGTGTTTTTATTTTTTCCTATATAATAATGGAAAACATAATCAGTTTGTAAAAATTGTTAAACAGTTATGCTACTGATAAGAAATACATCGTTAAACTTTTTTTTTTTTTTTTTTAAATTTTCAGTTAAGGGGGTAGGTGACCGACTGATATCTCGCAAACTAGACGGTCATGAATTATAATATAAACACAAAGTAAAGAAGAAATAGTTCTAAAAAATTTAGTTATGTCAAACATGTAAAAACACAATCAAATATTTAATTTATTCAGCTTTAAAGATAACATGTAAATGTGGAAATTAAAATTTTAGTGGCAAATTTTAGTCAAATTAGAAACTTTTTTAAAATTTAAAATATTATTAAAACTTTTTTCGGAACAAAAAAAAAAAAAAAAAAAAATTATTTTAAATTTATTCGATTTTATTTGAAAATTAAAGTGTTTGTTTTGTTGGAAATAAATAATGCACAATTTTTTTTTGTGAAAATATAGTTCCTCTTTTAACGATTTCCGGTCCAAGTCGGTCACCTTCTACGTTAAGAAACTCAGATAACTTAAAAAAACAAACAACAACAACAACAACAACAAACAAAAAACACACACAAACACACACACACACACACACACATATTATATAATATAATATATATATATATATATATATATATATATATATATATATATATATATATATATATATATATATATATATATATATAATGCACTGTACAAGTTCATTATAAACTCCTTCATACTGCACACTTGCTTATATATATTATTTAATTTTACAATACTGCATCAAGTATTAAATGCAAATTGTATGTTCGTACTAATAATTGTGAACATAATAATATGGTGCTGATATATTATAAAATTTTGACATGAACATTAACTATGCTGTGAGAGGTAATGTTTTTCATTACATATATCGCCTTAGAGGAAAATATATGTCATGTTAATATGAAGGAAAGCATCCTTAAAAAAGGGGGTGGTGAATGCATATGACGTCATATCTGCAGGCAAAATACACCCCCACCCCCCTCACACAACATTTTCCCTCTTTTTCTTTCACTCAAAAACCAACTGCATGACGTCTTGGTGAATAATTTTCAACCCTTCAAGTGTGCAGTAGAATAATATACATATACATATACAGTGATGCGTTGCACTTGTTTAATTATATACGTGCTCATGTTGCAGTCTCTCTCTCTCTCTCTCTCTGTCTCACTCACTCGTCTTTGTGTTACTGGTTTTAATTAACGCTTTACGTTTTCATAATATATAGAAAACTTAGTAAAAAAATTAAGGAAAATGAGCAAACTTCAACTGTATGCGCATGACGTCATACTGAATGTGCTTTGACGCCATACTGGAGCAATGAATAACATTGTCAGTATATAGGAGAAACGTAATTTTTGGCTATTTTCTTTGGAATCTTTATTGTTTTTTGTTGTTGTTATTTTTCATTTTCTTGCATAAACGTAATTCAACCTGTTAACAGCATTAATGCTCTCAATAATGTTGCCAAGTATTTTTAAACTGACAAAATATGTCATTTTACCATACAGAACCATATTTTTTATAGTGGTCACATATGGCGTCTACTTTTATGTGAATGCAAACACCCCAGTGAAATAAATTACTTTCTATAAATATTATATTTTACAAATATAATTAAGAACATTTTCTATGTAAAGATATTAAAATAAATAAAGACAGGAAACAAACAAACATTTTAAGTAAAATGAGTATAAACTTAAAACTATTAATTTAAATTAGCTTCTGTAAAAGAATATTATATTTATACAGCAATTCAAATCGAGCAGTATATAATATGGAAAATAAATAGAAAGAAAAACATTTTTTTTGAACTTATAATTTAATTTATATATCAATGTATATACTATATTTTTTAATTAAAATGCAAGGCAATGTAAATATAGTTTTTGCAATTCAGGTTTTGTTTGTTACTTCTGATCATACGCGGTTGTTTGAAAGTTTCAGATTGTTTACTTGAAGTTAGAAATTCTCGATTTATAAAATTATTTAGAATCAACTATGGTCAACTATTAGTCAAACTTTCCAAAAAAATTTATACCCAAACTAAAGCTCATATAGAAACGTGGAACAAAAACTTGTATTTGGTGCAAAAATAAAGCTTTATTTTAAATATATATATATATATATATATATTTCCACGTTTCTACTGCAGTTAGGGAGTAAAGTAAACAGTATTTAATATTTTTTCCAGTTATTCTACATTATTAAGAAAACAATAAAATTAAATATGTTGCAAATAAATTTCAATAAGTTTTCAAATATAATACAAAGCATTCATTTTATTTTTTAGCTGTAACAAAAAAAAAAAAAAAAAAAAAAAAAAAATTCTATAGGTATTTGCTCTTCGTAGAGGAAAAGATTTGCATAATAATAATAAAGAAAAAAATCTTCCTCTACAATATTGATTGATTCTGTTTTTCTTTCATCATCCATATCCCAAATCCCTTCTTGCATATAAAATATACTATTCACAACAGCAGGCTTGAGAAAATATATCCCTATTTCACTAAATGGGAACAAAAAAATAAAAGTGCATATCTGTTCTCTTTTATAAACTACAATATACCTTAGAAATATGTAAATATGAGGGGGAAGGGAAAGGAATAGTCTATAGAAAGAGTTTAATATTATATATTTTTTAAAAAGTTTCATATCATTTTCTATATTACCGTGTAGCGTTGTGTAACTTTAGACCAGGGGTGTAACTTTATACCATTTTTTAAATTGCTTTAACTCTGAAACTTTTTCAGTTTGAATGATAATACCAAATATGCTGGAAAGCTTATATAATTGAGCTTTTACAAATTTGGGTATAATTGTTCTAACTAAAAAAGTTTCAGAGTTATAGCAATTTAAAAAGTGGTATAACGTTACACCCCTATGGTCTAAAGTTACACTGCGCTACTACAACTCTATTTTTTTATGAAGTACAAAAATTATAAATAAATAAGTAAATATTGATTTTGACAGGGTTTGTAACATATTGTTTACTATCAAAATATTGTAGAAAAATATTTTACCATACTCATATTTCATTTTATATTATTAGTGTTATACCTTGATAATAATATAATTAATAATATTCGTATACTATAGAAAAAAAATCCCATAATTATCATATATATGATAATTATGGGATTTTTTCTTTCTCTTTTTTCGATGAAAAGACCACTTACTTGTTAAGTGCATTATATTATGTATAAAAAGACTTTCATAAAAAAAGAAATAAAAAAAAAAAAAAAAAAAAAAGTGCATGAATATCCTATATTATATTCAACATGGATGTGAAACGTCATTACATGAAACTGCAGTATAATGCAATGGTGAATAATAATTGTGATTGGTATACGAAGTCAGATAAATTTCAATTTAATGTGATTGTGAACACGTTATTTCTGTCATAAAGGTGACATAAATATATAAAAAAAAGTGTGAGTAATTGATTCCAGTGAATAAATCTCAATGACTCGTGACATTAAAACGACCTTCTCTTATACAATTCTAGTCACGTGATCTAAATATTTAAGTTGATTTTACATATAAAAAAAAGCGTGTATTTTTTATTGTATAAAACCATATTTATAAATTTAAGCACGATCTATTTTCAATATGCATGTGTGTATTTTTTGTTACGATGGGTTATTATGATATTATATTATGTAAGACTATTATATATATTGAAATATTATACATGGAATTTCAGTTAAACAAAAATAATAATAATAAAAAAAAAAATAATAATAATAATAATAAAAAATAAAAAAATAATAAAAAATAAAAAATACAAATAATTGAGGTAAAATGGCAAACCATGAGAATAAAGTGCGTAAAATGACAATATAAGACATTTTTAATTATTTGACAATGAACTAACTAAATATTTATATGTGTCAAAAAAGGATAAAAATGGTTTTGCAAATCTTATATGATTTTTTTTTATTGAATATTTTTAACGTATGTTAAATACTCTGGGTTAAAAATAGCTACGTAATAATAATATTAGCTCATTTTTAGCAAAATTTGTTCAATATGGCATAATTTATGCTATATTGCATAATAATTTTGTTATAAAGCATAAATATTATGTTGTACAGCATAATTATTTATAGGTTGTTCTACTTTATCAAAAGTTATGGTATTTAATAACATGAATGCAGCACATTTTTGCCGTGCTCAATGTTTTTTAATTATACATGAAATAAGTAGTTATATTAAAAGCTAAATGCAAAGATAAGGTAAAAACTTCGTGATATTTTCAAGTGTTATTTAATGATAGAAATTTTCAACAGGTGTCAATATAAAAATCGACTTCTTACAAAGTTTGATATGCATATACATAAAAAGTTAGTGTTTTCAAACAGTAACAATGATGTTATACTTCAAAAAAAAAAAAAAAAAAAAAAAAAAGTAACTTTTTTTATACATGCATAAAGTAATATTTTAATTAAAAGTTATAAAAAGAAATATTATTTAATTTATAACACTTTCATAGTATATTTAATTTGATTTGGTGCTCAGGTTTTCAAAATAGTAATTTGTTGAGTGGATTTTGAATTATTATGCGGTAGTAATTTGTAATTTATACCAAGAGGAACCCAAATATTGAATAATTATCATGTTTCTTTATGCACAATTTGCAGTAGTTTTAAAATCCAATTAATTGTTTTCATAGTTATAGTAATCTTAAAATGTAATTTCTAATTTTATTACAAATGTAGTGTAACCTAAAGTTCCTATATCAAAGGTAAACAACCCTATAGGGTAGGTTATTACAACCGGATGCACCCCCTTTTCTCGGATTTCAATCAAGTTATAGAAATAAAATTTAACACATATTAACTTTAATATTGCATTAATCACCTGTAAAATTTTGGTGTTTATCTGTGGAAAATTTTTTCACAAAAAGAGGTGCATCCGGTTGTAAAAATCACCGTTCTTATTTTGGCCAGGGTGTAGAATACTGTTATTAAGGGAGTAGGAAACCGACGTCGGCCATTAGACTCAAACTTTTCTCGTCAAAAAAATCTGAAATTTTGCACAATGATACTTCAGCTTTAGACAATTTCAAATATATAAAATTTATATGATTTTTTGAAATTTTAAGCCCATAAGGCCCAATGTTAATTTCAATAATTTTTTCTTCTTTTTTTCGGGACGGTCAAACATCATGAAATTTTTATCACAGCTAGGTGTGACCCCTAGCTACACAATGAAACCAAATTTAGACCCCAAACACTTTTAGTTTTTTTACATATAAGGTTGGTACGCTACACCCTTAAACTTTAATATGATTTAAATTTCATGATAAATTAGGGATATTAACCCCTCCCTTTAATATATTATGATACGATATTAATTCATTATATATTTTGTATTATTGAGAACTAATGATTTATTGTATAATATTGCATTAAAATTGTGTGCTGAATTCTAATTTTTACTGCAAATATACAAAAAGAACTAAAAAAAAAAAAAAAAAAAAAAAAAAAAGGTTTGTATTTTAGCCATGCAAAAGTTGACCCCTTACACTTTTGTTAATGTCAATTTAAAGTCATAATGGTGACAACACTGACAACTATGCCTGTGTTAAAAATTTGTGGACCTGTGGCTGTGATATTGAAATACTCTTGATAGGGGAGCAAAATGTCAAAATTTAGTAATTCAAAATTTTACATATTATAGTTAAACCTTGAATATGAAATTTCCTTAAATAAATTAAGTGGGAAAAAAGAAGTTACATGTATTGACCGAGTTTTAGACTTAAGTTGAACAAGTGTATAATTATGCTGCGAACGAAGCACGATAGCTCGTTCGATAATAATTACTTATAAATACTTGTACTTAAAAAAAAAAAAAAAAAAAGCTTAAGAATTTCTTTATTAATGACAACTATTACAGCGTTAAAAATGTTACAAGTATTTGGGTAAAAAAAAAAATATATATAAAATTTATAATATAAACATTTTTTTTTATTTATTTTCTGAGAATAATTCTATTTAAACATAAATTTTTTTACCCCTGGCAGTTCTCTTTTAATTAGAGTACAGTACTTTTCGTGATTAAAATATTCGTCTTATTTAAAATAAAGTAAACAAAAGTTAGTCACCTAGTATAAAAACAATTTATGAAGTTCACGTGCTTGGCAGTTTACACGCAACTTTTATACTTGTTAAAAAATAAAATCAATTTTTTTTATGTAAATAATAAAACAAATTTATTCATTAATGAATAAATGCAAAATTGTTACCGGTATGATTTTAAGACTTCAAACATGGGTTACTCTCAGTGGAATGTAAAATAACAAGACTTAAAATTGCGATATTCGGTAATAATTCTAAAAATAAATAAATAAAAGAAAAATACTCACAGAAAATAAATTTATAACAAAACGCAAAACGCAAAAAAAAAAAAAAAAAAAAAAAAAAGAAAAAAAAAAAAAAAAAAAAAAAAGAAAAGAAAATTGAAATAAATAAAGTTGATATTTTTTCTACAAAATATATCACACGTTTCAATTAATTATCAAATTACCCCTGTTTTTTAATTAACATCTTATACAATAGTTAATATAGTGAATCGCCACGAGCTGTATTTTTTTCTCTCTTTTGTTCCATCGTCCTTAAATTTATGATTTATACATTTAATAATGAAAAGAATAGCGTTTTTTTTATTATTATTATTTCATATGTCACTCTTTATAATTGTTGATGATAAAATATAACGTGCTTGTTTTAATTTACTCTCTGACTCACTCTTCGTTTGTATTAAAGTGTTTATATAGTTTTATATATAAGTAAAATTCATATTTGAATTCACTTCAGCTTACAGAACAGTACTGTTTTTTTTATATAACATCATATTTTTTTTTATACTATTAATTTTCTTTTTATAGCTTTATCTCTCATATATTGGTTGTAATTTTATATATAAATAAAACTACTACCAACAATAAGTGCATAATAAATGTACTCCAACAATTTACATTTTCTGATGTAACTAAAAGCTGAATATAAAAAAATATCATTTATCAATATACAAATATAGTTCTTCTTAGTTATATGGACTTGATGAAAGAAATTAAATAAATTAAATAAATTAATTAATTAAATAAATTAAATAAATACAAAAAAAAAAAAAAAAAAAGGAATTTCTTGTAAAATCAATCATGTTTATATTTTGGGGTCATTGGGTGGGAGTACGAGGAGCAGGCTTTAATTAGTAAGTGATAAAAATAAAATTTATATAAAAATAAACATTTTTTTTTATTCGCTAGCATTCAAAAATATAAAAATGGTTTTGAATTAAAAATATTAATTTTTTATATGTATATAATCAATTAATCATATATAAAATGTCAAGTAGATTTTATTTTTATTTTAAGTCATTGTCTAGCATCATAAATCATAATTTTACAATATATTATTTCATGAGAAAAGCAAACAAACTGCGCTTCATACGGCAATAAATATTGAAATAATAATCCCCAACATATACATACATGCATTTTATTTACATGTCTATATGTATTTTTTTATTATTGTTCCCTAGGTTTATATTTGCTGTGGGAATTGACAGATATAGCTTTGTAAAGTTATTGATTTATTGCACAATTGAATACAACGTATGTTTTCATTTTGCAACAATGTTTATATACTTTGTTGTTTATCTCATTCATTTTATATAAACATTTTTTGTTATATTATTTTTTTTATACAGTTATTGATGTGAGTGGTTTGTACGCATGCACCTAACCACCACCCATATCTGTGAAAACTAATCAAATCAGGCTAATGTGATGATATTTGAAACTTATGTCCTACTGCCCTCTTTATTGGGACGCCCTCTCGTGGGATGTCCACAATAAGTGAGGGACTTGAAGGTGGGGTGACTGTTATCAAAGACCATACACATATGTGTTTGGTCTTTGCTATTGTCCTTTCAAACCAATGTCTCAACCACCCCGCATGCGTAAAAGCGAGCTCAGCTAAGGGACTTACAGGTTAATAGACCACCCTCATTTCAGGCCCTATCCTGCGCAAGGAATGATGCGATCCCGGGCCCTGTAACGGTTGCATCGGGGTCGGATACCCTACTTTTATTATTATAACTAAAACATATCATACGTTTTGTGTATCCTGAAGTTCAAAATATACACGCTCATTATAACTTATAATAATAATACGTACGTGACAACATTTTTATTATGCATATGACAACGTAGATTATCAATTGAAAAAACAAAATGTAATAATTAAAATAGGTTCAAATTGGAGTTACTGCGGTTATGGAGCTTGTCGGTTTAACATTAAGCTAATGTAGATTTTTTTTTTTTTTTTTTTTTTTTTTTTTTGTAATTTTTGAGGAAACTACTCCAATTCCTGAGAAATGTAAATGACAAATAGTAGATATAATTTTACGTGTTTTAAGACAAATTTTTAAAGATTTTTTTAAACCGATAATCTCCATTGACTATAGTGGTAAAAGCATTTTAATATTATTATTTTTTACAGTCATCTCCAAATATGTCAAAATTGGGGTACACAACAAAACATGGTAACTTAAACAATGTTAAAATTTAATAAATAATATTGATTTTATTATTATTATTTGAAAATTCACTCGCATTAGATCCAATTGCAAAAACTATTTTCTCCGGTAAATGATGGTCATGGGCTCTGAACCATATAGACATGCTCTGAACAATTTCTTCCACCAAGCTTTTACCTTTGTCTTTCACTTACATAAGTTGGGAGCCATGTGTATTTCAGAGATACGAACCTTTGACAATACTTCAATCCAAGTGATGGCTTGTGCATTGGTTATTGCGATATTCTCAATTCATTTTACGCATCCAAACACCATCAAATTGTTTAAAACTTAAGCCACAAACTCTGCACTGACAAACAGAGAAATTTTAATCTGAAGTGGCTTTACTAACTAAACAATTAATAATTAAAATTATAGTATTAAAAAAAAAAAAAAAAAAGAAAAAGGAAAATAATAATAAAATGGTCAAATCATGATAAAATATCATTGCTACATAAAAAATAAACACATTAATTGCAAATAATAATATTTAAAAATTTAATTCATTTATATACTTACAAGTTAGTAAAGGTCAATAATATAATTAAACACACAAAAAAAGCAAATTTTAAATTATATTAAATAGAAATAATAAAAATTACAAGATACAGTTTTATTATTTTTAGCAATCTTCTTGCCCCTAAAATTAAAACTCCCTACAGGTTTAAATTGTAATATAACTTTTAATAAACAAAAAAACATACGCGATCCTTGTTATTTATTATTAAAAAGTAAAATATATTTTTTTGCAACTTTTTTTTTTTTTTTTTTTTTTTTTATTTGAAAAATTTGTCCTTAGGGAGTTGTACATAAATATGAGATTTTTTTTTTTTTTGTAATATGAGGTTGATTTTACTGAAGTATTATGGTGTGTGTTTTAAATATTCTTTATTTGTGTGCATTTTATTTATAATTTTATATTTTTTAATTTAAATCGATTTTTATATTGTGTATAATATTTATGATTATTCTCACTATTTTAATAAAATAGAAGCAAGTTTCCAGTTAATTTTATACATTAAGTAAAGCCTCTCCTTCCCCTCTTTAATTTTTATTCAAAGTATGAACAGCTTGTAATGTGCGAACAAATTTCAACATTGTTATGACATTAGATTTATACAAACTAAAACATCATAGAACAGCTTAATATGAGACAGGATTATTTTATTATTCTATACTGAACTCTTTTCAAATAAACTGCCAAAATACATCAGAGAAATAAATGAATAGTATTTATTTAAATTTAAGCTAAAGATTTTTTTTTACTAAATTTAGATAATTATATAGTTTAAATAATTATATTTATTGAAAAGTATCCAGACTTTACAGACCCCATTATAAATATTTGCATTTAAACTTTCATATAATAATATGAAATATGATTGTTTTCCATCTATCGTTAAAAGAAGAACTTTGTTTTCACCATAATTTTTTTGTTCATTATTTATTTCCAACAAAACAAATACTATAATTTTCAAATAAAATCGAGTAAATTTAAATTTTATTTTTTTGATCCGAAAAAAGTTTCAATAATAATGCTGTGCGTAAACCCTATTCTCTTGCACCAAAAAATGCGCATTCCATTTGAATAACGATCGTCATTTTTGGTGCAGAGAACAGGGTTTACGAATAGCATTATATTTTTAATTTTAAAAAAGTTTCTAATTTGACTAAAATTTGTCACTAAAATTTGAATTTCCACATTTGCATGTAATCTTTAAAGTGGAATAACTTAAATATTTGATCGTATTTTCACATGTTTGACAGAACTAAAACTTTTAAGTATACCATTTCTTCATTATTGTGTTTATATTATAATTCGCAACCGTCTATATAGTTTGCGAGATATCAGTTGGTCACCTATCCCCTTAAATGTAACAAGTTTTATGTTTTTTGAAAATAACTTGCTACTATTGTATGTCAACTATACTATTCTTACCTTATACTTTTAGTTTTACAATGTAAAAATTATGTATTATTATATGTATGATGCATCTTGTTTGAAGCTGAATAAATTGATTTGATTTTCATTAGATTTAATAATATTGTAAACTCGATATTACTTATTTAAAAATGTTAATATTAGTTTATTATTGCTTCGTTATATACAAAATTTTAAATTCTTGATATATTTTGTGAATCATTATATAGACACTGATGAGCGTATGCGCTATGTTAAAATTTACATGAAATCGATTCGTGGATAAAATATTCAGAGATGAGAGGATTAGACAAGTCAAGGGATTATCTTGATCTTGACACAGCATCTCTCTCTCTCTCTCTCTCTCTCTCTCTCTCTCTCTCTCTCTCTCTCTCTCTCTCTCTCTCTCTCTCTCTCTCTCTCTCTCTCTCTCTCTCTCTCTCTCTCTCTCTCTCTCTCTCTCTCTCTCTCTCTCTCTCTCTCTCTCTCTGATGACGTCATGTATTATACAGCAAAGATTTATGTAATTGTCATAGAATTGTACAAACTTGATATTAATGAAATATTATAAAACATTTTGGAATAATAATTATTATTTTTATTACCTGTAAACACAAAGAAATATATTTATGTTTGATTGCGTTCAATCTCCATTACATTTTTATGCAATAATGGACTTCTTATATATATATATTTATATATATATATATATATATATACATATATATATATATATATATATATATATATATATATATATAACAATGTGAAACTTACTTGTCTTTCAAAAATGTATAGTGCAGAAAAATTTGCCTGAGAAAAATGTTTTTTTAGTGTGCCTTTTTTTTTTCGTGCAGCGACAAAGCAAATTCTATAAAATATTATACAAGTATAATTCCATAAATTCAGCAAGGCGTATAGAGTTATAAAGCAACTATTTAAAGTTAATTTCTTTCCATGTCTGAGTAGAACAAGTGAAATTGCAACACAAACATATATTTAAATTAATAATAAAATTAACATAATATGAAGATTTCTAAAATATAGAATTAACATTAATTGTATTTAACATTATTTGCTGAAAGGTACAGTATTCAGAATCACTATTATTATAAAATATATTATTTAGCACAATGTGTTTTTGTGAACTATAAAACATATATTATAATATTATGTAGGATTCACACTATTTTACATTTTTAAGACGAGCATTATAAAGAAGAGTAATAATACAAAATTTAGAACACTTTCAAGTATTCGTGTTTACTCAAAAATATTAATTGAAAAAAAGTGATAGCCGCTAGTTAGTGCATGTGCTGCATCAATAATACAAATCCTTTATTTTGAAATTATTTTTGAAAAGCAGTAATGGCAAGGTAATAAATAAATTGAATAAATAAATAAATAAAATACTATAAAGATGATTTTTATAATTTTGACTATTTACTGTCTGCTTGACGCGTGAAAATTTGCAACATATACAAGTTTGTTTTTATTTTTAAATTATATATTTAAATTGAAGCCTACAAATCATTGTCTAGATGATTCATAACTTTGAGGTCATTTCTGTGACGTCACGTATCATCTGTCTTATTAAAATAATTGTAACATTTTGAAATGTAGCATTAAATAATATCAAACGTTTAAAGTTGAATTTCAAGTCACTTTTTCCATCTCAGGGAAAGAGCTGAAGTCAGTAAAATAATACATCTTTAACTTTTAAGACACAATATAGGATTATTAAAAATTACATTAAGGAAAATAAACATACCATCGTTGTTGTATGATAAATTTGATAGAAAAGGATAGGAGAAACTCAGCAAACGCCTTGCCATATTAGAGGACGTTCAGGGGTTACAACATGCCTTCTTCAATGTTAGATAATGAGCAGAACTGTTCATAAACTCATAAATAATGGCTCAAAGCCCTTCCGTAGCCCCGCAAACTCATGATCATCCTGCGTGATATGCAACATGTCCCGTATATCTTTTATAATAGTAACGGCTTTACTATAGAAAATGTTGTAGCGGGTTGCATATCTCGCGGGATGAGCGCAAGTTTAAGGGGCTACCATGGGGCTACGGAAGGGCTTTGGGTCATCATATGTGAGTTTATAAACAGTTCTTCTCATTATCTAACATTGAAGAAGCCATGTTGTTACCCCTCAACTTCGTCTTTATAGTGAAGAGAGTCCCATAGTTCAGTGAAAATTTTTACTAGAACAGAGATAGTCTTTTATTTCTGTCACTCATCATTACAGTATACGGTAAGGCCCTTGTTTTATAGGCTTTATTTTTAAAGTAAGTAATGTGTGCAGAAATATGATATGTACGATGTTATGATTTGTTCTTTATATTATGCAAATTAATACATAAGAAGACTACATCCATCTTCAAATGAAGTTATTAGAGGCTTGTGTGTTATTCATAATTGAATTTGCTGTACTTTAATAATCTGATTGATGTTAATGACGCCTCCTCTCCCCTTCTGTTTTTACCTCGTATATTATCTAGTTCATTTAGATAAATACCTGTAAAAATATTTATAATGAAATTAAAAATATATGTTTAGAATTTTGAAGAGTTTTATTAATAATAAAACTGCATTTGATATGAGACAGGCAAGCATGGGATAACCTGTACTATTGTTCAGCTCGTGGAAATTCCTGCACGTTAATAAAGAGAAATTTGCGGCGTCAAGTAAAAGATGAGCGAGATATTTCTGAGCCAAACTCAATGTCAATACATCGTCTATGTCGAGAGAGAGAGAGAGAGAGAGAGAGAGAGAGAGAGAGAGAGAGAGAGAGAGACTTGAGTCTTATTGAATTTTTCTTCCACTGCCAAATCTCAGATCTCAAGATTTTTTTGGGGGAAAAAAATATGACAATTTTTTTATTATTATTATTTCAGTTGAGCAATTTTTCCCCAAAAAATAGCAATACCAAAATAAAATAATTTATATGCTAATCAAGTAATCAGTAATCACTTACATTATGCACTTTGCATATCATGTAAAGAGAATATTTCCAGTGATTTTTGTAACTTTATTTATTAAAAAGTGTATTTTGCATTAACATATTATCTGTTGCTGGGATTTAAAAAGTAAACTAGTAGTTCTATAATATTGTACACACAGTATACGTAACACAATAGGAACAACAGTGGTAGGCTATTACTGTCTGCATATATATATGAATAATGCTTCTTACCAGTAAAAAAAAAAAAAAAAAAAAAAAAAAAAAAAGTCTTTACACGTTGCCTATAGTATCCCTCATTAAATTTTTTCGGGAATCGGTGCAGTATAGTTTTTGCAAAAATCGTGTTTCTCCCCTGAATAGACTTACATAAATAACATTAGTTTGTCTCAAAACCCAACTGTAGCTCCGTAGCAGTGATCAGAAATTATGATTTATGCTACCCGCACAACATTTTCATACTAATTTTTGCATGTTTGTGGCGTCATAAACATAAATAGTCACGCAAATGGCATACTTTATAGTATTTTTACGTTCTCTCGTGGAGCTACATTAACATTCTGGTAAAAATTGTCATCAGTTTAGAAGATCCTATTTCGTGTTTATTCATTAAAAAGCACATCATGTTGTTATATGTGATCTATGCCTTTAAGGGTAATATTAAATTAGGTGTGCCTTTTTCTAGTGCACCTTTGATTGGTGCTACGTCATCACCGATATCAAGTATTATGTGGAATGCATCTCATAAGTTTTTTTTTTTTTTTTTTTTTTGAATCTTTGTAAAATCTCCTTTGCTCTGAAAATCAGCACGTGAAGGCAATTTCATGTGTGAAGTGTCTACTGTGGGGGAGGAAGAGAGAGAGACGATGGGGCAATGTGTACTGAACGTGCTCGCGATACATATCTACTTTCATCATATATCTTGCTAATTTCACAAACTAAAATACAGACGAGATCTACTGAAAAATTGATCAATATAAATCTCATTCCGTTGTTTTATTATATTGAAGTTTTCTTCATGCATTATATGTATTTTTTTATTTATTTAATCAACATTTTATGCATGTCTAATTTTAGGTTTCTATATGTAATATCTTCAAGAAGATTTAATGATTTTAAAATTGTCAATTTTCATGGTTTGTAAAACTATACAAAAATTATGATATAATATTTTTTTATATAGTAGAAACCACGTAGAAACTGAAAAAAAAAGTTAATTAAATTATTTATTAAATTAAGCAACTATTGTTATTATTTTTATTATTTGCTAATTTGATAGTTAAAAATAAATAGCAGAAAGAGAGAGAGAGAGAGAGAATAAAATGAAATCAGTAAGTTAATTTTTGGAACTTTTATTGTAATGGAAAATAGACACGGCGACTTACTCAGTAATTTTTTTCATCATAATTTTTTTAATTTTTATATTTGCTTTTTTTTTTATTGTTACAAATATATTTTATACTTGTATACATGGTAAAATTAATTTTTTTCATCATAATTTTTTTAATTTTTATATTTGCTTTTTTTTTTATTGTTACAAATATATTTTATACTTGTATACATGGTAAAATTAATTGAAATCTGTAAAATATTATTAAATTATTATTATTTTTTTGGTCAGCTATATATTACCATTATGCTATACAAAAAGAGTTATAAAATATTTCTAAAATAAATAGCTTTTAAAAAATAAAGTTAAATCAAAAAGTTGCGCTCAGAGAAAAGAGAATAATAAATGTTTCGTATTATTTTGTTTCTATATTTAAACCGTGATTTTTTTAAAGTATAACCGCATAGTATAAATATATATATTGGTATAACTGTTAGCTTTAAATATAGTGTGACTACTTTGAGCATACGTTAGGTAGATATATATTTTACGTGCAAGTAGCATGTTGGTCACATAAAGCCTATGTTCTGATGACATATCTTAACCTCAGGCCTTGCCAACTATACTTCACGTATAAAACCGGAGATCATTTAAATATGCATGACGTCACACGTCATTAAGTATGCTCAAGTGAAATTCTACCACTTCAAACCATCACTTTATATTACTATCATCTGCTTATTACAATTTTATAATGATAAATTGATTTAAAGGCATAGAAAACATGAAAACATTTGCATTTACATGACAAAACACTTGATGGGACTTACATAAATAACATTAATTGGTCTCAAAACCCAACTGTAGCGCCGTAGCAGTGATCAGAAAATTTCGATTTATGCAACCCGCACAACATTTTTATACTAGTTTTTGCCTGTTTATGACGTCATAAACAGGAATATTCACGCAAATTGCATACTTTACAGTTTTTTCAAGCTCTCTTGTGGGGCCACATTTACATTCTGGTAAAAAATATCATCAGTTTTGTAGATCCCATTTCGTGTTTAGGACATGTTGTTTCAATGTTTTCTATGCCTTTAACATAACATTTTTAATTTAAAATAATATAGCTCATGTATTATTTAAGTTTAATTCAATAATGGTACTTTTTTTTACCTATAATATAAATTATTTAGTTATTAAAATTGTAAATTAAAGTTTTTTTTTTATATATAATATACATTTATAAATTAAGAAAAAAAGTGTAAAAATTACTTCTTTTTTTTAAATCATTTTTTTATGCATTTTTCATTTTTAATTGATGTATGTTACTGCATGATATTAACATTTTGTATATATATATATATATATATATATATATATATATATATATATATATATATATATCTAGTCTAAAATATGTTAAATTTTATCTAGTATCTCTCATTTAACTTTTTTCTGGCCGCGGTGCAGTAGCTTTCTTAAAAAAAAAAAAAAAAAATAATAAATAAATAAATAAATATAATACTAAAATTATGAACTTTTAATGCTGAAGCATAGGAAATTAAGGGGTTCTCAGCTTTTCCAGCACCGCCTGTGATTGGCTAACATGCTGAACCGGTAAAGTTCAATTAAAAGTTTACTTGCAAAAAAAAAAAAAAAAAAAAAAAAAAAAACATTTTTCAATAATTTGTTTTGCTATTAGGTTTGGCTATCTTATGCTTTGCTTTCATTACTATTTGTGAATATATTCCATTCATTATGAAATTTATTATATTTACTGATGTAATTAATTTACAGAATTAAAAACATTGAATTGATAGTCTGAAAACGGCATTGCAAGTAATAAATACATTAATAAAATACATCTGAATTAAATATAAATTAACAGACTTTTAAAAGTGAATAAATTCACGCTTGTACTTTTGCCAGAAATCTTTATAAAGAGCATTTTAGAAAGATTTATTAAGTTTTACTTTAACCGTCTAAATTAATTTATTTAAGAAATAATGAATATAATTTTTTATTTTAATTAAAAGTATTAAAAATTATTGCTGTAAAATTATTAGCGTTGTTTCAAAAATAACATAATATAGCATAATTGTTATTTATTTTTGTAAAACTACTATTTTTACACTCTGTCATAATGTATAATACAATAGCAGAACGACAAAGCAAAGCTTAATCGCAGATGTATCTATAAATATTAAAATAATGCCACTTACATCGATAGCGTTTGGTTTTCACACTTATTGTTTTATATAATTCATTATATTTTCAACATCGTTTTACGATAGTTAAATTGTTATATAAAATGATTTTAACGTAAAGGAGTTCTGATTTTTGTTTTTGCATAATAATTTACATAACAAAATACGGCTATAGTATTATGTAAATACACTGAATTTTACTATGGAAAAGGTTATGCAAAAAATAGGAACTATATGTAAATAAACTTAGCAAAATTATAAAGCACAGTTTTGAAGTCGTTATACATATTATTTCTTTGAAAATATAAATTATCAGTTTTGATGAGAATGTATGTGCACATATGGTTTCATGCACACCATGGGTTTCAAATTTACTATATATTGTAAAATTAGCTAATATATTCAAATAAAAAAAAAATAAAATGACTCAATAAAAAAAAAATGATAAAAAAAAAAATCAATCTCATGTTCTGGTATTAAACAGAAATTAGCAATTTAATCATTAGCATCCATGCAGCCTTCATAAATGCAACTATATATACTGTTGAACTGTTGATTTAAGAACTTTGCAAAGTTCTTTTTAAGGCTTCCGTTATGATCAATCAGTTTGATAAACTTTATTAATGCATTGACCTATTTAATAATAAAAACTTCTTTTTATACTTACTTTATCAAATAATAGAACATTGTAATATATTTATATTTTAAATTTATATTAAATAAATAGTAATAATAAGATTTTTTTTTTTAAATATTCATTATATAATATCCAAGTAAGATGACTTTTAATATAAATATCTTTTTAGAAAAGAAGTAGAGTTGTAACGTCTTCTTCTATTTTTTTTTATATTCTTTTCATTTTCGTGACCCATATTTTTGTGTGATTGTTGAGCGACATGGCTGCAAGCGAAACCATCTGGATGTGGTATAGCGATGAAATATTTAGACTTATGCACTCGCTGAGGTTTACTTGTTAAACTTGCATATTCTCTCTTTTCTCTCTCTCTCTCTCTCTCTCTCTCTCTCTCTCTCTCTCTCTCTCTCTCTCTCTCTCTCTCTCTCTCTCTCTCTCTCTCTCTCTCTCTCTCTCTCTCTCTCTCTCTCTCTCTCTCTCGTCTCATCTCATCTCAAAGTAAAAAGAAAAATTCCAACTGTTGAAACCTTTTGTAGTTTTCAAAATGACAAACTTGTGTACTTAGCTTGATATGAAGTTATTATAATAATTTTACATAATATATATATATATTTGCTTATTCTGTAAAAATTTGCATTTGTTTAATAGAATTTTTTTTTTTAATAAGAGAAGTTTTAAAATCAAAACTACTATGTAAGTTGATTTTACTATATTTTTATAAATAGTGGGGAACGTGATTAAATTGTAGTTTTGTGAGACTTGAATTCATGGTTTAGTAATTGCATAAATTGATATGTTTATTTTAATTATTTTCTCTCTTATTTGATTATATGCGTATTATGCAATAATTTGTAGTGTATAATGCTCTTATATTGAATGTACAGCATAAAACAGCATTTATTATGTTACTTAAAATTATAGTGAAAGTAAATATGAATAAACGTTGGAACTTCAGAGAGTGACGTTATTAATAATTTGGCTCTAAGATAGAAAGATTTTTTTGGAAATATCTTAATTTTTCATTAATTTAGAGGAATTTTTTTTTTGTTTTTTTTTAAGCAATTTTATTAATACAAATGTTTTGGCAGTCTGAGAACCTATAATAATCCTTATAATAATCTGATTGGTGTATATGTTATCTTTATCTATCATGTCCAACGTTCTAGAATTGTACTGTCATGGACAGTTTGTAAAATTTCAATTGATTAATAATATAAAATAAAAAGCAAAATATATATTTTTTTAATTCATGCATATTTTTAAATAATTAATTATAAAATGAAAATTAACAATTTATAATTCAAAGAACAATTCTTAAAATGCATGGAAAATAAAATATAGTTAACATAAAGAAATTATGCTTACAGTTAGCAAAACGATTCAAAAAGCTTAAAAAAAAAACTGTATAAAAAATTTTTAAAAAAATATGCAAAAGTTTCATATTTCTGTTTAGAGTGAAGAGATATACACATGAAAAGTGTTTGACAGACATGATATCGCTAGAATATAGATTATCCTTCATGTCGCATCATTTTTTTTTTTTTTTTTTACCAAAGAGTTGAGCTAGCTAGTAACATGACATACGTATAACACCTTCGATATTTCAAACATGACGCTGAAAATTTTTAATTGACAAACGTATACAGGAAATACATGTTAGCACTCACATCTAATTTAGAACACCTTTTTTTTTTGTATATGAATTAGACATAAAAATTATTTTTATATCATAAACTATTTTTCATGCTAGTCTCTATATAGAACAAAATATTGTTAAGGTATTTTAAGTAAAAGACAATTTTCCATTATTGTATTTTTTTTTTATATTCGTGACAAAAATATTTGTGAAATCTATTTTAATGACTAAAAATAAGGTGCTTTGATAATTCAATTAAAAGTCACAAATGTAGTTTTTAACATTTATTTTCAGTGTTAATTAATTAACAAATTAACTACAAAGCAAATATTTAAATGGAGCGGGGAGGGGGTGCAATGCAGAATTGTTAAAAACAAAACTTAAAAAGTTTACTATCGTAAAACGCGCCTCATGCTGATTTCCGTAGTTAATTTAGATTTACCTTAATCTAATGGTCACGTGTTTTTTTTTTTTTTTTTTTTTTTTTTTTTAGTTGTTACGAATGATTTTGATATGACTAGAATAAAGTAGAAGGCTATAATATATAGTATTTGACTTACAGAGATATACGAGTCTTTTAATTACATGCCATAATTTATATTTTAAAGTGGATCGAGTAATTCTATATAATAGAACATTTTACTGAACAATTATTATATTATTTTGCAATTGGCAAGCGATTGTTAGCGCCTCATGCTGATTTCCGAAGTTAATTTATATTTTTAACTTATCTAATGGTCACAAGGGTCTTTTTTTTTTTTTTTTTTTTTTTTTTTTTTTTTTTTTTTTTTTTTTTTTTTTAGTTGTTACCAATGACTTTGATATGACTAGAATAGAGTAGAAGGCTATATATAGTATTTGACTTACAGAGATACGAGTCTTTTAATTACATGCCATAATTTATATTTTAAAGTGGATCGAGTAATTCTATAGAACATTTTACTGAACAATTATTATATTTTGCCATTGGCAAGCGATTGTTAGTGGGTATGACTCTGATTTTACCCAAATCAACGAAGCAAACAAAATTGTCACTCACTGGTGAAGAGAGAGAGAGAGAGAGAGAGAGAGAGAGAGAAATCTTTTATTTCCGAAATATGGATTTGTCGGTAGAAAATAACGAATAAAAAAAAATTGAACTCTATCATAACATGCGATAACTATTTTTATATCATAACTCACCCAATGCTTTGCTAAAAGTAAGAAATATTCATTAAATAATGTTATGCTGTTTTCAAATGTATAGATGATGACATTGATGACACTCACATCGTCTTTGGCTCAAGAGGAGCCCACTATGGTGTGTTAAAAAAAAATTATAATAATAATAAATAATAATAATTTCTTAATATTTTTATATACTACACGTTAATAATATCTCTATTTGAAATACAGATTTATTTGCACCTAACAAATTTCAATATTTATAAGCAAGTCAGTAATGACTTACTATCCATTGAGGTATGCGTCTTAATTAAAATTTGAGGTTGGTTGACGTCACAGCAAAGATGAACCACGATGAAACTTAATCTTAGGCCCGAGAGCTATACGTATAATATCAATATACAGCACTGTTTGTAATCACAAAACTATCGACTCACTTTCTATATATTTCATGATATAAGTTTTCATCATTAATTTTATAATAACAGAAATCAATTTGAAAATACTGTAAGAAAGTAAAAACAGGTTTTTCAATTAACTTACAAAATAAGTATGCTTATTGCTCTATATTTTAAAAATAAGCTGCTGAAATTCGTAAATGTATAGTTAATTTTTTTACGTATCACTCTAAAAATTGGTGCATTATTATTATTATTATTATTGGTGGTGTTATTATGAGTAGCTAAAATAATGCGTACGTGAAGTGTGAGAGCACAACACGTTGCATGTTTACATGCATTCCATGACGACGCACAGTATTCGGGAGGTGCATGATTGATGTGATTGCACCGACCAGCCTGCCTAGATGTTTCCACGTTTTCTCTAGGCTGTCATGGCGAATGCCGGGCTGTGTACTTAGGCCGTGGCCGGCCCGTGTGTGCTTTTCCATTAATTGGAAAGTCCTTTAACAAAAAAAAAAAAAAAAAAAAAAAGCAAATTATTTACAATTGCAAATTTAACTTGAAATAGCTTTAAATAACTTAAAACAACTTAAATTAGCTATTTTTAATGATTTGCTAAAATACATTATTTTAGCTACTCATAAGCTCATAATTGCAAGCTTCTATACTAGACCTACTATACGATTCACGAACTGTATACTTTCATATTTACTCCATTTGAAGAACCTACATGGTTCATAATATGGATATTTTGAAGCTTCTATATCATTGATCAGTCTGTTATTATACTTATAAGATCTTTTTGAAATAGGTTTAAAACAAAAATTAAACAAAATTCATTTTTATTTATCACGGAAAAAAAAAGTATTTCTTTGCGTCTTTTCATAATTAGTTAATTACTTATACGTATCGTGTTTCATTACAAATCAAACCAGACATTGATAGCAGCATAACTTTGATTATTAATGACCGTACAGCTTAAAGGCATAAACAAGAAGAAAACATTATTAAAATTTTGTGACAAAAAACACTTGATGGGACTTCTACATAATAAAATAACATTAGTTCCCAACTGTAGTGCTGTAGCAGTGATTTATGCAACCGGCACAACATTTTTACAGTTTTTTAACACTCTTCAGAGATCAGAGACCACATTTACTTTCTGTTAAAAATTGTCATAAGTTTGGGTAATTCCATTTAGGAAATAAATAATAAAATATAAATCATAATAAATATCAAATTAATAAATTAAAAAACTTATTTATATGATAAATATGTAGTAATTTTCATATAATACTTTTAACTACTAAAAATAAAAAAAAATAAATAAAGGAATTTGTTACAAATTATTTATATATGCAGAAATTTTTAATAAACCTGCATAAAATTATGAGGAAATAGAATAAGCAACTATATTAATATATATATTTTTTATTATTTTTTTCATAGCCAATAATATTGCTATATTTTATTGTTTAAAATTAGTGCCAATATTATGTAAATAATTTTTTATTGCAAAATTCTTTTAATTAAAAAAATATATATAATCTTAAATTAATCATTAAAACATGCATGCTATGCTGATTTTATTTTTATTACGAAAGAGTGTTGTGATGCATTAATTAGAACGACATTCAATCTTTATGTTTATTGTAATTATTTATGTTACTGTATTGAATATATTATACTCATTATTGTAATTAATAAAAATATATTATATTTTATACAAGTTGAACTTTATATTGTAATTATATACATAATATATTTTAAATATTACGCCCAATAATTTTAAAATTGTACAGTATTTTTGGAATATTTTTATTTTATTTATTTTACCTGATCCAAATCTTCAATTCTTGAAATCTTTTTGTTTCAAGCTCATTAAGACTCCTTTATTTTTCCTGAATAGATATTATACTTCTCTGGTCTTTGAATTGTCATTTTTAAATATTATAAAGTTTGAAATTCTAATTAAATCCATTAATGATATTCGTAAACCCTGTTTCCTTACCTCAAAAAAAATGTTTAATTCTATTTAAAATCATTAGTCACTTTTTCGTGGTTTGAAGCGCAAATTACAGGGTTTACAGTTTACATACATTTTTATATTATTTGGTAGAAACTGCAAGTGGATTCTTTAAAAAGTTACACCATATAACATAACCATTTAAGTCCGTATTTTATATAACTGCTAAAATTGATGACAATTTGCTAGCATTTTTAAGAATGCAAATAACGATAATTTTATTCCAAAAATTTGCTTAAAAAGTTTTTGCTCTATTTTTTTTTTTTTTTTTTTTTTTTTTTTGGCTTGCCATATTGTGTTATCGTGCTATACACCAATCCCAGTCAAGACATTGTCTTATCGACAGGTAAGGACTTTCCAATCAATGGAAAAGCACACACGGGCCGTTGTACATATATGATTGTTACTTATGAACTGCTGGGTTGATAAAGATTCTTATTGTTAATGTAATGTATAGGTTTCGAAATGAAAATAATTTGCTGTTCTTTTTCTCCAAAACTTACATACAAAATATCCTTATGTAGCTCAAAAAAAGCTTAAAAAAATGCATAAAATAGATTTTTTTTATTGATAACCTTTTTTGCTTTCTATTCCATCAGTTGTTGACATGGTATAAAAATAAGAGATTAAAATGGAGATGAGATAAGCTTCTCTGTTTCTCACAGTTTATATAGTCTACAAGTCAGAAAATAGTTTGCTATAGCCTCAGGTACCAATTTTCTTTATACATTCTATAATACTAAAATAACATCACCTTACCGCTTAACATTTTTATATTTATATTAAAATTTTTTTTATATATTATGTATTTCTTTTATATATGCAGCTATGAAAAATAGTTCACTGATATATTATATATTTTATTATATTGGATATAAAGTTTATGTAAAAAACCTGTCTTTATTATATATAAAATAATGCAATTCTAGTTTTAAATTACATTATTTATAGTTAATGTCAGAGGTAAAATGTTTTGTTACTTATTCTTAAAAAAACAGAAAGAGAGAGAAAAAAAAATGAAAATAACAAATCATACTTAATCTAAAAGTTAATTGCCTAGTACAGCCATTGCCAACCAAAACATGATGAGAGGTTATTTCAACCATCGAAACCTTCCATCTTCAATCAAGTTATATAAGAATAAAATTTAACACACGTATTAACTTCAATCCTATTTTTATCACCTGTAAAGTTTTGGTGTTTATCTGGGAAAAATTGTTTTGAAAATAGAGTGCATCCCAGGCACCTTCTAAAATTAAGATGGTCCTGGTGCATCAGGTTGTAAAAATCTTTGATATTGTTTTGGTCAGGGTGTATACCAATAAAAATTAACATTCTTTTTTATGTAAAAATTACAATGCTTCTTTTAAATTTCTCTGTTTTAACTATTTCTTTTCAAAAAAAAAAAAAAAACAAAAAAAAAAAGCTGAAGGGTTGAAAATAAAAGATGTCACATTCTCGTCAGCAATTATTTGGTTACAAAAATCACTACCGATATTTCTTAAAACTATTGACTGAGTTGTATTTTCTATATATTTGACTATTTTAAACATTCAAATTTATAATGATTGATTATAAGGTAGTAAGGGAAGAGGTGAACAGCTGATATCTCGCAAACTAAACGGTCACGAATTATAAAATTAACATGAAACAAAGATGAAATGTTATTTTGAAGTATAGTTACGTTATTCAAAAACGATCAAATATTTAAGTTATTTCACTTTAAAGATAACATGTTAATGCGTGAAAACTCAAATTTTAACGCTAATCACACAAGAAACTTTTTTTTAAGTTAATAAAATTATATAAATTACGTAGAAACAACCACGGTAGAAAGAATTATCGTAAAAAAACAGCAATTAAAAAAATATATATATATATAAAAAAAATAAAAATAAAGTTCCTTATGATATACGCTTAAAACTTTATTTGGTATATATCGATCAGCTCTAATAATTACTTGCATACATCGAATTAGTAGAGCTTGTGTATATATAATTAAATCATTTAACCAACAACATATTATCTTTAATTTTCCACAATATAGTTGTTAATTATTTTACTTTAAGTTAATTATCATCAACTCTCTGTCTCATATACTCATATATGGTGTCAAAGCAAGCTCTATACTTCAAGTATACCCTTCACTCTGTTCTCAACACATATACTCCACATTTTAAATATTAAACTGATGTTAACAAACTTCATATTTGTTTGACATGAAACATTCTAACTTTAAGTACGGATTAAACTATTATAAATTAACTTAATAAACAAATATTTATTTAACAAATATAAATATTATATTTTTATTTTTATTAAATAAATGATTAATTTTCCAATTATATTAATTATTATTCATAAAAGTACACAAAATTAGTATGCTTTTATTTCCTATAGTAAGCATATTTATTTAACCAATACATTTAAATGTTTAGTATATGATCAATTCGAATATAAGAGATGCTATGCACGCTGATTGCTAATTAATGTTGCTTTATGTTAAAGTTATTTAAGTCTGTTTGAGTTCAGTCTGTAAATTTTAAAATTTAAATAAAAAATACTTGTAATTAGTGCTGTTTTGAACAATGTGGAAGGTGAATTGATTTTTTTTTTTTTTTTTTTTTTTTTTTTGAGTTTATGATATTTTTGGAAAGAGCTTTAAAAAAGTTTGAGGCGTTATTTTTTCTTAGGGCGATTGGAGCATGCGAAGTATTTTTAATTAATTTTTGAAAATCGGCGTAGAAAGCCTTTGACGTCATCAGTCCACTTTTTTCTCGGCAACTACTAATCGTTCGAGGTTCAGTAACCAGTTTAATGAAATCAGTTCGTCCTCAGGATTTCAAAAAACTGGCTACTGAACCTTCTGGCTACTTTCCAAAATAAATGCCCGGTTGATGATGTCACAGGTTTTTTAGGTCGATTTTCAAAAATTTATTAAAAATACTTCCCATGCTCCAATCGTTCTAAGAAAAAATAACACCTCAAATTTTTTTAACACTTTTTTCAAAAATGGGGGTTGAAAAGAATTCACCTTCCTCATTTCTATATTATAGAGCACAAAATGTAGTTATTCTTAGTAGTTGTTGGAATAACATATAAGTAATTATGCTGAGAACATCGTAACACTTTTTTTTTTTAAATTTATTTATAATTCACAAGGTACAGTACATAATCCAACCGAGGCATAGCCTTATCGGTCGGTTCATAAGTTTTTTTTTTTAATGTCATCACAGTATATTACGTGTTACGTAAAAAAAAAAAAAAAAAAAAAAAAACAATAAACAATAAACTGATAAAATAAAGTATTGATTTTTTTTCTCTCTACACATATAGTTTCAAAATATAATTTCATTATTTTTATACTTGCTCACAACATACAGTCTTATATGGGATTATATATTATTTAATAAAACTATTTTTTGATTGTATTTTAACCAGAGCTTTAAAATTAAGCTTTTTTTTTAATTACAAGGTATTTGATTCCATAAACTAGGCAATATATATATATATATATATATATATATATATATATATATATATATATATATATATATATATATATATATATATATATATATATTATATATATTCTGTAAATCTGTGTAAATTTTAATGAACAAACGTAGGATTATTTAGTATAATTGCTATAAAATATAGCATAATTTATGTGTTATATACATAAATGTTGCTGCATTGGCATTGCATAATAATTATTACGTTATTTGTCCCATCCTCGGAAAAAATAAAATACGTATATATTTTAAGCATGCATTCTGTATGTGCTGTGCATGTGCTGTATATTGTAGAGCACAATTGTTGCTATTTTGGAATAACATAAGTAACGATGCTGAAGACCTAATTATGCTATATAGTATATAATCGCTATAATATGTAGCATGAATTATGTTGTTAATTTGTTTTGCATATATGTTGCTAAATTATGACGTATTTAATTTTGTCAGTGTGTGAAAGTGATAAATTTAATATTTTTTATTTAAACATATTGAAAGCATAAATAATTGTAATATTAATTGACAGTTCTATATCAGACTATTTCATTGTGAAGTGTAATTTAATAATATACATATACGAAACATATAACTTAATGATAGACATGGGAGAACAATATAATAGTCTAGTCAACATTAGAACCAATGGAACTTCCCTATTAATTTGACTTATAAGTGTTGTAAATTTCCTTTAAACATACTTTATATTTTGTATATGTGATATCAAATATATTGATTATATTATTTTGTATACAATGATTATAAAAGAGAAATATATAGGTTAATAACTTTGTTGTTAATATTTTTAACCACGCGAAAGTGAAATGACAATCAAAATAATTTTGTCTGTGTTTCAACACTTCAAAAAAAAAAAAAGAAAAAAAAAAAAAAAAAAAAAAAAAAAAGAAAAAAAAAAAAAAAAACAAAAAAAAAAAAAAAGGAAATTACGTTATTAAAGATATTTGATATTTTTAGAATACCTTAATGTACCTATAGAGAGGTCAATGGCTGCAATATTTCAATAAATACTAAATATTGATTAACAATTTTAAATTTATAGTTAAAATTTATTTAAATTTTTATATTTACACGTCATTACTGCTTTACGATTGCACACTCAATATTTGCACATTATTCAAATTAGTAAGAAATTTTCCAATTCTTTTCACCGCTATGTTCGCAGCGTTCACTCCTATGAAACTCTATTGCAATGTCAATAATTTCTGTGTATCTCAAAGCAAACTATAAGTTTTACCCAAAAGAGTCCAGAATTGAGTATACAACCATTCATTGATAATTTGATTTTTGATTTTTATACCAACAAGTATAAAAGTGTTAATAAATGTGTTATAAATAGTGTTAACAAAAAAAAAAAAAAAAAAAAAAGCATAAATTATGTTATAGTGTCAATAAATATTTTGACACTAAAAAGAGAATTAAATATGAATGCTTTAAACGTATGTGTTTGCATAATGTATTTGTGTGTTGATTCTGTAATTACAGCAAATTCCACACTTCAAAGTCATTTTTTAGTATTAAAAAAAAAATAATAACAATAAAAATATATAAATCAATAATAATCTAGAAATGTTGACAAAAGTAGTTCATGACAAATTAATGGAAACTTCAAATAATTTTTTAATAAATTTTAAAACTATAATATGAAGTCATAATTTGCTATAATAAATTATATTGGACTTACATTTTCTATTTATTTGACTCTTACTTTGGTGACAACAGGCACTAATCCATCTTATTATAATGTGGAATTATTATTATTTTACATTTTCTTCTCTTTTGTACTTTATAGTATATAATTTTTCATAGATTATGCTAATTCTGTTGATTTAAATTTGTTTCAAGTTTTTTTTTTTTAATCTTATAACTAATAGATTATAATTTAAAAAATCATTAGTCATAAAACAAGCAACTATGTAAAATTCTTTGCTTATTTTGTGCATTTCTGTCTCTCTCTCTCTCTCCCTCTCCCTCTCTTTGTCTCCCTCTCTCTCTCTTTCTCCGTTATGTAATTACTTGTTTGTTTTTTCTCTAAAATATCTTTTTACAATTTTTTTTTTGTCGCATTACTTTATAATGCAAAAATATATACGATAATACACCTAAGCTCAATAATAATTAGGGCTCAGGTGGTAGTTGTTAATAATTTTAACTAAAAGTCAACGCAAGCGCTCAAAGTTGAAGTTAATTAATTATTAATCAAGTTTGAAAAGTGACACGTGACATAAATAGTGACGTCATGAGCGAGATTCGTCATTTGTCACTCGATCAATATAATATACCTTTCTATACTTAACGCATCTAACTTATAATATACTGGTTATTAAGTGCATGCAAGTCTAAGGAAAAAATGGGTATTTTTTTAATTAGTCATAATATATAAAATATGTCATAACGCGGTGGACCACTTGAACTCTCTGTCTTCACCCCCCCACCACACTCGACCATATCATCTATGTACTTACATAAAAATATTTAAATCTATACATATATCGTAAAATGTGAAATTAAAATTTTTGCGTTTAGTATATTCTGAGACACGAATAGAGCAAATTACGTGACATGCAGATTAAGTATTGCTATTTTGGACTGACATAATTGGTTTTGCTGCACAACATATTTGTTATGCTGTCCAGTATATTGATAATTCAATATTGCGCACATTATGTAAAATGAATAATATTGCTGAAATCGGACGAGCTTAATTATTGAACATTTAATTTGATCCGCGAACATTTTATTCTCGGTATTGTGTCGATTATTGTTTATATATATAATATATATATATATATATATAGATATAAAGTTAATTGAATAAAAATAATTGCAAAATTATAGCATCAAATTGTTGTATTATACTTTTTGCAATTAAATTTATAACAAAATAATAACATTTTGAAACTAGAGATTCCAAATAATTCAAATTTACAAATTATCGCTGTATCGTGCTTGTGAAGCTTTTCACCAATTTAATTTTACGATTTAACATATAACTAACAGTTTCAAAAAATTGAACCAATAAAAAAAACTAGGTAATTTATGCATAATAGATTTGAATAATCAATGTTTTACAGCATACATTTTTACTTTAAAAAGTTGCATGCAATAATTTGTACAACTTTATTGTATTAATTTTTATAGAACTCTCAAAAGTATCCTATTACATTGAATATATAAAATTACAAGCTTATTTATATATATCATAAAACGATATATAAAAAAAGGGTATAATAACAAACGATTCAATATAATATTGATAAAATTTTATGATATTCCCATTGATCTAAAAGAATATATTTTTTTTTCAAATAATAATATCAGATAATTTGGGGGATGTAAATAGTACGAATCTAATTCCATAGATGGCATACGTTTGCCTTTTTGTATTTATTTCTTTTTTGTAATTTTTAACTATTTGGTTCATTTTAACCCTGATATTTAAAATAGTTACAGGATTTTAATAAAAAGGTAGAAAATTTTAATTTATGGAATTATGCAAAGTTAATTGTAAGTTAAAAATATTTATTATAATTTTTAGATTTATTTTATAACTTATTCTAAAAATATATAAAATATTAAAATTATTATTATATTACAAATACTCCGAGTTGTTTTTAATTTAAATGCAGGGGTCTTTTTTCTTCATATTTAAGTTATGTATATTTTGTTAAGTTATTTTTATCAATATTTTTATTAAATAAATAATGGAATCATTCATCATCAAAAAACTTAGAGAAGTTGAAATACGGTGTCTTTAATGTTTATGTCTTCAAGACGTTGCTAATAAAGGTATAAATAAAAGGATATATATATACAAATATGAGATTTATAGACATTGTTGTGGCATATCTTGGTAGTGAGCTGATAAATTGAACAGTCACCAAATATGTATAACATTTACATCAAGTCAAGATGAAATATTTAAAAGATTAGCCAACTTTCTTCTAACACTCTCCCTATGGGGATTATTGGGAGGGGGGGGGGGGGGCGGGAGTATTATTATTATTACTATGAGTTCTTTTCTTTCTTCTTGTGTAACACCAACACCGGAATCCTACTTGATTCAAGGTGAAGGTGAGAATAATCCAGTACCAATTATATCAGAAACTGCAGATGGTATACAGAGGGGTCACAAACTAAGCACTTTGCGCACGATGTTAGCTGTGCCAAGAACTGCAGCTTTCTGCATGACACGTAAATGCCTGTGCTCGAGGTTTATATATAATATATATATATATATATATAGATATAAAGTTATTATTATTATTGTTGTTATTATTATTATCATTGTATTGCATACTTGAAAACTTAATTCAACCTGTTAACAGTATCAATGCTGTCAAAAATATTGCCAAGTATTTTTAAATTGGGAATATTATGTGTTATTTTCCTATAACGGCTCATGTTATTTAGTGCTCACTTATGGCGTCGACTTTTATATGAATGCAACCACTCTAGGCACTCTATAACATTTCATCTTTGCTTCACATTAATTTTATATATTTTTTGACTGTTCAGTTAGTTAGATCTCAGCTGGTAACCTACTCTCTGAAACATACAAACACAAATTTATTGTAATGGAAGAATAACTTATAAACATTAATATTCATACATTTGAATACATAATATTTTTATCTTTTATAACAGTTTTTACAGATTCTTTACGATATTATTCTCAGTAAATAATTTTTTTTACAAGAATATTGCAGTTACTACAGTAAAATATTAATAATGTTATTTTCCATAGTGTACTATACATCTCTTTTAACAAATAATGCATAACACACAACATAGAGTACTTTTTTTTTTTTTTTTTTTTTTTTTTAATAATGAAAAAAATATTTATTACGAGAAAGATAATAACCACATTTTTGAGGTTACATTATGATATGAAAATTTTATAACTTCTAATGGATTTTTAGCTAGATGAAAAATTGAAAGAGAGAAAAAAAACATTAAAATACGATTACTGAGCGAGAAGTTTTCGTCTAAATGTCACATGCGAGCACTCTAAAACCAAACATCAAAATATGAAAGAAAGGAAAAAAAAAAAAAAAAAAAAAAAAAAATATGCAAAACTTTAAATAAATCATTTTATTTTCCAATTTTTTTTTCAAATAATAGAGCTTTCGTTTTAGAAATCTATTATATCCAATTTTACTGCAGATGTAATCTCAAGACAGGTCCACACGAGGCAATATTTACAAAGGGTAATCAATTCCATTGAAATGTTAAACTTCCAAAAGTGAAAACTTCGAAATGATTAGGTGAGAGAAAGATGATTGATTAAATATCATTTAACATGATATGTGAGAAGAATGGATTAAAAATAAATTTACAAGTAGCTTGGTCCATGTAGTGTAGTATCACCAATTGTATTTTTCAAGTAAAACTGTCTGTTTGTTACTTTTATAACCATAAAACAAAATTATCTTAGTTATTTACAATTATAAATTATGCAATTGACCAATTTTTCTGAATATTTACTTTCTGGAAACGCAATACAAGTAACAAAGATGTGATAATTAGCTGACATTGGATTTGTTTTAAAAATAATCAAGACATATTATTTTATGCGAGAAATACCATTTTAAGCTGATATAATGATTATAATGCTGGGATTTAATTTATAATATATCGATTTATTACTACATAAAGATTTTAGTTTCATTTTTTCATTGTTATATAATATATTTTGTTATAATATAATATGAAAGTATGATTATATATTTTTTTATTTTAATCTTTCAAGTGCACATTTTTAAATACGGTTACATGCCATTGATTACAAAATGGTCTCCATCCAATTATTTATAAAAAATTGGAAGAAAAAAGCTAACTTATTTATTATAAAAGAGAAAATAGCTTCTTTTATAGATATATAATATATATATATATATATATATATATATAACTTGGAAACTTCATTGAATTACTTTTTAATCTAAACGTTTATTGAACTATCTCTTTTTCTCCACCAGACCAAAATAACGAAAAAAAAAAAAAAAAAAAGTTCTAACTTCAGATTTAATTGATTAAATACTAAGAAAACTTTGGAACAAAATTAATTGTAGAAATAGAGAACCCTATATATATATATATATATATATATATATATATATATATATATATATATATATATATATATATATATATATATATATATATATATATATATATATAAAATAATAATAGTATCAAAGCTTGAACTTTTAGCCCTTTATATAGTACTATATACATAAAGCTTTTTTTTTTTTTTTTTTTATAATATATAACAATTTTGAAACAAGTGATAAGTTTTATTAATATATTACCCAAAAATTCCTTGGCACTTTAGTATGATTTTTTTTTTTAATATAACTTATGAAAGAAACATGATTTACAAATCTAAAGCCTATTTATAGGATGTATTATGCATTCATGTTAAAGTCGACATCATGTTGTATAACTCAATAACATAGGTGACATAGAAAAAAAAATCATTTTGCCAGTTTAAAAACACTATACAATATTTGTGAGAGCATTTAATGTTGTAAATATGTTGAATTAATATCTCAAGTATGTGAGAAAAATAACAACAACAAAAAATTAAGCGATTTCCCAAAGAAAATTGGCTTAAATGAAGTTTGTCCTATGCTGAGCAATGATATTCACTACTCCAGTATGGCCTTCAAGCGCAATAAATATGACGTCATCCGCATACACCCTATAGCATTAATTACTGTATTATACGGAACACATGAATTTGAGAAATTATCCACTTTCATAGAGGAGTAACTCTTCAATACAAACTAATAATATAGTTGAAAAAAAAATTAAACATAGTAACTCGTTAGTATAAACGCAATTTCTTCAGCAGTAAATAGTTAGCACTTTAGATCTTAAAACAATTTATATATATCAAACAAATTTATTATTAAAAAAAAGGCTAAATAGTAACTCTTTAGTTAATTTTTGCCGTGTAATAAAATACAACACAGCAAAGTCTAAGAAAAATAAAACTACTCGTATTAAAAAATGCGTAAGTCTTACTTATATTTATGTATGGTTATAAATTAAAAATCGCATAAAACCCAGTTTTCCATTTAAATTTAAAATAATATTTTTGTAAATAAATGATGTAATTCATTAAGGGAGCAGGGTACCGACCTTATATCTCAAAAACTATAGTTTTGTTTATATAGAAGTGTTTTGGGTCTAAATTTGGTGTCATTGTGTAAAGGATCACACCTAGCCGTGATAAAAATTTCATGGCGTTTAACCGTCCCGAAAAAATGAAAAAAATCATTGAAATTAACATTGGACCTTACGAGCTTATAATGTCAAAAAATCATATAAAATTAATTTGCACGGTGACCCCCCAAAAATTTTATATGTTTGTAATTTTCTCAAGCTGAAGTATCATTGTGCAAAATTTCAGATTTTTTTGACGAGAAAAGGTTGAGTCTATAATGGCCGACGTCGGTACCCTTCTCCCTTAATATAGAAGTAATTAACAGGCAGTTGTGTATATACAAATATACATGAGTTTGTATAAAACACCATTGATCCTGTAATGATGTACTTTTGGAATGACATACGCATAAAATAATGCTAGTTAAGTAGAAAATACCTCCCTCCCTCCCTCTTCCAATAGAAATGGATAAATTGATGAAATGCTAAAAACTGATATAATATAAACACATGAATTAACCTTTAACATAATTCGAACCAAATTACAATGTATTAAATATTGAAATTTATTATTTTCCATTGTAATAATATTTAATAACTTGTATGCTTAATTTGGAATTAACTGATGCGAATTTGCCAATTTCCGATCAAGATTAGTACGAATTTCAATAATAAATCGACTGAAATAATCCTGCTTATTGACAATAAGTTATTTAAAATAATTAGTTTTGATGTTATTATATATAATTAATTACGTTTTAATCTCCTATAAAATACAACAGTGATGTTCAAGTTTCTAAAAAATAATAATGTTTCATATTTTTAGGATGATTGTTTACTTTTTTTTTAATGATATAGACCAGTTGCACTCATATTTAGAGCCGCCATTTGTTGGTTATGATATATAGGCCAGCATAGGAAAAACATCATTTTTATTTTTTTTAATAGCAAAAAAAGCTACAAACCTTAATCAAGACTTATTTCTAGCTTCTAATAAGCTCGAAAATATGAGAAAATTGAGTTCAGTTGAAATAAACTCCTTTTTAAGTGATAATTAGAAGAAATGATGTTTCCCCTATGCTGGACAATACATTAGGCACCACAAACATGGCGACAAAGCGCAAGGATGTGAAAGGGGTC